>JANFCV010000171.1:600000-1024006 GCA_024500475.1 Phthorimaea operculella | reverse complement strand
CAGATTATGCCATTTCATCATTATCCATTACCTAATATGGGCATCACTACATCACTATTCGGTTTTACACACCTATAAACACCACACTCCACTGCTAGACATGAGCTTCAGTAAATAATCTACCTACCTTCTACGAAAATTGGCGGTATTGTCTCACCAATCATCTACTTTACTTGTAACGCTAACCTATTATAGTATGTATAAATCTTATGTCCATAGAAACCGCATTGCGATTCGACTGCTGGATAGCTCGCCATTGTTCACAACAAGAAATACACCATACCGTACTCAACAATTTTCCTAGTCGGTTACTTCTTCATTTTTCAACAAATCAAAACAATATAGGATTTATAAATTTACTTTTACACACATATCGATGTGACACCCCTGTTTTCAACAGTCGGTTAAAACGGTTTACGATTTTTTTCCACAACTTTGCCTATCAGGCCACTGTCAATAATGTCATACTCACTCGGTTTTACTGATTTTATCTACCTAATTTTCCCATTTACCTGCAATATGCCATCTTCTCCTACATTTTGTGTGATCGTATAATGCGCAGCGACTGATGTAAGGTGTGAGACCCGCCATAGGAATGATGACGCCACCGCGAAGCAAGAATAAGA
This sequence comes from Phthorimaea operculella, assembly GCA_024500475.1. Taxonomy (NCBI): domain Eukaryota; kingdom Metazoa; phylum Arthropoda; class Insecta; order Lepidoptera; family Gelechiidae; genus Phthorimaea; species Phthorimaea operculella. The sequence continues at coordinate 1,023,380 of JANFCV010000171.1, read as the reverse complement.
GGTAGAAACAAAACTGTTCGCGGCGATTCTCCGTCTTCCCGCTAGCCGCTATCACTCACGCGCTATACATACTTGCAAAACAGTTAGAATTTATCAATGGCATGATTACGTTTATCACATACGTAAAGACAAATGGGAAACAGGTAGAATAAACACGAGGTAGCAACACAATGAAAATTAATCTAGAAACCGCAAATAGAACACACGCGAACTGCCAGCAACGTACATCCTAGGCACAAAATAACACAGAAAAATCAAAACCACTTTTAAATAGAATGGAATAAAAATTGTAAAATCAGAGAAAATAAAAGGCCTTACCAGGGTTTCTTCAAAGTTAAACAAAGCCCTCCCATAAAGAAAACTACTACTTCCCAGACCTAATGGAATTACCACCCGGCTGCAACATGCCTATCCGAAGATCCGCAAAAACATGCGGCAAAGTGTGCCGAGCGTGGTGTCCGGGCAGGCGGCAGTCGCTCCCGGCCGCTGCGCCCGCTGTCCCGACGAAAAGTGGCGCGTCCGCGCGTCTCGAGCCGGCGGCAGCCCCCCCGGCGGCCGCTGACGTCACGCCGCGCCGCTGGCGCATGGGTGGCGGGTGGCGGGCGCTCGACCGCGCCGGGCAGTCGGAGAACGGTTGGTAGGAACAAGCGTATCAACCAATAGGAATATTCTTTACACCGTGATACGACCAATCACACCTTTTCCACGTTCGTGAAATGACACCTTGACTATCTTGTTGCTCAGATATTACGTTGGTAAAACAGCGCACTGCCTCACGTCACGTATCATTCAGCTAGTTCTGTGCAATATCAATAGATGGTGCTACTATGCACGAATTGGCTAGAATCAACATTGATTTGGGAATATAAAAATATTATTTCTGGTCTATTATGAAACATAAATTTTGAAATTTCTCTTGCCACAAACAAAATGCATCGATTCTGATATTTGTGTTTAAACTGAGCGCAATTTATGGTATGAAAGAATTATGCAAATTATCGAATAGTTTTGAGATAATAATACAAGTCGATTTGCAATAGAGAAAAAATGACTTCCATCCAAAATGTGCTCATAAACAAAGCATATTGTTAGTAAATATATCAGTATTAAGGAATTATATTTGTGCGTGAACGGCTGTTCCGTTACAACCATGTCGAACACGAACTTGGAAAAGTATCAATTTTCAATAGACACTACAGTCATCTGCGGAATATAAGCTTCCCCCTATAGTTAAACTTATAAAAATAAGCTCCCCCTTGTAGTTAAACTTATAAAATTTTTCGATTTTCGATGTAAAGTCAACCAAGCTGATCGTTTTCCAACCCTCCATAGACAAAGTTCTTTAGTTTCATGATCTAATCGTGGCTTGCTTGGTTATTTTCCATACTTGTCAGTGAGTAATCAGTGGGTTTGGGAAGCAAAATGCAAGTTGTTGCATTGTATTTACCTACAGATACAGATGCTGCCTATTCCCAGAAGCGTATTTTTTAAACATTCTGGCAAAAACACTTTTACTAGGTAGGTACTAGAATATTTGTATGTCAAGCAGGCGTCAAAGGTAGGTAGGTACCTATGTATGAATGGATTTGTGTAGTACTAGCTAGTAGAACATGTTATCGTGATGAATAGTGATGAGTATAGAACGTGTGATAGTGTGATACAGTGTTAGCGCACAAACGGTGCTTGGCTGTCAGTCAGAAAAGACTTTCATTGGGTTGCACCTTTTTAGGGTTTCGTAGTCTACTAGAAACCCTTATAGTTTCGTCATGTCTGTCCGTCTGTCTGTCTGTCTGTCTGTCTGTCTGTCTGTCTGTCTGTATGGCGCGCCCTCATATCTTCGTCAGTTTTAGAGCTATCGACATGAAATTTGGTGTTGATCGTGTTGACCCAAATATAGAAATGTTAAGAAAAAAATATTTAAAATGTTTTTTGGCCCCCCTCCCATACAAGTGAAAGGGGGGCAAAAAAATTTTCTTCTGTAATATTGAGTAGGGTATCGTTGAATAGGTCTTTTAAAATTAAGGTGAGGTTTCTTTGAAACAAATTCTCTAAAATGTTTCTGTCACTAGATATTTGCTTTTAAAAAGGGCGTTTTTGACCCATAATTTTTTCCAGCTGTAACTACTAAAGTATAAACGCTAAAAATTTGAAATAAATATGGATTATAGCTTACAATCTGAAGTTACAATGAAAACTATAACGGATATCGTACCCTTAAAGGTTTCAGGAAAAATTGAGTTTTTCTATTTGCGGTTGGTCATCATACTGCTGCTAACAAACCAGCAACAAAATTAAGTTTGTAATGCTGAAAAACCTGATATTTAAACGTTGACTACGAAACCCTATTTGTGGGTGTGTCTGACACGCTCTTGGCCGGTTTTTTACCCACGACGGAACAGAGACGTTTGGGGTGAGAGAATGTGTGTTTGTTTGTGTGTGCAAAACTATGGTACCAAATAGGTATCTATCAAACCACTAGTCCGATTTTGATGCGGTTTTCAGTGATGGATTTGGATTTTTTTGGTGCATGTTTTTAGATAGGTATTACGCGAATAAATCACCAGGGGGCGTTGCAGTACCTAAAAAGAGAGGTCCAAATGCAGAATGGGAGGTCCAAATTGTTTTTTCATATTTCGATTCGACCTATGTTTCTATTGGAGAAGTTGTTCCTTATCACCTGCCGGTTCTGAGTTTTCGCTATCGGTCACTAGTAAAAATACACCCCACATAATAATTAAGGAGCTCGAGAGCTAGCTAATGTTGCTAAGGCTAAACGTCAGACTAGTGGCGCCCTGAAAAAATCCCTGGGTGTACACGCTAGTCATCTAGATACCAATGTATGAATTACCGCCAATAATTAATCACCAAGATTGCTTAAATCGAATAAAATAGATAAGAATTGGTATCCATTAGTTATGCATGTAAAAAATGGTAAAATTGGCACATAACTAAAGCGCACAGTTTTCCCAAGGTTTTATTGATTCTAAAAAATATTTGTAGTTATTATAGTTCTTTTCTTCTTCTTCATCGTGTCAACGAATCAATATTTATATTTTGGATTGCCAAAATTTGGCGACCACTGTGGCGTTCTCTGTAGCTAAGTTAATCTCATCCCTGCTGCAGGAGACGGGCATAAGAGGGCATGATGTTAAGTGCGCCATAGACTGAGATGGGGCTCCACAGTCGCAGTGCACTTGCGTTTTGTCGGTGAAGCCCCACTTTGCCATATTTTCTCGGCATCGACCAACCTGCGTTCGCAACCTGTTCAAAGACTTTCAGGTTTGCCACGGTAGTTTATGGTCCCCGTGGCAGAGTCTCGGACGGTGGAATAAACCCAGGTGGAGGTGGCCAGCGGGATGCCCATAGTTGCTCTCTAGCCTTTTGAGGATCTTGGTCTGTACTTGCTGTACTCCTCAGAAAGCTACTCCGGCTTTTGAGACGAGCGCGAGGCATTGAGTAGTTGTGCAGTGGGTGTTGGGAGACAGTTTCCTGTTTGAGTTTCTCCACTGCACAAGCTACTTCTCGTCGAACGTCTGGTGGAGCTATCCCAGCCAGAGGTACAGCATGTTACGTGGTGTGGGTTTTAGGCACCCTGTAATTATGCGGCACGTCTCGTTCAGCGCCACGTCGACCTGTTTGGCATGAGAGGAGCGGTGCCATACAGGGCATGAGTATTCGCCAACGGAGAACGAGAGCGCGAGGCCAGTTGTCCTTAAAACTTGAGGGGCTGCTCCCCAGGCAGAGGATGTTAATCTCTTTAACAGATTGTTCCTAGCACTCACTTTCTGCTTGGTGTTTACGCAGTGGGCCTTATAGGTCAAAGATCTGTCAGAAGTGATGCCTGGTACCGGGGTTTGGACAGTGCTCGATGTTAACGCCTCGCCACGATAGCTGTAGACTTCTTTTTGCCTCTCGGTTACGCAAATGGAACGCACAAGACTGAGTTTTGGACGGATATGGCCGTAAGGCATTGGCGTCATAATACTCGTCAAGTGCGTCCAAGGCAACCTTGAGGGCCTTTTCTGCTTCTTCGAAGCTCGGCGATTGAGCAGCGAGTGCCAGATCATCTGCATACCTAGAGGAAGTGTTTGGTGTTTGAAGTTAGCGGCTGATCGTTTGTGTAAGCATTGAACAATGGAAGTGTCTATATAGCGGGGCGCCCCGCTCGATAGTCATTTAGGCTATTCACCGGGGCGCCCTGCTGAATAGCGCTTTGTCTGTAGTTTGGCTATTGACCGGGGCGCAGCTCCGCCGTTATTTCGACTCGTATGTAAGTATCATGACAGCCGATGTGGCGCAGTGGTTAGTATGCCTGCCTGCCACGCAAAGGTTTCGGGTTCAATTCCCGGTGGGTTCACTCACAAAGTTGATATTTATCACTTTGTGAATTTGTTCCCAGTCTGGTTAGGACATTGCAGGCTGAACCACCTGATTTCTACCCCACCAGTTACTCTCGACAATTTAACAAAAGCTTCTTCACTTTCTTATCTGTCAAATCTGGACACACCTGACGGTATCCCCTTTTCTTTTCAATCGGTTACTACGGACAATGTTAGGAAAATAATCCTTTCAATCTCCACTAAGGCAGTGGGGAGTGACGGATTAAGCCTTGATATGCTTCAGCCTATTTTGAATGACATTCTGCCTGTTGTCACACATATTGTTAACTTTTCTCTAACAGCAAATGTCTTTCCTTCTGAATGGAAAAAGCATATGTCATCCCACTGCCTAAGACCTCAATCCTGCCTCTCCTTCTGAATTCCGTCCAATATCCATCCTTCCCATTCTTTCAAAAGTACTTGAAAGTGTGGTCCATCTTCAACTATATTCCTATCTGACTTCCAACAACCTTCTTTGTCCCTTCCAATCCGGCTTCCGTCCCTCCCACAGCACAGTTAGTGCGTTGCTGAATGTAACAGAAGATATCCGCTTAGCGATGGATAACACAACTCACCATTATGGTACTTTTAGATTTCAGCAATGCATTTAACTCTGTTGACTACAATATCCTCCTTAGCACCCTCCGTTCTCTTAATATTGCTCCTGCGATAATCGATTGGTTCCATTCTTATCTTCATGGCCGCCAGCAGTGTGTGAAGGCGGACGATGTACTATCGGACTGGTCAGATCTATCTGCTGGTGTGCCACAAGGCGGCGTTCTCTCTCCTCTTTTGTTTTCTATTTTTATTAATTATATCTCCAAAGTCATTTCTTCACCCCTACCATTTGTATGCAGATGACTTACAAATCTACAGACATTTTTCGATGGAAGGCATAGATGAGGCAGTGAATGCTATTAACGCAGATCTGGCTGCTATTCAGGACTGGGCCAAACGTTTTGGTTTGCTAGTAAACCCTTCTAAATCACAGGCTATGATTGTAGGCAGTAGTAGATTAAGTTGCAAGATTGATCCTGTGAGTATCCCTAAGGTTTACTATAATGACTTGTGTATACCTTACACAGAACGCGAAAAATTTGGGTTTGATTTTGGACTGTGATTTATCGTGGTTACCTCAAGTCAATGAAGTCAGTAGGCGTATGCATTATTCATACCACTCTCTCAAACGACTCCAGAACTTCCTTCCATTTAATACTAAGATTATGCTTGCACAAGCTCTTCTCCTCCCTATCCTTGACTATGCTGATGTATGTTATCTGGATGCGACTGAGGTTGCTAAATAAACTAGAGCGCCTACAAAATCTTGCTATTCGGTTCATCTTCGGTCTCCGCAAATACGATCACATCTCAGAGTTTCGCGCTCAGTTGAAATGGCTCCTATCCGTCTTCGTCGTGATGTGCACATCCTATCTCTCCTATACAAAATTCTGAAAGTCCCATCCTCTCCTGAATATCTCCGTTCCCTTCCGTCTATTATCCCTGACTCCCGATCTAGGCGTGCTTGCATCACTAAGATGCTCGCATGTCCTAGATCAAACACTAACTTTTTCTTTAATTCTTTTACTGTCCGTGCCACACAGTTGTGGAATAAGTTGCCCAGAGAAATTCAGGACAGTCCTTCTATCGATTCTTTTAAGAAAAGGCTGAAAGCGCACTTTCTATCACAACTGTAAATAATTATATGTGTGTATTATCTGAAACTACTTTTTCTTGTTGTCATATTATATTATTTATTTATAATATGTATTAGTATATCTTATTTTATAATATCTGTGTATTTGTATATTTTAGTTGGTAGGTAATTTAGTATTTATACTCTTTATATATGATTTATGTTATATAAGCACATACTTTATTGTACTTTCGAGTTCCCGCATATTCTCCTCTTTCATCTCCATTGGGTTGGCTGGAAGAGATTTCTTTTAGAAATAAGCTCGCCCTTGTAACTAATTTTAAGTTTTCACCAATAGTTATTTATTATGCGTGCAATAAAGAATTCATATTGTCCGCAAGTAAGATGGTTCCGTGCTTCGGATGGGCACGTTAAGCCGTCGGTCCCAGTTGCTGTGATGCTATGATGGCGGTCGTTACACAACCATGTCAGAGGCCTGCTATTTGCAGTAGGCGGTTGAAAAACTCTGACACCAGGGTTCATCGGGTCGTTGAACGACTCGGTGTCCACAAGAAGAAGAAGAAGGTAGGTATAAGTACAGGGCAAGTGAACCCACATTGATTTGATATAGTAAATCTATGTTTGTTTGACCTCGCCAATACCTACTGTCGACAGTAGGTATTTTCTTACTAGAAAAAACAGACGCCAGTAGTCCACACTAATCCTTTCTCACCCATCCCCATCACTTAATCATCACATCCTCACCCATCTTCATCACATCATCACCCAACCTCATCACTGCTCCGTACTTATACCTACCATGATACCTACATACGAGTCGAAATAACGGCGGGCGGCGCCCGGTCTATAACCAAACCACAGACAAAGCGCTATTTAACAGGGCGCCCCGCTCAATAGCCTATACATAGACAAAGCGCTCTTCAGCAGGGCGCCCCGGTAAATAGCCTAAATGACTATCGAGCGGGGCGCCGCTATATAGACACTTCCTTGAACAATGCAGGAGCCAGCACACTTCCCTGTGGCAGCCCGTTCTTTTGGCAGCGCCACCTACTTCTAGAATTGTTAAGGCACACCTGAAACCTACGATTGTTCAGCATCTCTCTGAGGATTTTAACAAAGCCTGAGTCTTTAGTTATATCATGGACTTTTGCCAATAATTTTGCCATTGTTTTGCCATTTTGACTTTTGCCATTGTTATTATAGTGATTGTCGTGAATCTCGTTTCCCAATCACTTGCGTTTGCTTATGCAATCTGTAATTTTTTTTCACTGTGCGGCGCTCGGCGCTAGTGTTGTTGAGGAATGAGGAAATAGGAAATGACGTCAACGTAACACGGAAAAGGGGACTTCCTTTGAGTCCCTACAATGTACAACATAGTATTGTACAGCATAATATTGGCCGCCAGAGGAATGTACGACGTGATGGAGCACGACATGGTGGATGGAATCAAAACAATGTCGCCATCCATCACCCCGTACCGAAAGTGCACGGGGGTGGATTGCACGACATGATGAGCGGAGACATCACGTGTTGTGGTAGAATAGTGATGTGACTAGATCGATAATATTATATGCATTTCTTACTTAATCGATATTGTTTTTATATCCTACTAATATTATAAAGGCGGATGTTTGTGTGTGTGTTTGTTACGACATCACGCAAAAACGGCTGATTAGATTGACATGAAACTTTGCAGAAATATAAAAGGGCATCTGGAATAACACATAGGCTACTTTTACCCCGGAAAATGTCTCATTTCTGCGGAATCACGCATATTCCAAAATTTTTGAAGTAGGTGGCGTGACTGAGCCGATTCGCGTCTTTGTGGGAAGCATATCCGTTAATTCAACGGTCATCTTAAACCCACGGTGGCTTCGGCGGTAGTGCGCTTGCTTACCAAACAAGGTGACTCGCGTTCGAATCCGGATAGTAGTCTCCTTATTTTTGTTTTTATTTTTTCGAACTTTTATTTAATTTAAGTTTTGTCTTACGATATTGGCAATGTTACACACTGGTCTTGCTATACTTCCTACGTGTGTGTTTTTTACGACATCACGCAAAAACGGCTGATTAGATTGACATGAAACTTTGCAGAAATATAAAAGGGCATCTGGAATAACATATACTTTTTACCACGGAAAAATGTCTTATTCCCAGGGGATCACACATTTTCCAATATTTTTGAACGCGCGACTGAGCCGATTCGCGTTTTAGAAACTAACAGCATCATCTCTTGGCGAGTAGGTAAGTAAGGCAAAATTGATGTATATCCCACAACACATGTACGTACAAAATTACTTGCTAATGAAAATGTTTACCAAGATATTGGATCCCACAAATACAAACATAATATGAAGTATTGATGTATATGGCACTACATGTACGATTGTACGTACAAAATAACATGCCAATGAAAATGTTTTAACAACATTTTGGATCCCACAAATACAGTATAAAAATTACATGGCAGGTAAAAACTTTACCAACCAATACCCATTGGAACCAACAAATACATACATATTTCATACAAATATGACATGCCATTAAAAATGTTTTATCAAGGTATTGGATCCCACAAATACATACATACGACGTTGAAAAATGACAGTGCTGTGATTTTTTTTAACAATGTATTGGATCTTACATATACATATACTACGTCCAAAAATAGCGGGGCTGTAAAATTGTTTTACCAAGATTATTAGACCCCGAAATACATACATACTACATATAAAATGACTTGCCAGTAAAATTATTTGCCAAGCTATTGGATTCCTCGCAGAAAAGATAAGCAAAAGCCTATTTAGCCTAAAAGTCTTTTTGGGAAACGAGAACAGCTGTGAGCACCAACACGGGGGTAAAGGGGCGCACTCAAAAAAAGATAAGCAAAGTTTGTTTGGAGAGAGACCAGCTGCAAGTAACAAATCGGGGTTGAGGGTGCTTGCCCTCCTCATAGAAAATAGATAAGCAAACGTTTGTATGGGAGTCGAAACCAGCTGCAAGCGCCAGCACAGGAGTTGAGGGGCTTGCCTCATAGAAGATAAGCAAACGTTTGTTTGGGAGACGAGACCAGCCGCAAGCGTCAGCACGGGGTTGAGGGCACCCCCTCAAAGAAAAGACAAGCAAACGTTTGTATAGGACTCGAGACCAGCTGCAAGCGCCAGCACGGGGTTGGCGCCAGCACGAGGAGTTGAGGGCTTGCCCCCTCAAAGAAAAGCCAAAGTTTGTTTGGGAGACGAGACCAGCCGCAAGCGCCAGCACGGGGGTTGAGGGGGCCCCTCAAAGAAAAAGACAAGCAAACGTTTGTATAGGACACGAGACCAGCTGCAAGCGCCAGCACAGGGTTGAGGGGCTTGCCCCTCAAAGAAAAGAAAAGCCAAAGTTTGTTTGGGAAGGAGACCAGCTGCAAGACCAACTTGGGGTAGAGGGTGCTTGCTCCTCATAGAAAATAGATAAGCAAACGTTTGTATGGGAGACGAGACCAGCCGCTTTGTTTGGGAGACGAGACCAGCCACAGCGCCAGCACGAGGTTGAGGGGCATGCCCCTCAAAGAAAAAAGACAAGCAAACGTTTGTATAGGACACGAGACCAGCTGCAAGGGCCAGCATTTTGGGGTTGAGGCTTGCCCCTCAAAGAAAAAGCCAAAGTTTGTTTGGGAAGGAGACCAGCTGCAAGACCAACTTGGGGGTAGAGGTGCCTCCCCTCATAGAAAATAGATAAGCAAACGTTTATATGGGAGACGAGACCAGCCGCAGCGCCAGCACAGGGGTTGAGGGCTTACCCCCTCAAAGAAAAAGATAAGCAAAAGTTTGTTTGGGAGAGGAGACCAGCTGCAAGCACCAACTCAGGGGTTAGAGGGCTTGCTCCTCAGAAAAGACACGCAAAAGTCATTTTGGGAAGACTGTTCAGGTAGCTGTTCCAAAATAATTGTCTTATCTATGTGACAATACATTATTTGCGTAAATACTTAGTTCACCTATATCGCTTTTGTGTAGGATAATATTTACCGCCTACAAAATGACATGTATGTCAAAAATATTTGACCAAGATATTGGAAAACAGCGACATCCCCATCAGGTAGCTGTACCAAGATTGTCGTATCTATGTGATAATATATACCTACTGCTAACAAAAATTACACGAGACAAAAATACTCCTCCATTATTTTGGATAACATCGACATCTTCTATCAGTAGCTGAACCAAGATGGTCGTATCAGTGGGATACTACATTCTGTTCACAAAATGACATGCAAGACAAAATGATTTACCTGGGTAGTGGATGGCAGCGACATCCTTTATAAAGTAGCTGAGCCAAGATTGTCGTACAAGTGGGATAATACATCGTACAGCTTACAAAATACCTACATACAAGCTTAAGATGTTCGATCGACCACAATATTTGAATAATGAATTCAGATTTGATGCTTTTAAAATACTTTATTAAACCCGATTTTAGGGTTTCGTACTCTACTTGAAACCCTTATCATTTCGGTAAGTTTGTCTGTCTGTCTGTCTGTATGCCGCGCCCTCATAACTTCGTCAGTTTTGAAGCTATCGACATCAAATTTGGTGTGAAGATAGATTGTGTTGACCCAAATTTAGAAATGATGAGAAAAAATATTTTATTTGGTTTTTGGACCCTCTATATACATGTGAAAGGAGGGCAAAAATTTTTTCTACCAGTAACAATGAGTAGGGTATAGTTGAATAAGTCTTTAAAACTAAGGGAGGTTTCTTTGAAACAAAGTCTCCAAAATGTTTCAGTCTCGAGATATTTGCTTTTGAAAGAGGCGTTTTGAGCCATAATTTGTTCCAGTTGTAACTTCTAAAGTAAGTGCTAAAAATTGAAAAAATATGGAAAATAGTTTTTAATATGAAATTACCATGAAAACTATAACGAATACTCTACCACTTAAGATAAGGAAATGTTAAAGTTCTTCAATTTGCGGTTGGTAACCATACAGCTGCAAACAAACCAGCAACAAAATTAAATTTGTAACGCTGAAAGACCTGATATTTAAACGTTGACTACGAAACCCTATTTGTGAGCGTGTCTGACACGCTCTTTTTTATTAAGTCTAAGTCATGATAAAAACAAGCACTATTACAAATTCACTTATTAATTTTACACACTTGGACAAGGATTTTTATTTAAATTTTGCTCATTTATTTAGTTTGTTGACTAATTTGGCAACGCACGCACCTTAGAGAATTACTCACTAGCTAGAAAACTCACTAAGGCGCGGGTGAAACCGCGGGACAGAAAGCTAGTTAAATATATTCTTTAGTAAGCTTGGTCGCTCACTTCGTTCGCTCCAGGGGGTCACTGTTCTAACCTAACCTAAACTACTGTGTCGGATTTGTGTTAAATATAGTTTTTACTGCAGGGCTGCCCCCAGCTTGTGGGGCTTCCGCCCCCGTCCCCCTCTGTGGGTTACCTGGCATGTCATGTTCGAATAATGAATCGATAAGTCGATCAAAGTCAACACTGTCACATCACTATATCCGCTGTGACGTCATTTGTTTTGATTCCATTTCCACCCCTGTACATTATCGGTCCGGGCCCGTATTTCAAGACCATCCATCCATCACGTTGTACAATGATCTGCTGTACAATACGCTGCCGTGCTTTAACCTGCTGTACATTGAGTACGTCGTGCATTGTGGTTCCCCCTTCCTTTTTCTCATTCGCGCCCTTTGCCTCAAGCTTTGCCTTTTCTTGCGTTTCATTCAATTAATGCTATACCTATTTCAAAATTAGTTTGTGCCAAGCGAGACTTTTAGTGAATTTAAGCATGGTCATGAATGCAATGTTATTGCAAATATTAAAACTACTAATAATTATTGTGACTTATTTTTGTTTTTAAGATTATACAGTCCAAACTTTGAAAATAAATTATACATCGTGAACATTTGATGCGTAAATTGAATCGTAGTTAGAGTTTGACAGAACTCCAAAAATGTTGCCAAGCGTGTAAAATTTAAACGTATTATTACAAATTTGAAGTGAAGTCAGATTATTAGTATAAAAAAATAACTAATTTCTTAAATATATTAGTAGGTATCTAATTTCTTAATAAAGATAATAAAGAAAAGCAATGATTTGTTGTTCACTGTATGATAGATAATTCTTTACGATTTTGATAAAAATAATTGCTACAGTCGGGCTAGTTTCAAAGGCTAACCATTGCATTATTTGAATTTATTTCCTAATAAATATTGTCTGTTTCTGTACCTATTTGTTATATTTTTGATGTGAGCAATAAGTGTTTCTGTATGTCTTACTTTGGCAAAGCACAGGGTGTGACAGGGTCCATTTTCCTATGTTTCATCAGCGTATGTATCTTTAATAATACGTTTTTGACAGGAGAGGTTTAAAAATGTGCTTCAAAATCGCCTTGCTGTTTAAAAAATGTGGTCAGACAGTGACAGTAATCACGTATAAAAAAATATGCATAATCAAATATTGTATCAAATCAAAACTTTGTGCACAATTTTGTATTTTTGTAACGGCCACACTCACAATAAAAAAAAAGATAACCCAACAAGTGTTTTTGGTGTTTTTGTTTGCCTGCGTATTTCCAAAAAAGTTGGGTTTGCAGCTGAAAATGACTTTATCGGAATATTCCTATCTAAAAAAGGAGATTTGTGTTGCCGTGGGGAAAAGTGAACGCCATGCTCAATTGTTGGATACCTTGAAAAATATGTTCAGAGGGGAAATCAACTCACTGAGGAGGTTGGAAAAGATAACAACAATCAACCAACTTTTAGTCGTGTTGGAGCTGAGAGATGCATTATCGGAAGACAACGTGACTCCCTTAAAGCAGATAGCTCAGTTGTTATACAATGACGAACTTGTGGCTAGAATTTCACAGTATGAGTCAACCCATGTCCCCAAGGAACTTAGAAATCACTATGGTAAGTTATTAACATACCTACATTATTACTTTCATAACCCGAAAATATAATCAGGATAGTGATAAAGTTGTGTTGTAAAAAAACTAAAGAAAAATCATCAAAATAGAATAGTATTGTAATGTAAAGTGTATTGTAAGCCAGTGGTAAATGTTGTATCTTTTGTTTGGTTTATTTACAGTACCACAGCAACTCCAGGCCCCACAGCATGCACCTGCGCCAGCACCAGCTATTCAGAGCATCAACCCTTTCGGACAAATAAGCCCACGGAAGGGCCAAAGAATCTTAGAAAAAGTGACAGAAGAAATTGGCAAAAATTGGATGGATTTAGGAAGAAACCTCAGGTTACGAGAAAAAACCATAAATGATGTTGAAAAGAAGTACAGATCTTTTCAGAGTAAAGCTACTGAACTGCTGAATATATATTTTAAGAAAGAAGCAAACCCTGACAGATGGTTTTTTGACCTTTGTGAAGCCTTAGACAAAACTCGAAGACATGATCTAACTAAATCAATATCAGAAATACTTACAATGAATATTTAGTGGCAGTAGAGGAGAGGCCTGCCAGATGGAGCCCCAGCCAGTTATGGCTATTCATACAAATAGCTTGAGAAAGATAATCAATTTATTCTTCTAAGCTACATGCTTCATGCTAAAAAAGGGGTTACCTACCTACATATTATGATTGAAACAAATATTGTAGATAGATTTGGCATAGATGATTTTGATCAAATCAGTAGCAAAATAGCAAAATTATTTTTATATATATTTTTAAGGCAGTAATTTTATCTTGTTTTTTGATAAATGCTATTCAATAATTAAAAGTTGATGAGATGATGAGATGATAAGGGTGTAAGAATTTAGAGACAAATTAAAACATGTTGTAATTATTAAAATATTTTTATTTAATTCATTTACTCTTCAAAAGTTTTCCTTAAAAATAATGACTACATCTAAATTGATTTAAAAATATAAGGCACATCAGATTAACAACCTAGTAGAAATTTTGTGTATTAAATAAACATCAACAATAACTTTCTTAATATTAATTAATTCATGCACTTTGAATACTGAGAACTACTTGTTTTGGAATGTTTATTTGGAAGACAAAATATTGTTGTTTATTGGAAGATCATAATTACTTTTTCTCGACAAAGATAAGAATATTGAAATTATAAAATAGCATATAGAATATATAATTTGTACATAATCGATCATCTTCATGTAAAGACTAATAATCAAGCAGTAAATGCATGTAGGTAAATAGTGTTTGTACAAAAATTCGAGTTCACAAATTCGAGAATAGAATACCTATAATACATTTTGTTGTAAACTTTCATCTTAAATCATTTGCAAAGTGGTATAAAGTGTCACTTGCTGCATCTAAAAATGTAGGCATTGTGGAATAAAGTTTCACCAGAGTCTCACTATTGTTACATACACTATTACATACTAGCATCGCCTAAATACAAATGTACGCATAGTGGAATGAAGTGAAGTGGTACTTGCTGCTTATTGCAGGTGTTGTGGAATGAAAGTAACGCTATTTAGGCGAGTATTCATTAGGAACATTTCGGGGACGACATCACAAATTAGGGAAACGGCGCGCGGGGCGACATTGCATAGTGCAAGTTCCCCAATAAATGTTTCCAATGAAGATGCATTTATACAATGTTCCGGGACAAAGTTCTCAACGAGGATGCGTCTTCATGAAATTGTATAATACAATGTCGCGAAGATTTTGTTTTTGATTGAGAGATGAATGAATACCCGCCTTTACTGGGCCTTATTGTATGTATCAGTGTTTCTGCGCCCAAGTGTACGCGTTCTGGAATAGCCGCAGCCAGGGCGCGGCGTGGCTGGCGGGGTTTGCGGGGTGGGATGGTACAGCGGGGGGCGCAGGGCTCTGCCAGCGCAGCACGCAGCGCTCCGGGTGCGGCATCATGGCTACGTGCCGGCCGCAGCGCGACCGCACGCCTGCTAGACCGTCTGTAAGGGGAAAATAAGGGTTATCATGGAAAAAGTTGTTACTTACATGTCATGCGATTTTAACCTCACAATGTTACATGAAGTGAGGTTAACAATGTTAAACGTCGATAAGTTGTCCTTAATAACAATGTTACATGCCGTAAGGTTAACCTCGCTAACAAAGTTAAATGCCATATACAGGGAGTAACAGAAAGGGTATTACAAGCCGAAAGGAAGTCAAGGTACTCATGAAACTCGACAACTTTCCCTATGGAACATGGGTCGAAATATGAAAAATAAATTGGTGTCCCATACAAAATCGCCGATCAGCTAATTGATTTACTATGGGAGGACCAAATTTTTTTTTCATATTTCGACCCATGTGCCAAGGGGAACGTTGTTCAGTTTCATGAGTACCTTGACCTCCTTTCGGCTTGTTGTACCCTTTCCGTTACTCCCGGTATAAGAAAGCAAACTCTCAGAAAGTTTTTCTTTATTTTATTTATTTGGGACAACTACAGCTTAAAACTACATCTCAATATATAGGGATATTGAGTTGAACTCATATAAAAGCCAATGAAGAAGATGGCGAGATGAGTTTGACGCCTTTCTCCAAAATTTACGGCTGGAAGCCCAAGATCGGGACGGGTGCCGCAAAAGATGCCTACATTATAAGAGGCTTACATTAAACAGGCTAAGTACTTAAAAAAAAGTACAGAAATTGCAAAACATACTACTTTTCCTAGCACTCTGTATATTGAGTGAGAGTTGAAGCAAGTACAAAAAAGTTCTTACCAGGGCTTCCGTTGGGGTTCATCGGGTACTCCTCAGTGGGCTTGCCGTCGTCGTCCACGTACTGCATGGCCACTTGCTTGTTGCGATGCATGCTGTCCAACACGGCGGGGTTGGCGACCTGTCATGTACAATATGCTTACCAGGGCTTCCGTTAGGGTTCATCGGGTACTCCTCAGTGGGCTTCCCGTCGTCGTCCACGTACTGCATGGCCACTTGCTTGTTGCGATGCATGCTGTCCAGCACGGCGGGGTTGGTGACCTGTCATGTACAATATGCTTACCAGGGCTTCCGTTAGGGTTCATCGGGTACTCCTCAGTGGGCTTGCCGTCGTCGTCCACGTACTGCATGGCCACTTGCTTGTTGCGATGCATGCTGTCCAGCACGGCGGAGTTGGCGACCTGTCATTTACAATATGCTTACCAGGGCTCCTGTTGGGGTTCATCGGGTACTCCTCAGTGGGCTTGCCGTCGTCGTCCACGTACTGCATGGCCACTTGCTTGTTGCGATGCATGCTGTCCAACACGGCGGGGTTGGTGACCTGTCATGTACAATATGCTTACCAGGGCTTCCGTTAGGGTTCATCAGGTACTCCTCAGTGGGCTTCCCGTCGTCGTCCACGTACTGCATGGCCACTTGCTTGTTGCGATGCATGCTGTCCAGCACGGCGGGTTTGGTGACCTGTCATGTACAATATTCTTACCAGGGCTTCCGTTAGGGTTCATCGGGTACTCCTCAGTGGGCTTGCCGTCGTCGTCCACGTACTGCATGGCCACTTGCTTGTTGCGATGCATGCTGTCCAGCACGGCGGGGTTGGCGACCTGTCATTTACAATATACAACATATTTTATTCGCAAGAACATAGTTACAAAGTTCTTTTTAATATTAAGCACGTAATGTAATAAGCACTTATACCGGGAGTAACGGAAAGGGTATAACAAGCCGAAAGGAGGTCAAGGTACTCATGAAACTGAACAACTTTCCCCATGGAACATGGGTCGAAATATAAAAAAAAATTGGACCACCCATACAAAATCGCCGATGAGCTAATTGATTTACTATGGGTTGTCCAATTTTTTTTTTTTCATATTTCGACCTATGTTCCATGGGGAAAGTTGTTCAGTTTCATGAGTACCTTGACCTCCTTTCGGCTTGTTATACCCTTTCCGTTACTCCCTGTATACTGGGTGTTACAAAACAACCAATAAAGCTGAAAGGAGGTAAAGGTACTCGTAAAACTGAACAACTTTGCCCATGGAACATGGGTCTTAATATGAAAAAAAAATTTGGACACCCATACAAAATGAACTCAATTTGCATGGGAGTTTTTATGGGTTGTTTTGTAACACGTTGTATGTATGATAGTATGGGGCCCTATTTTGACACTTATTAGTTAGTAAAATCATCGATAGATGGCGCCATACCAACAGGGCAGGCCTGAATCGATACTATTGATAGTTTTACACTTAGTAGTTAGTAAAATCATCAATAGATGGCGCCATGCCAAAGGGACAGGTCTGAATCGATACTATTGATAGTTTTTCATTCTTGAATATCTATATAGAGAGGCCTATCGATTGTACTGGGTTTCTAGAATGAAAACTATTGATCGATCGATAGTTTGGCAACACTAAAATAATGGAATATCCTGGCCTGACCGTGAAGCGCCCTTCTCCGTGCGCCACCCATACGCCGAGCACGCTGCCGCCCATTCCTCGGAACCACACGTCCTCTTTAGAAGCGTCTTCGGTGATCTTTACCGCGCTCCAGCGGCACTCGAACCTGGGGAGCAAAGAAACACACGTGAAACACAGTGGAACACGCGGAAACGAAGTGTAACACTCTTGAAATAAAGTGTCTTATGAAAACACATATGAAATACAGTGTAACACTCATGGAACTTAGTTTAACACTCATAAAACTCATGAAACAAAGTGTCGCTTCTGTTGTTGACGGGATCAAACCGATCTATGGTTACCTCTCAGAATTGTTAAGGTTCAGGAACACTTATTTTTTATTATCAGTTTTTTTCTTTGGCTCCGGGTCGAACATCAGTTGACAACCGTTGCAAACTCCAAGAGAGAATGTGTCGCTTCTATTGTTAGAGTGCGCAAACCGATCTATGGTTACCTTTCAGAATTGTTGTGGTCTAGGAACACTTGTTTGGTGTCGGTTTTTTTCCGGCTCCGGGTCGAACCAGCCGAGCAGACCCATCAGTTGACAACCGTTGCAAACTCCTAGAGAGAATGTGTCGCTTCTATAAGTGAAGTGAGCTTATTACATACCTCTCAGAATTATTGTGGTCTAGGAACACTTGTTTGGTGTCGGTTTTCTTCTCTGGCTCCGGGTCGAACCAGCCGAGCAGACCCATCAGTTGACAACCGTTGCAAACTCCTAAAGAGAATGTGTCGCTTCTGTTGTAAGAGTGAGCAAACCTGTCTTACCTCTCAGAATTGTTGTGGTCTAGGAACACTTGTTTGGTACCGGTTTTTTTCTCTGGTTCTGGGTCGAACCAGCCGAGCAGACCCATCAGTTGACAACCGTTGCAAACTCCTAGAGAGAATGTGTCACTGATCTTACCTCTCAGAATTGTTGTGGTCTAGGAACACTTGTTTGGTGTCGGTTTTCTTCTCTGGCTCCGGGTCGAACCAGCCGAGCAGACCCATCAGTTGACAACCGTTGCAAACTCCTAGAGAGAATGTGTCGCTTCTGTTGCTGAAGTGACCTTATTATATACCTTTCAGAATTGTTGTGGTCTAGGAACACTTGTTTGGTGTCGGTTTTCTTCTCTGGTTCCGGGTCGAACCAGCCGAGCAGACCCATCAGTTGACAACCGTTGCAAACTCCTAGAGAGAATGTGTCGCTTCGGTTCTTGAAGTGCGCGAACTGGGAGTTTAGGGCCTCGGAGAATAGAATGCCGGCCGCCCAGCCCTTCGCAGAGCCTAGAGTGTCTGTGGATGGAAAATAACAGAATAGTTTCGTTATTCAAAAAGCAGTGTTTTTCAAGCAGCAACTGTAGCTAGTATAGTAGAATGCTTTGATTCTATGTAAAAAAAAAATTTGTTTTAAAACCAATTAAAAGTTTTCTCCAGGCTAGCTGCTATTCATGTAATGTTTATGTACGTATGTATGCACACCAAGCGAGGATGCTCGCTACCTCACTGTAACCAAGTTCTATCCAAATTGGACGCCTAATAAATAAATAGGCAAACTTCTCAGGTGCGTTGATTTTGGCTCGGCTCGCGCGCATTCGCCCGAGCATGACAAGCGTTGCCTCGGGGGAGCCACGTAATTTTTTGGTCCTTGGCAACGAGGCAGCGAACAGCCTCGCTTGGTGTGGACGCGCCTTATGGCAGATAAACGAGTTTCGCGCTGTTTTTTTCTTATTATATCTTACCAGCGTAACTGAACCCTCCAGGGAACATGAGTCCCTGGAATGCGTCGAGGGTGATCCTCTTGTTCTGAAGGTCGCTCATGGTCACGTCGAACACTTCGAAGTTGGCCATCATCAGCGACGCTATCATCTCACGGTCGCCGTTTGTTCCTGGGGCCCGTCTTATAAAGCTGACAGTTGTCATTTACAATGACAATTCAATTTATATTGCGAAGCTTGTAAGAATCATAGACTTATATATAGGGTGTAATTTTATTAGTGGCAGATCCGTTAAGGGTGTGTTCTGTCAACGAAACTGAACAACTTTCCCCAAGGAACATAGGTCGAAATATGAAAAAAAAATTGGCCCTTCCATACAAATTCACCCGGCCGGCCAACAAACTTAGTATGTGAAGACCAAATTTATTTTCGGATTTCGACCTATGTTCCTTAGGAAAAGTTGTTCAGTTTAATTGACAGAACACACCCTTAACGGATCCGCCACTAATAAAATTGCATCCTATATAGTAAGAATACTTCGGTTCTTGGTAACGAATCGACTCGCTGACGACGCAATTTACATTAAATTGACATTGTAAATTATAATTGTCAGCTTTATAAGACGGGCCCCTGGTCACTCATGGTCACGTATCAGCGACACTGTCATATACTATTAACATCTTACCAGCGTCACTAAACCCTACACTGTCATCTATTATTGATATCTTAACAGCGTAATGTGCGTTTCATCAAATAGTTCCTCTGGCATCATGTTGGTAGCATTGGAAATGGGCGCCTTCTGAATTCGGACTGATTAGGTAAAGGCGGCCATAACATAACGTGCAGTTCAACATGGTCGCAGTATAACCCTTCCGAATTAAGAAGGCGCTCATTTACAATGCTACCATCATGACGCCAGAGAAACTATTTGATGAAACGCACTATAACTGAACTCTACACTGTCATCTATTATTGACATCTTACCAGCATAACTGAACCCTCCGGGGAACACGAGTCCCTGGAAGGCGTCGAGGGTGATCCTCTTGTTCTGCAGGTCGCTCATGGTCACGTCGAACACTTCGAAGTTGGCCATCATCAGCGAGGCTATCATCTATTACAGACATTTTACCAGAGTAACTGAACTCTACATTGTCATCTATTGTTGACATCTTACCAGCGTAACTGAACCCTCCGGGGAACACGAGTCCCTGGAAGGCGTCGAGGGTGATCCTCTTGTTCTGAAGGTCGCTCATGGTCACGTCGAACACTTCGAAGTTGGCCATCATCAGCGACGCTATCATCTCACGGTCGCCGTTTGTTCCTGTAAGGGAATTAAGTTATGTACTGGGGTGTTGATAAAATTTAATGTTTAGAATTTAATGTAAAGTAGTGTTCAAAAGTAGTGTGGTTCTCATCTCTTGGTTCCTTTTGTATGGGACACCGCGTCGTTCAGAGTTTTATAAACGCCTACTACTGGTAGCAGGCCTCTGACATTGTTATGTGACGACCGCCATCTAAGTAATCATAGATAGCAACCGGGAACGACGGCTTAACGTCCTAGCTAGACTCGGAACAAATTCAAAAAGTGATAAATATCCGGATCCTAACTGATTTGCTGGATAAATGTTATACCACAAGCGACTGCACGCTCTAAGCGCTAGCGCAGTAGCTAGCGGATAGATTGCGCGTCGGCAAGCCCTGCTGCGCTTTGGGCCTCAAACTACATCCTCTTTAGCAATCGGTTCCTTTCTAACCGCGTGTACAATGTGCTATTTCTCTGAAGTGGGCGAAATTAATAAAGTAATGAATTTACAAAAATACCTTCTTCACGAAGCACGGCTACTCTGACAGGCTTCGTCTTCACGACGGGGGCGGTGGGATCGAACGTCACACTGTATGTCACTCCCTTCCTCTTTTCAAGTCCTGAAATAAAAAAATGGTTAAGAAGCTGTTTGGTCAGATTTAAATTATAAGATAGCGAGATAATGATATTCTTATGCTAACGAAATCTCGGAAAGAAAGAAAACTATATTGGACAGTACACGTGTAAAAGAAATTAAATGAAAGTAAAGTATGTATTAAAGTCAGAAGAAATTCTGCCTTTGATAAAAAAAATGCAATTTTTCTACCTTACTATAATTACAGCTTCTAACTTACTATCGGTCTATTACTGATAGGGCTGGAAATCTCAAAGAAATGTGTCAATAGACAATTTATTCCCAATATACAAGGTGTTCCAAAGGAAATACATTAAATTCGAGACGTTGTGTAGACCATTGTACTGAACAATTTCCATTATGGCACCAAGTTTGAATTCTTAACAAAGAAGTTGAAATTTTCATACAAACTAAATGCCTACATTTACTACAACCATTATGTATTACCCCTTATCCAAGATTGCAACCTTGCATTTTGAACTTGTTGGATTTGAATCTTCGAAAAAGTTTGGAACATAGTTGTCTATGTTTTAAATTATACCAAAACTTAAGATAAAAGATCTCTTTCTTGGTGTCAATTTTATTATATTGCCGCCTCAAACTAAAAACTTCTTTTGACTTAGAGCACCCATAGAGACGCAAAGACAAAGGGCCAATCAGAGAATCCAGTAGAGTCTTTAGTGTCAGTTGTGTCAGTTTTTAACGAACATGACATTTGACCTTAGTCTACGCCACAACTGTTGCCTTGGCAACTAAATTACCGCCAAAACCGTTGCCTTGGCAACAGTTGTAGCGGTAATTTCAAAAGTTTTTCCAAGACGGCAACATGACATAAATAAGGGCCATAATAAATAAAGCTCCTTTCATAATGTGGGACTCAATTAAATTTAACAAATTTAAGTTGCTAATTACTTCTAAACGAGGGGTTTTCTAAACTTGGCCCCATAATGAAAATTATTCGGTACGATGGCCTACACAACGTCTCCAATTTAATGTATTTACATTGGAACACCTTGTATGAAATATTGGAAATAAGTTTCCATTACTGGTCGAAATAAATAATTTATTCCCAGTATTTCGTTACCTTTTCATTCCTAGTTGTAATAAACAATTTATTCCCAATATTTCGTTACCTTTCCATTCCTAGTTGTAATAAACAATTTATTCCCAATATTTCGTTACCTTTTCATTCCTAGTTGTAATAAACAATTTATTCCCAATATTTCGTTACCTTTCCATTCCTAGTTGTAATAAACAATTTATTCCCAATCATTCGTTACCTTTCCATTCCTGGTTGGCGCACTCGGAGTTGGCTTGTAAGCACTCGAGCCGGTAGCTGGTCTCCTCCCACATTCTGAACACCTCGATCAGACTTGTATCCAGCACTTTGGCACCGTTCACTTTTACCACCACCTAAACAAAATGAAAAATAAGGCATCATCAGTCATCCGTTGACCACAGATACTGAAAAGTGTCCGAAACGTCGGGTTAATCAAAATCCTATAAATATGTACAACTTAAATCCGTTCAAATCGTTTCATTGTAGAAAGGAAAAGAGAATTAGTAGCAAAACTGTCCCGTTAGACAGAGCACTGCCACGCGTTACTGGCCAAGATACACTTGCACTATTTCGCAGGCTGATATTGAGCCGCGGTAGCCCAGTTGGTAGTAGCGTCGGCAGTACACTACAGAT
Organism: Phthorimaea operculella; assembly: GCA_024500475.1. Classification (NCBI taxonomy): domain Eukaryota; kingdom Metazoa; phylum Arthropoda; class Insecta; order Lepidoptera; family Gelechiidae; genus Phthorimaea; species Phthorimaea operculella. Next base: position 1,000,667 of record JANFCV010000171.1, on the reverse strand, counting down.
GCCGCAAGCCGTAGGTTTAAATCCTGCCTGCGGTGAACATTTTGCAAGTTTTCCAAAAGAAGGGAAAAGAATTCAAGTTTTTTCGACACACCAGTTCAGTTCGATTAAAAGAGGCTTATATAGATTGTAGAGGCTTGAAAATGCAGAAATAGCTTCTTTTAAATAGCGGTTTTTGGAACGGGAAATGTTAACTTCTCCACCTTATCTTAGGGCGGATCATCGATATGGAGCCGTCTTGTTCTCCGCCGAAAGCCAGCTGACGCGACTTCTATGGGGCGGATTCAAATACTACGCGTAAAGCCTGTGTTGTGTATGTTTGAATCCAATCTTACTATGTCTCAGAAATGGGTAGCGTGCCATATGGTTGGAAGACCAATGCTAGGATTGTTTCAGCGATTGACTAAACTGACCTGAGAATGCATTCCATATTTCCCGACGGTACCGACAACTTTAGCATCGACGCCTCCCTTCTGGTACTCCGCGAGCACATATTTCAGATCCTTCTGGTCTACTTCGAGCACAATTCCCAGTTCTTCGTTGAAGAGTGCTTCAATTGCGGACACACCGGACGCTTGTACGTCGAGTGTGAGGCCGCGTAGTCCGCCGATGCCCATTTCAAGGACTGTTGTGATAAAACCGCCTTCGCTTACGTCGTGGCCGGAGATGAGTTTGTTTTCTGTAGAGAAATATGAAGATGTCAGTGCAAAGATTTGGAGGCCTGTTCAATAACAGGGTAACGGGGAAAGTTTAGACACACTAGATATACACACATATCATGCCTTTGTTCCTTGCATTACGCCAGGTATTCATTCATTCATGAACAATGTTCCCAGTGTGTACGCTATTTTTTTGGGAACTTTGTTCGTGAACATTGTATAACATACGTCCACATTGGGAACATTGTCCATATGCATTGTATAAAATACAAAGTATCTGGGATTTTGTCCCCAATAAATACCCGCCTTAAAGGTCGTAAAAATACGCAATCGACAATTTCAGAAAAATCGAATAACGAGATTTAGTTCAATCGGAACACATTCTCCTCTTACGATGCTATTCTAAACTGCCAACACTCTTTAGATAATTAATAAAAAATATCGATGAAGCTTACCTTTCAATAGTTTCTGTGTAATCTTGAACAGTGATTTCAGAACTGCAGGGTCATCTAAATCTGGTGTAGTGTCGCCGAGCTGCTTGTAGCATTGCGCTAAAGCTGAACCTCCCAACCTGTGGAAAGGGAAAAGACAACTTAAATACAAAATACAGAAAATTATTCCTGAACTATACACGTTTGTGTGTTATTTTCGTACTATGATTTGATTTTAATAAGTTTATTAGGCATATTTGAGGCCAGCTGAAAGCTACGCCTATTACAAGGTGTAAAAACTGCTAATACTTCAAGAGGTATACCTCAGGGGTTAACCATCTATGAAACTGAACTGAACAAAGAATGGTAGTAACATAGGTTGAATTACCAAATTCATTTTTCATATTCTAAAGTGCTCCTGGGAAAAGTTGTTTAGTTTCAAGCGGTGGTTTACCCCTCGTAGTATTGTTAACTTAATAGTTACTGACCTGTATTTGTTAGTGACGGGAACATGTACTAGTGCGGATCCTTCCTTCAGTAGCGCCGGTTCGATCTTGACTGTAATGTCGGGGCATGGTGCGTATGTGGATACCACCAAAGTACCGGGGGATTTCACTGCAATCAGTAAAACATAGTTCAATCAAAACCAATAAAAAATCAAAAAACTGTTTATTCATTCTATAGGTGAAATGTTACTAGTGGCCGATAGCGAAAAATCAGAACCGGCTGGTGATAAGGAACAACTTTCCCCAAGGAACATATGTCGAAATATGAAATGAACATTTTGGGCCTCTCATAGTAACTCAAATCAGCTGATCGGCAATTTTGTATGGGAGGTAAAATTAATTTTTCGTATTTCGACCTATGTTTCTTATCACCAGCCAGTTTTAAGTTTTTGCTATCAGTCACTAGTAAAATTTCACCCTGCATATTTGACGTTTCAAGTTTGCCACGGATCGTGTCATCGCTGCTCGTATCACACGTGCTACTACACAAATCCCCATTCACGATATAAAGCGAGTGGTAAGACCATTCTGTGCAGACTTTATCATGCGAAATGAAATAAAAGACAATCGAATACAAACCTTTCTTTCCAGCCACATGAGCGCACATTGACAGGGAATCTTTGCCTCCATCCACAGCGACGCCGATGACCTTATGAGAATAAAATTAAAATAAAACATTTATTTCAGTAATGTAACACATATACAAGTATATGTATCTAGAACAATATCAGTTTAGCAAGTAATCATGCCTAAAATCCTTGGGTAGGCAGAGTGTAAACGGCTGTAAAAACGACTTACACCACGTCTGAGAAAAGTTTGAGTCAGTCAGGGGACTGTATAGGTTTTCAGCCTGTCGCCTAAAATTGCAATACACATCAACTCTCAAATCCCTTAGTCGCTTCTTACGACACCAATGGGAAAGATATTATTCTATGCTATTCCAAACCGGCACCACACAGCAACTCTACACTGAACTCTACACTGTCATCTATTATTGACATCTTACCACCAATGGGAAAGGTATGGGATGTTGATATACTAGGCTGGCGCCACACGGCAAACGACGTAACGTATTATGAGTATTGTACCTTCATAGCTTTGCAGACGGCGTCACAAGCGACGACTAACGAAGCTCCATCGGCACCAGTCTTGCCTCCCCACATCCAGTTGCCGCTGCATTTTACATCCTCCAACTCGGATATACCAGCGAATACCTGGAACACAGAAAAACAGATGAAGAGGAAAATTGGAAACAAAATAGCACCACTTGCGACTGTGACTGTGCTTTTTCTTTGAAGTTGTGAAAATTTATCAATGTAAAAGAAGAAGACTTTTTAAATTGTGTTTGTAGGCACATTCGTGTCAGAAATACGCTCATCTCATCAGTAAAGTTATTCAGTTTTAAAAGTTGCTTAATTTTGAAAGTTGTTCAGTTTTAAAGTTATACTGCTTTAAAAGTTGTTCAGTTTTGAAATTGATCAATTTGAAAAATTGCGCTTCCGTACCGATGCGAAAGTTTGGAAATGTGTAAAGAAATAAACTAGAAACATCCATGTTTCAACTCACCCCGCGGATATTACAACTGACTCCGCAGGTTAGTTTAAAGCACTATGTATTACTCGGAAGAAAGTCCGATTACAAACTCGTGTGTATTAAGACCCTCAGCTGCAGCAAGATATACTAGAACAAATCTTACCAAGTTAGTAAGGGCTTCTCCAAGGGACAGTCTCGCCCCGGCCGCAGGGTCCAACAAGCCCTTGATGTTCTGCGTTCCTATAGAGGTCGCCGACCCTACTGTGTCAGAGTAGGACAGAGATATAAGATAGAGAGAGCGAACAAATCTTACCAAGTTAGTAAGGGCTTCTCCAAGGGACAGTCTAGCCCTTGATGTTCTGCGTTCCTATAGAGGTCGCTGACCCTACTGTGTCAGAGCAGGACAGAGATATAAGCTAGAGAGAGCGAACAAATCTTACCAAGTTAGTAAGGGCTTCTCCAAGGGACAGTCTAGCCCCGGCCGCAGGGTCCAACAAGCCCTTGATGTTCTGCGTTCCTATAGATGTGGCCGACCCTACTGTGTCAGAGTAGGACAGAGATATAAGCTAGAGAGAGCGAACAAATATTACCAATCTCTAAGAAATAGAAAAAACTACTTAGTTTCTAAGACATTTCTATTAGAATAGGATAACTACGTACTATGTAAGCACATATACTAGAACAAATCTTACCAAGTTAGTAAGGGCTTCTCCAAGGGACAGTCTCGCCCCGGCCGCAGGGTCCAACAAGCCCTTGATGTTCTGCGTTCCTATAGAGGTCGCTGACCCTACTGTGTCAGAGTAGGACAGAGATATAAGCTAGAGAGAGCAGGACAGCGATATAAACTAGATAATATCTAGAACAAATCTTACCAAGTTAGTAAGGGCTTCTCCAAGGGACAGTCTAGCCCCGGCCGCAGGGTCCAACAAGCCCTTGATGTTCTGCGTTCCTATAGAGGTCGCTGACCCTACTGTGTCAGAGTAGGATAGAGATATGATGGCGCAGTCTGCTAGAGGAGTGTGGAGTGGGCCCACGCATTGCTGCTGCGCGATTAGGCCTGACACACAACGGTCCACCTGGGGGATAAAAACAACAGTATAATTACAAGTCGAAATAGTAGTTTATGCAATTGCCTTATAATAAGAGGCTTTAGGATGTGAGTGTCTGTTTATCACACGAGGCGCAGCCGAGTGTGATAATAGTTTGACACGAGCATTCTAAAGCCTAATTATATTGCAATTGCATACACTATTTTATCTACACTTTACAAGAAAAACTATGAAAAATAATTCACACCTCCGCACTTCACTATGGCGATTGCAAGCATATCTACTGAACCAACAACTGAACGACTTTTATACATAAGTAACTTTTTAACTAAACGTTAAAATGGAAGCTCATAAAAACGCAACAACTTTTAAAATTAAAAAGCATTAATCGGTAAATTTTAATTCGGAAAATGATTTGAAGCAAGATTTAATAATAAATAAGTCCTCATAATTTTAAGTGTCGTCCCATTCTTTGATTGTGTCGTGACATTTGTTTTTTTTTATTATCTTACTGCTAAATGTCGATATCATAAAGTCAGAAAAAAGTACTTTATGACATCGACATTTTACTTTATGATATTGTCATTTTTTTTTAAAGGCTGAATGGCTGTAAAACAGTTGCTTATACATTTGCTTTCGAATTTGTAATAGGAACATTATGTATGAAGTGTAGAAAAAGTAAATTTCAAGTCAACTGAAAGATCACACTATTTTAACCTGTTTCTAACCACCTGTCGATTTTACAACTTTAACCTGATCAACGTAACTGTTATAAACACAGATCTATGTAGCTATTTTAACCTGATCTATTCTACAACTTCATCCTAATCAATGTATCTCTTTTAACCTGATCAATCGAATCGTTTTACCCTTTTGATTGTTTTAACATAATCTAACTGATTTTACCGGATTAATCTAACTATTCAGTTTATTACTATAGCCTGATCGATCTTACTATTTTAACCTGAACAACCTTTTAACCTCAATAATTTAATTGTTTTAACCTGATCAATAATAATGAGTAAGTATCTTCTCACATTTTAAATGCACCCGCTTTGAGCTCTCTGTTTAGTTGTTTATCCTATAGTTAGCCGGTAGAGAATGCTGCGTGGCATTGGGCCCGCCATTTGTATGTTTGTGCATTAAGTTTTCTTAAAATAAAATAATGTTTATCTATCCATTTTAACCTGATCGATCTAAATATTTGAACCTGATCGATTTAACTATATTAACCTGATCAATCTTTCTACTCAAAAATCAACTTATTTAACCCGTCAGATCTAACTTATTTAACTTAGTAAGAAGGTAAAAAATTAGTAGTTATATTTACCTTGTTGGTCAAATATCTCTTACTAGCGACGTTGACGAGTCTCAATACCCTATCGAGAGCACTCCTCACGGTAATGTCCTTTGGCAAGTTCAATGGCAGTTTAGTCCTCTTTTCTTGCTTCAAGTCGAAGGTCTTTCTTGGCATATTACCTGTCGAAAATATTCATAAGTGGTTTGAACATAATAAATAGCAGCAGACCTAGTATACTGCCTTGAGACATTTCCAATAAGAACGCAAATAATAGTAGTTTATGCAATTGCGTTATAATAAGAGGCATTAGGATGTGAGTGTCTGTTTATGTAAGTGTCTGTGTGATAATAGTTTGACACGAGCATTCTAAAGCCTAATTATATTGCAATTGCATACACTATTTTATCTACACTTTACAAGAAAAACTATGAAAAATAATTCATACCTCCGCACTTCACTATGGCGATTGCAAGCATATCTACTGAACCAACAACTGAACGACTTTTATACATAAGTAACTTTTTAACTAAACGTTAAAATGGAAGCTCATAAAAACGGAACAACTTTTAAAATTAAAAAGCATTTATCGGTAAATTTTAATTCGGAAAATGTTTTGAAGCAAAGATTTAATAATAAATAAGTCCTCATAATTTCAAGTGTCGTCCCATTCTTTGATTGTGTCGTGACATTTGTTTTTTTTTATTATCTTACTTCTAAATGTCGATATCATAAAGTCAGAAAAAAGGTGCTTATACATTTGCTTTCGAATTTGTAATAGGAACATTATGTATGAAGTGTAGATAAAATTATAAAAGTATTAAACGCTACTGCTACTGATTTAAAAATATCTCTTTTTTTACTTTTGGATCATAAATGGGTGATAAGATAAATCACAACTATGTGGAAGTAATGAAATAAATAAAATCTTGATTCAGTTGGTGTCCAAACTATCAAACGCCAAGCATTTGCTTACCTAAAACAGCTTCCAAGTGCAAGTCGTAAGGCAGTTTAGACTTGACCTCGGGCTTCTGTCTGAAGTCCCTGCTGAGGTATTTGTCATTTGTACTGTCCTCAACAAGACTCATGTAGCCGTCGCCCGTCACTTCACCCACGAAAGATACTGGGCAACGTTCGCGCTGGCAGATTCCTGCAAGTAAATAAAATAATGATAATCAAAGATTTTGAACCCAAGACCGAGATGAGTGGCGCATAAGAAGGGAGGCTTTTGCTCAGCATTGCACAGGCAACACAGAAAAAAAAGACGATATTTCGAAGATATTTTCCGATATTGATGCTTTGAAAATGTAACACTCAAGTGGCGACCACTTGTCAGATACGCGTGCAACGGCATAGCACGGGATGACTGCGGCTTAAGCAAACTGCAGACCTGAGGGCTGATTTTATGTGAGAATACTTTTTTGTCCACGGAAAAAACAGATGCGTTTACCTCACAACTATACATATTTGACAAAGTTTTAATCAGCGCTAAGATTGCAGGCAAAATTGTGATATGGAAAACCTGAGAATGGCATTGGATGTCTCACACTTAATGATGGTCTGGTCACCCAGTTGAAACTCCTTAGTAGAAACCACTGCGCCTTCCGATTTGACTAACTAATACTGACCTTCAAGAATAGGCCTGTTCTTTTTGGTACTTACACAAGAGCGCATCGTTCTCCTGGTACTCGGCGCCCCAGAATTCTAGAGTGGTGATGGTCGGGTCGCCCAGTTGGAATTCCTTAGTGAACACCACTGCGCTTTCCGACCCGGCTAACTAATACTGACCTTCAAGAATAGGCCTGTTCTTCTTGGTACACAAGAGCGCATCGTTCTCCTGGTACTCGGCGCCCCAGAGTTCTAGAGTGGTGATGGTCGGGTCGCCCAGTTGGAATTCCTTAGTGAACACCACTGCGCTTTCCGACCCGACTAACTAATACTGACCTTAAAGAATAGGCCTGTTCTTCTTGGTACACAAGAGCGCATCGTTCTCCTGGTACTCGGCGCCCCAGAGTTCTAGAGTGGTGATGGTCGGGTCGCCCAGTTGGAATTCCTTAGTGAACACCACTGCGCTTTCCGACCCGACTAACTAATACTGACCTTCAAGAATAGGCCTGTTCTTCTTGGTACACAAGAGCGCATCGTTCTCCTGGTACTCGGCGCCCCAGAGTTCTAGAGTGGTGATGGTCGGGTCGCCCAGTTGGAATTCCTTAGTGAACACCACTGCGCTTTCCGACCCGACTAACTAATACTGACCTTCAAGAATAGGCCTGTTCTTCTTGGTACACAAGAGCGCATCGTTCTCCTGGTACTCGGCGCCCCAGAGTTCTAGAGTGGTGATGGTCGGGTCGCCCAGTTGGAATTCCTTAGTGAACACCACTGCGCTTTCCGACCCGACTAACTAATACTGACCTTCAAGAATAGGCCTGTTCTTCTTGGTACACAAGAGCGCATCGTTCTCCTGGTACTCGGCGCCCCAGAGTTCTAGAGTGGTGATGGTCGGGTCGCCCAGTTGGAACTCCTTAGTGAACACCACTGCGCTTTCCGACCCGACTAACTAATACTGACCTTCAAGAATAGGCCTGTTCTTCTTGGTACACAAGAGCGCATCGTTCTCCTGGTACTCGGCGCCCCAGAGTTCTAGAGTGGTGATGGTCGGGTCGCTCAGTTGGAATTCCTTAGTGAACACCACTGCGCTTTCCGACCCGACTAACTAATACTGACCTTCAAGAATAGGCCTGTTCTTCTTGGTACACAAGAGCGCATCGTTCTCCTGGTACTCGGCGCCCCAGAGTTCTAGAGTGGTGATGGTCGGGTCGCCCAGTTGGAATTCCTTAGTGAACACCACTGCGCCTTCCGGTTCGACTAGCTCTTTTAGCACGTTGCCGTTACCGCCGGCGCCTTGGTCGTGGATAGCTGTGAATATAAAATGAGATTATGGCGATTGATGGGGTCGCAAGGTACAGTGATAGTAATAAGTGGATATAAGCACGCTGAAGTTATGCACTTTTAAAATCGTTTACACGTTGTGTTTACATCTTATACACACACATGCAAAACAATGCGCGCTCCTCGATACTCACTCTTAATACAACCGCTTTAAATTGAAAACCACAGAACAATTGCTACAATAACCGGTGAAGTTAATGCTATATGTCGCAGCGATGTTAATCAAACCAGGTTTTTGACCAAAAACCAAAGACCAGTAGATAACAAAGGTAAAATTCAATTTTATCATAAACATTAATTTGTTTTAGGATTTTGATCGAAAATCTATAACAATATAGGTTTCCGATCATGAACCTGAAGTAGTTTAGGATTAAATATGGTAAAGTTATTGCCAAAAACATTAATATAATGTAGTCTTCGATTAAGAACTTGATTTGGTTTAGGATTATGATAAAAAATTTGGCAGAACTTACGTTAAAATTTTGTTATCTCAAGCGCCTAGCTTTTTGGACAAAAAGCTAGTTTTATCAAAAACTACGACATAGAATGACGCTGAACGCTGTACAATGCTGCCCATTCCCTGAATTCGGCCCTTGGATACCCTCGGGTAGAAATAGAGTGATGCTATTTTAAGCCGTGAAAGTAACATTATTTCAAAATTAAAAATAAAAATACTTAAAATGTTTAAAGAAAGTTTAAAAATCCTCAGAGGTCAATCATTATTTTATATAGTGAAAGGTCAAGGTGGAAAATTTCACATAACACGTGTAAGTAAGTTAACACGCGTAAGTTTAATTACGATAAAAATACTTAAAGAAAAAAAGTTCGAATAAAAAAGAACGACCCATGAGGATACGAACCATGACATCCCTGATTGGTAGGCCACTGTCTTTACCAATGCGCCATCCGAACATTTAACACGGAGTGCGAAATTTTGTTACCCATTTCACTATTAGTCATTATTGGAACGTGCTTGATTAGTCATCTTATTCTTTTGCTACAATCGGTTTACTACGCGCTTCTTTGTATGTGTGAGTGGAGTTTGGCTTCAAACGACTTTAGAATTAAAGCTCATGTGCATGTCTCTGTAAAGTCTATATGGAATTCTGTAAATGTCTGTACTAGAGTGGCGGTAATCTTTCTGCCAGGTGGACCATCGATCGTTCAGGATATTACGTAACGTTGAAAGCATGACGTTTAACGGCTGTAACTGATACTAAATTTTAAGGTATAGTTCTTCTTCTACTTTGAGATGGATACCCAGTCGTCCAACGACCCAACAAACCCTGGTGTAAAGAGTTTTACAATTGCCTACTACAAGTAGCAAGCCCCTGAGATATTTGTGTAACGACGCCTAATCGCCGTCTAAATAATCATAGAAGGCAACCGGGACCGCGGCATATGGTAATGAATTACGTATAATACAAGACTTACATTCTACAGGATTTATGTCGGCTTCCAAGCAGCCCCGCACGACACGGTTCAGACGGTTTCCCATTTCAGCGTCACCTGAAAAATAAAATCATTGTGAACATTTTGTTTAAATAATGTTCAACTAACTATCTTGTTTCCACTAGAATATGGTCCCTAGATTTAGACACTATATTCAAAAACCAACCCGTCAAAAACGAGTACATAATGCCCTTATAGTGACCGATAGCGAAAACTCAGAAACGGCTGGTGATAAAAAAAAACAACATTCCGCAAGCAAAAAAGATTTGGTTCTCCCATATATAATTGCCAATCAGCTAATTTGAGTTACTACGGGAGGTTCAATTTTTATTCATATTTCGGCATATGTCCTTGGGGAAAGTAGTTCCTTATCACCAGCCGGTTCTGAGTTTTCGCTATCGATCACAAGTAAAATTTCACCCTATATGCTTACTAGGGGCATTTCCATGTAAATTTTTAAACTATTTGAAAGGGCTTACCTCTCTGCACGGCTCCGAAATCAAGCGCAGCGGCACGGGAATCGTCGCCCTGGACAGCTACCGACGAGGCAGCCCCGCCGCCCACGCCGATACGGTACACCGGACCACCGATCTTCACCAGGTACATTCCTAACAAATATTACAAGGAAAGATTCCATGTAAATAAAACGAAGGGTTATTTGAAAGAACTTACCTCTCTGCACGGCTCCGAAATCAAGCGCTGCAGCACGGGAATCGTCGCCCTGGACAGCTACCGACGAGGCAGCCCCGCCACCCACGCCGATACGGTACACCGGACCACCGATCTTAACCAGGTACATTCCTGACAAATATTACAAGAAAATTTTATAATACGGTGCCTAAAAAAATGGCTTGCTAGAGGAAGCGTCTAAATTAAAATGGTCAATTAAATGTAACGCTTTTTTTAATATCTGAACAATTAGTATTAAAAACAAAAACCCGACTGTAGTCATTTCAAAATTGTATTTTGCGATAGAAATCCGCCATCTTGAGTTTATGAATTTTTAATGTAGCAAGTATCACTCGCACTGCTGAGACGAATCTAACGACAACTCACATGACAAGATCCGCCCAGACGCCCGTGAAAACGGATTACTGGATGCATACAAACATAAATACATTCATACATACTCTCTAAAAACATAACCCTCTTGAGGCAGTCGGGTAAAAATGTTACAATATGGCGCTATTTCAGGTTTTTAGGGTTGCAGATAAGCTTTAGCTCTGTGTATGTCAGTTTAACACAGATAAGATTCGATAAGTTTGTTTAGAGACATTTTCAACGAACATTCTATGTTAACTTAATGCTAGGAATTACACAATTTCTCACCTTTTTCAGGGTTGTTCTTCTTGATCATAGAATGGGGCATGTATCCGATACCACCACTGAACATGATGGGTTTGACGAACTCTTCTCTCACGCCATCTCCGTTTTTCAAACCATAGGACTGGACGAAACCTGCAAAAGAAATGTTTTGAATCAAATCTTCATACAAATAACCACGAGCACCATAAAATACAAAGTTTAGAAGAAACTTTATACTTGGAATAAAGTTCATTGACCGACATACGAAATGAGCAGAACCTAAACTGAGCTGTCGCGACGTCATGGTTTGCATCAGTTTGTCGATGGAGCAAGGGGGGAGGGGAGCATTGAACTGTACTTTAAGTTTAAAAAGAACTAGCCAGACCAATGGACCTAATTCCAGGGTTTAGGTTGTTATTAAAAATGAGGATGTTTAACTAAAGATAATTTACCTGAAATCAAAGGTTCTCCGAATTTGTTTCCGTAGTCGGACGCGCCGTTACTAGCCTCAATGATGATTTGTAGCGGACTTGCGAAGTTGCTCGGGTACTGCCAGTCTTTCTCTTCCCAGGGTAAGTCGTAACCTGCGAAGACAAAACGTTTTTGAATTGATATGTAAAACTGGAGGCAAAAATGGAGGGATGGAAAAAATGCTGCCGTGGCGACAACTTGTATACTACCTGGTTCACAGAAGAAAGGGATTATATAATGGCGGAGGTTTCTTTCATAAGTGGAAGGGAGAAAGCAAGAACGCCTGGTGTATGTAAGTGCCTTAGTACGAGTGAGAAAGCATTACCTCCGGCCGCCATTTATAATTTCTTTCTTCTGTGAATCAGGTAGTATTGTAGAGCTGTCATAGGCTCTCTAAAAAAACAATTTTGACGATAGATTTATGTTGCTTGAGCATCTAACTATCAAATCAAGTAGATAGAAAGAAGACACTATGAACGATCCGATTCACTTTTGCTCATGCATCATACATATTTTAGGAATAAAATGTTTTTGTAAACAAATAATAGTAGTAAATAGTAATGGTGAACACAAACCCGGAATCAGCAGGTTGCCGACACTGTACCCCGCGGTACCAGCCACGGTGTGTCCGCCCCTCCCCACTCCCTGCACGTCCCTGATTCGCCCCCCGGTCCCGGTGGTCGCGCCACTGAAGGGAGCTACGGCTGTAGGCATATTGTGGGTCTCCGCAGTAAAGATGATGTCCGAATCTGTTACTTCTTCTATGACTTTGGAAGGCGCGCCAGTCTTCTCGGGGCGTATTTTTGCGTGTTTGAAGCCCTTGATGGCACTGGAATATGATATGCATGTGTAAAATTTCTGCTAATGATCTAGTTAATTTTAAGTTGTATAAAATAATAATCCTGGGCTATGGCACCAAAATGATATAGCCACACTGAATGATCCTACTTAGGCTGTTTTGCGACCGCCTTTCCACCAGGGTCAGGCGTCAAATAGCTTGCTGCGATGCGTCGTGCATTTTTTTTTGTTATTTTTGAATTGTCTTGGCCTTCTCTACCTTCTAGTCTGTAAGAGCTTTATCTGGCCAGTCAATGCAATCTCATTACTATTTAAAAAGGACTAAAATTAGGTACATAAATGATAGTATCTACCTGCTGTTATCTCCAAACTTGATGACATTGTTCTGATTCGAACTTTCCTGCGTGGATGCTACCATGTCAATGAGTGACTCGTTGATTTCCTTTCCATCCAAGATCAGTTTACCCTGAAACATAATACGAATACAGTTAGAAATTCAACCTTTGTGAATAACTGTCAATTTAAATCAGATTGGGTTCTCATGGGCGGGCCACACTTCTGGATAGAAGCGTAGCGTTGAACTGTTTCTATGAGCGTCACTTTTGGAGCGATGACTTGAAGATGAAGGCTAGTTAGTGGGGTAGAATCTTACAGTCCAGCAGTGGACTGCAAGTCTGATGTAAATATGTAGAAAAAACTAAGCCTTACCTTAAAGAACCAATGGCGGGAGTGTTCACTGTTACTCTGAGCGAGGTCAAACAACTCCACACTTGTTGGGTCTCTCTTCAACTTGTTTACAAACAGATCCATGTACAAGTCCATGTCCCAGGAATCGAAAGCTAAACCTAGCTTCTGGTTGACTTTCTCCATTGCTGGTCTGCCTTCTTTCAGTAAAGGCACGACGAACCATGGCTCCAGATCTTTAGGCAGACCTTCGTTGAAGCTCTGACGAGGGAGGTTCTCTTTGGTGTAAACACACTGGGTCATTCTGTCGTGAAGAGGGGCAGCTAGATCTTCGAACAGTTTAGGGGTCACATCCTTAGCTTTCTGGAAGGTGATGAGGTAGCGAGTGGACACCTCAAGGCGGATGATGTCGCTGAGGCCTACGCTTTCGCATATCTGCACAGAGTTACTTGAGTCTGCTGTTGAGAAGTTGAACCTGTGGAAAATTTAGTTGGATAGTCAAGGTCATAAAAATCAATAGCACGCGAATGTCATACCATTTCTGGGCATGGACTAGATAGACAACACTGAGACCTGAATATGCATCCAGAAGATTTAAATAAAAAATGAACGGAAGTAATTAGCTAGTTGGTGCTAAGTAGGTACTATAGAAATATTAACTACCTTGGTCCAATTTCAATGACAAGCTCATTCTGTTTCACACCCCTGTAAATGGTTTCGTTCTTCAACGCGTTAGGCTGGAGGGGAGAGCTCAGCAGCCATTTCAACACCTTTATCTGATTGATGTTGAGGTACTCGCATCCCTCAGCCAACTCCACATGGTAACAAAGTTCAGTCGACAGCTGAGTCACGTCAGGATCAACCAGCTTCAACTTGTGCAGGATTTCCTTGGTCTTGTGAACACTGAACGCCTCAGACGAAAAAAATCTTATAATACACATTGCGAGTCTGTTATCCGACCATTAGTCGTCCAAGTCTTGCAGTGAACTATTCCAATTGATGTCACGGACAGCAAGAAAATAAATTTAACTGTTACATCAATGTCAGAGTTCAGCTCATATCATTTGCTATCTGAAACAAATAAAGACAAACAAGTTGAGCTTATGCAATCTTGATACTCAAGACCATACATACGGTGATTATTTTTGTAGTTATAATGAGTGGAAATAATGTTCGAATTTCACTCTATGGCGTAGGTAAGATAAGGGTTTGCCGTCACATGATTACCTACTTAATAATAAAGGTTATCAAACTTATCAAACCATAATGGGGGGCTGTGGAAAGATGTAGTCTCAAGTAGTATAATAGCAACAAGTATTTTTAATGATGTCACTATTGGATATTTATAAATATAGATATTTTTTGTTATTCCATTCCAATGAAATCCAGGAAATCAAGGAGCTATAAGGAATGGAAATAAGCAGTTAACTTGAGTGCAAAAATTTAAAATATTATATCAAAGTTTACTACCTACACTTGCTACATCTCACTTCACCCCTCCACATAATCGATAGGTTTTTTTTTACATAATGCGGAACAATAGGGTTAGCATACAGAGTGTTTACTAGTGACCGATAGCGAAAACTCAGAACCGGCTAGTGATAAGGAACAACTTTCCCCAAGGAGCATAGGACGAAAAAAATATTGCAGCTCCGATAGTAACTCAAATCAGCTGACAGGCAACTTTGTATGGGAGGTCCAAATATTTTTTTAATATTTCGATCTATGTTCTTGGGAAAGTTGGTCGTTATCACCAGCCGATTCTGAGTTTTCGCTATCAGACACTAGTAAAATAACACCCTATAATAAAGTTGTATGATTTTGTTTTCAAACAAAACATGTTGCGCCGATCCCAAGTAATTGGGATGGGGGCAGGAAGATGATGATGATGATAAAGTTATATAAAAACCCTTGAAAAACAAACAGAAAAAATGTATCTACTTACCTATTTTTGTTACTATTTTAGATACATAAATAAATGAGCAATGAAATTGAAACTATGGATAACAAAAACTGGCAATACTGAACAATTTTCTGACAAAATATTAAAGACACGAATACAGTTTAGTGTAAAAGCTGACTATGAAATCTATCTACAATACAATATTTAAAAATGGGACGGCACAAACATTGCATTAGAGTGCATGATGGGGGGCTGCCTTGCAAATGTGTGTGGCAATGTGTGCTGCAGCCAGTCCCATCTAAGTGCACCCCTACCCTGATGCCCTAGGTGTCTAACTTTGATTGTTATGTATACAAGGTGTTAGGAAAAGTAGGGTGTTCCTTCGAACCATGTGTTCTATAACTATACAGGATGTACAAAGATCAACTGCAAATATATAAAAGGGGTGAACCAGCACATGAAACTGAACAGCTTTCCCCATGGAACATAGGTCGAAATACGAAAAAAATTTGGTCCTCCCATAGGTAGGTACATAATGTACCAGCCAACTTGAGCCGACCGAGTCGGTTTGTATGGGCGGTCCAACTTTTATTATTATTATAAAATTCGGAGAAAGTTGTTTAGTTTCATGGGCTGATTCACCCCTTAAAATATTTGTAGTTGATTTTTTACATTCTGTATATAAAGTATTTTATAATGCATGTTCAATAACTATGTTTATGAAAATATAAAAAACTATGATATTTTTCAAAAACCCTACAATATTTTTTACCAATATCTTCAACCCTAGTTCCTAGCGCGACATAGCGCGTTGTTACAGTCATGTTCAACACTGTTGTAGACCTTATTGCGCATGGCTAAGAAACGGTATAAAAGATTTCCGAGTGGTAAATGACTGTAAGACTGGACATCAATAGCCCAAGATAGAAAAAAGTGGCACGGGTTAGAGGAGGCTTTTACCCAAAAGGGATCCATGCAATAAATAAAAGTGAAAATGTATATATTTAATTATTAATTTAATTTCAATTTAATGCATGTACCTACTTAATCTAAGAATTAATACATTTGAATTGTGAAATTGTTAATTAATGTATGGAAAAATAAAGCTTTATTATTATTATTATATATAAATGACTGTAATTCTAGCCGTCTTGTGGGGTTGAGGAGTTTAAAATTTGATATATTCTCTTTATATTTTTATAAAATGTTTGAACACACTTACCATACTTTATTACCTATAACTATAGAATGCGTAGGTAGTTTGAAGGTCTGAAGGAACACACTACTTTATCTAACACCCTGTATGTTTTAGCCAACCTTATGATGGTGAAGCAATGGTGGAGGAGTCTTTTGATCAGTATTAGGATCAAGTTTAATTAAACTGGTAGGTAATAAAGAAATAGATGGATACGTGGACAAGACAGGCAAGCAGCTACTTACTAACTTTACAACTTTCAGAACTTGAACATAACCTCAAATTTTTTGGAAGTTTTCGCATGTGTATAAAATGAATAAAGTGTATTTAGATTTAGCTCACACCGTAAATTAACAACCAAATTTAATGGTTTTTGTAATAATTTGATTGTAAATTACCTTTTTTCGAAATACAGCGCCGATTTTTTTTTTTTTTTTTAAATTATCTGGCTTCACATCTCTTTATTTGAGACGTATTTTGCCAATGACCGTAACTTGACTTTAACACGTGAGGAGATTGTTCGGTAGAAAATTTTGTTGTTGGGACTGGAACGATCAGGACACCTAAAACAAAACAACAATGTGTGTAGGGACAACACAGACAACACAGACAGCAAAATGTAAAAGTAATTTTGTTACGAGGAAAGGAGGGTAGAAGTTAAAGCATGCAGTCAATATAAAAGGAGAAGATGAAAAGAAATATCTAAGATGTGTAATAAAATAATTATATATAATTAATAAACTAAATTATAACTTAATATCATTATATGAAATATATTTGACCAAGATATTTATTATGGAGAGTCCGAGTAACAAAGCAAGGACTGAAGTTAATAGGCCGCGGAACATCTCGAGGAAGAACGTCATACAAAGAGAGGGATATTTCGAACAATTGAAGAATATGTGATCTGGAGTACCATCCTCAAGACCACACTCACATAAAGAGTGATCTCGCACCCTGATCTTGTTAAGAAACACAGGTGTACATGCGTGTCCCAAACGCAATCGGCAAATTGTAGAAGTAGCTTGTTTATTACCTGACCTAAATTTAAAACCATGGTTTGCGTGGTATGCATGGTTGGACATTACCGTAATATCGGCCTTTGATAGTCTGGAGGTATCCCATTGGGTTTGCCAGAGTCCTCATATCGGATCGGGCAAGCGGAAGTAAATCATGAGAAAAGTAATGACAGTAGTCAGGAGAACCTGACTGAACTGCATCCTTCGCCCACGAATCAGCCCACTGTTACCTTCAATTCCAGAATGACCTGAATCCAAGCCAGAACAACCTCCAGCTTCTTTTGTTCACATCTAAATAATAACTGTTTAATTTTCAAGATCAATGGGCTATTTTTGGATTTAAACTGGTTACTGATAATAGCCTCAAGGCAGCTTTTTGAATCTGATAGTATCAAAGTTTTAGGAATCTCATGGGTATAAATGAAAGAAATAGCCTCTACTAAAGCAACCGCCTCGCCTGAAAAAATGGAAAGAGTGGGGGCTTTTGAAGCTTAAGACAACGTTGAATTTCGGGATCCAAACCGCCGAGCCAACATGACCATCATCTGATAATTTAGATGCGTCAGTAAAGACAGGTACCCAATCTTGCCAGTCTTCCAGAAGCCGGGTGAAATGGCGATTAGCAAACGGTTCATCCTTCTCTATTCCGAAGTTCAAAATAACACGGGGGCTATGAATTAATATATCGTAATTAGTATCGTAAAGAGGGTTAATAGCAGACTGATATTGGGAATTTGGAAGATCTTTTAATTTTAAAAGCTTTTAACAATTCTCGGAGGCTCTTGTGTGTCCAAAAACGGTTGGTATTGATCTCGTGGGATAATGACTCTAGGCGAGGGAGAAGAGGGTGACTAGACAAAGCACAAGCTTTAAAAATATATCTATCAGATAGGTATTGTCTGCGGAGGAAAAGAGGCGGGTCTAAACATTCCACTTGCATGGCATTTTTTGGGGAAGATTTCATGGCGCCAATAATGAGTCTCAGACACTTTGCTTGGATCATATCAATTTCTTTTAACGCGACTTTACTGCATGGTTCCAAAATAAATGATCCATAATCAATCTGACTACGGATCAGAGCATTATATATAAGTTTTTGACAGTAGGATGAGAGCCCCACCAAACCCCAGATAGAGCTCTGAGAACATTAATACCCTTTTCACATTTGCCGATAACATAATTTAGGTGTTGTTTACCAGAAAGCTTATCGTCAAGAATAACGCCAAGGAATTTAACAGAATTACTAGAGGGGATAGGTTCATTATCATATAATATTAATGGGTGGGCTATTTCTCCTTCTAGTGAACACAACGACATTACTTTTAGATGGAGAGAGGAAAGTCCATGTTCATCAAGCCAAACTTTTAAATAAGATAAAGCTTCGTTTAGGTTGGATGAAGTCGTATCAATAGAATTCGAAGAGTGGTAAAGGACGATGTCATCTGCATACTGTAGGACTTCGCAAATGGAGAAACGGATTGATGGAGGTCAAATGTGTATATACTGTAAAGAAGTGGGCTAAGAACGGAGCCTTGAGGAATACCCTGCCATAAAGTCCTTGGCTGAAGGTAAGAGCAACCAGATCGAATTTTGATAATTCTACCCATAAACATACTGCAAACAAAATGTACAATCCTTGCAGGAATGCTCAGCTGAAGCATTTTAGCTCTGAGTACCGGAAGGAGGACACTATCATAGGCCGCAGAGATATCTAGAAAACATGCCGCAAGATGTTCTTTTTTGGATTGACTAAGACGGATATCTGACGTTAGTATACTTAAGTTGTCCATAGTGCTCTTACCTAGCATCATTAGGGTTTTTATTTGGTTTCAAAATTGGGATTATAATTTGGGTTTTCCAGGAATCCGGAATTATGCCTGCAATGAAAAAGTTATTTAAAATTTTTAAAAGAATTTCTTGACTAAAGGTACTTAGTTTCGAAATAAAACAATAAGGAATACCATCCTCCCCTGGAGAAGTATTCCGTAAACCAGCAAGCACATTTTTAAACTCTGTTATAGAAAAGGTTGGTCGAATCTATCTAAAGAGGTGAAAGGAGGAGTCAGATTCATGCAAGATTCCTCCGGAGCATACTGAGGTGCAAGTCTATCAGCAAAGTCTTCCAACCAAGGAGAGCAGTCATAGGAAGATTGGTCGGATCTAAGAGAACCTCGAAATCGTTTTATACTTTTCCATACGAGTGACGGAGGAGTCCTCGGAGATAGGCTCACAAAAACCTCTCCAACCTTTCTTTTTCTTTTAGAAAGAAATCGTTTGGTACGAGCGAGACCTTTGGAATGTAATGAAGTCAACAGTATTACATGTCTGGTTGTATAATAACTCGGCATTGTCCCTCTCTCTGACCATAGTAGAGCAATCTGCATCCCACCATGGAGGGGAAGAAATAAGAGAGTTTGGGGATTTCTTTTTAGGAATGAATAAATCAGCAGCTTCAAATAAAGTAGAAACAAAAGAAGGGTATGCCAGAGGAGGATTGTTGAAAAGATCAGGGTCAATGTTTTTAAGCTTGGACTCTACATATTCAGAAAATTTTGGCCAGTCAGCATCTTGAATTTTATATTTTAAGAGGGGGTCGGGTCTACGAAATGGGAGGACAGATAAAGGTTTCGAAATAATTATAGGGAAGTGATCACTTCCAAATGATTGATTTAAAACCCTCCAAGAGAGAAGAGAGGAAAGTTCAAGAACATGCAGTTAAATCCACAACTGATTGTGGGTGTTGCCCAGGATACACACGGCGAGTAGGGGCGCCGTCATTTATGACACAAACGTTAATGTCATTAAATAAATCAATTAAGAAGGAGGAAAAAGGTCAGAATGGTAAGACCCCAGGAAGTATTGTGACAGTTAAAATCACCCAAAATAATTAAAGGAGGAGGAACTGAAAATAAAATTGTAGATAGATCCGGAATAAGATTGATGTGCGGTTGCGGGATGTAAATGGAAATAAAATTAATGTTCATAACTTTAGCTGCAACCGCATTGATTTCTGAAGAGTGGGGGTAAGGGAATTTCAGAGAAGGAAAACATCTTCTGATCAATAAAGCGCATCCTGCATGTCCATCTCCACGGTCATCTCGGAGGCATGAGAAGCCAGGAACCCTAAAACGGGACCCCGGTCTAAGCCAGGTCTCCGAGATAGCCGCAACGGACACAGAATGATTATTAATCAGATTAATTAAATCTGGTTTCTTTGGACTGATGCTTCTAGTGTTCCATTGGAGGAACTGTGTCAGGGCGGTGGGGCCATTGATGCTGGATAACTGTTCAGCGAGTTTGATAAGGTCGGGGCAACGTTGTTCGGTAATACATCACCCATTTGGAGATGATGTTTGTCAAAAGTTTGAAGAGAAGTTCGAACAAATCTTCATTGGGAGTGGGCCTTACAGTTCTCTGGGAGTCCTGAAGGGCTGAACCATTTGGGACCTCAGATTGAGGTTGTGCGATAATTTCGTTGAGGGCACGGCGATCGTAACCTTCAACAAATGGGGTACGAGCACGAGGGGTACTAAAAATGGTTTTGCGGTAAGATTTTGTGGGTGTGCTGTACTGTGTCAGAGGAGAGAATGGGGAGCTGAAGGCTCGAGTCTTGCTCCTGCTCTGAAAATAGCTGGGACTTTGGGGATACCAGTTGCTTGGCTGTGTCAGCGTATGACCTGCGAGATACTGGAAAGCGGGCAGCAGCCTCGTTATATGAAACACTGTCCTCAGACATCACTAGTTTGATGGCCTTTGGCGGGAGTATTCTGGGCAACACTTGTCAATGGCGTAATGGCGACCTAGACAGTAAAGGCAAGTGGCACACCGAGGGGCCACCTTGCAGTCTTTGCCAGGTGTTTCTTAGCGCACCTGTAGCAACGAGCGTCTGAACGGCATTGGTGTTCGACGTGGCCGTACCTCAAGCATTTGTGGCACTGAATAGTGGGGAGCTGATAGACTTGAACCGTCAGGGACGTAAAACGCAAATATTTTTCGGGAAGGCGTTGACCTCAAAAGTTAAAACGACGGACTGTGTAGGAACCCAAGAAGGGGAACCATCTTCATTGCGGACTTTTCTTTGAAGTCGTCGCGCTTTCAGGATTTTTCCGGGACCTTCTTTCGGTCAGTTGCGTCAACAAATTCCTCCATTGACCAGTCGATTGGGACACCACGAACAAGACCCATTCTGTGCACATTGTAAGATGGAATAGTGGCAACCAGTTTATGTCCAGTGAGAAATGAGCTCGAAAGGAATTTGTTGGCGTCACTGGCCGATTTAAATTCAATGGACACTCTGTTCCTGCCTAGACTCTTAACGCCGTCTCTGACAACATTTTGGACCTTGTTTTTGACAAGAATGAGCCCAACTTTAATGGGGCGAAGGGAAAGACCTGCATTTGTTGCGTCCTCGCGAGCGACGTACAATAAAAGGACCTTTGTCATCGGGGCTGTAATTGCGAGACAATTCAGTCATGGGATGTTTGTAAATATGCGCGATTGACGCAGAAGCGTTTTCAGATGTGTCGATCCTTTTCTTTGTCTGACGCTCTTCTTCCAGTGAATTACGGCGTTTTCTGTCGTTAGGGGCTACATCAATCTGCATACTACCGTCATCATAGTCAAGCATGTTTTCATTATTTACTGTCCCGCCGGGATCCGGCGGTTTCGCCTTCTCCACACCATCCATAACAAAAGATGTTATTAATTAACTCACCAGAGGAGAGTAACTACCACCACACTACAAAATAACAATAAATAATAAGGAAAACAACGGGTTTAGGAAAATAACCTCAAAACTCGATACAACTCACTCAACGCGCCTCGATCAAGTCGCCGATTTTTTAACTGTTTGTTTGTTAAAGGGAAGAAATGAAAATAATATATCGTTCTTTGTTGCACTTGCATGAAATTGTATCTGCATCTCGCTCTTTGCCAAAAAATGACAGATAAGTGAGAGTACGGGGAACACGGGGAACCACAACGAGTGATTTGAAGACATTGAGTCGAGTCACACGAGTCAATGAATCAGTTGAGTCAGTCAGCTCGGTTGTTGGTTCGGGCTTTGTAAGTAAGTACCAAGCTCACGAGCATTACGCAATATTGCATTATTACACTATACAGGGAGTAACGGAAAGGGTATAACAAGCCGAAAGGAGGTCAAGGTACTCGTGAAACTGAACAACTTTCTCCATGGAACATGGGTCAAATATGAAAAAAAAAATTGGACTGCTCATAGTAAATCAATGAGCTGATCGGCGATATTGTATGGGAGATACAAATTATTTTTTCACATTTCGACCCATGTTCCATGGGGAAAGTTGTTTAGTTTCATGAGTACCTTGACCTCCTTTCGGCTTGTTATACCCTTTCTGTTACTCCCGGTACAAAATACCTACACACTGTACATCAAGCTCTTGTCTGTCGTTATTTTCTTTTCATTATTTTAAAAGATCGATCTTTTTTGTGTGGATGGGACATCTCTAAATATTTTGAACGTACGCTCAAAAAAAAAAGAAAGAAACGCAAAATGGTGGTTTTCGGTCACGTTTCGACGCTGATGTGATTTGTGATTTTGGTTCTTTCGTGCTAGAAATATTGTGGAAGATGGGAATACGTGTGATTTGGAGAATTCAGTGGAAATAATAAGACGAAGGTTTCTCTATCACGCCGGGACTTGTATATCTTGAGATATTAGAACACGTTCCGGGCGTCCTAAGCCTCGGGAGTCTTCTCGAGGAAGAAAATTTTGTTGTATTGATTTTGTGAAGTTTTATCAATATGATGATGTACACGGTAAGAAAAAAACAGTTATTTCAACTGCTAGAACTATATTACACGTATAGAAGCAACGTTCATGGTGGTCCGCTTTGTGTAGCGGCGTCGCCACCCGCTCTGTAACGTCAGTGGTTCGTCGGTTTCACACGTAACCTTATTCAAAACGTGGTATTATAATATAATGAAGCGTAGAAATGCATAGCCATAGTTGCCTAAAGTTCTTTCGGCTTAGCAGCTAGTATGGCACACTTACATCCACAGTAATTTAGGCCTAGTCCTTTGGCCTTGTAAGCTTTTAACCTGCAGCGATGGACTGTGACTGTGCAGGCGATCGAGGCAAATGCTCGCTCGGGAAAGACATGCCTCGCTCCAGGCCATGCATTCCTGTTGACTCAACGGAGAGAGATATGCCTCAAAAGTGTTGCCTATGTTGCCAGTTTTGATGAAATGTTTGTGGTGTTTATTTTAATAGCTAGCTGTAGTGCTGCCTAGCACCAAACCTGTATTATTATAAAGTATTAGCAGCCTACCCATTGCACCCATGCTTACTATTTTCCCAGCACAATTAAACATAAAAAAAGCTTCTTCTTGAATTGTAATAATTTCTATCAAATAACTGCATCAAAATCTGTTGTGGTATATTAATAAGGCAGATAGGTATTCATTGAGAACATTTCTGGGACAGAAGCTCCTCAACAATGTTCCCAAAGAAGACACATTTTAAACAATGTTTTGGAAAAAAGTCCATAACGAACAAGCACCTTGGATTTTGTCCCCAAGGAATACCATGCTTTACAAATGGAATGCAAAGTGCAACCTAACATTGTTGTTCCAGGGCACCAGCACGGAGCAGGACACCCGCTTCAGCGACAAGGAGAAGAAGCTCATGAAGCAGATGAAGTTCGGAGACTGCTTGACACAACAGGCAAATTACATTTATGATATAAACATTTATTATCAATTTTATTTCATTGCTGAACTGAAAAATCTAATCTGTCTGTTGCTTATGGACATTTGACTGCCATAGTAATTTAATTTTGTAGAAATCCACTTTAATTTTATGGCTACTTTTTGATATAACTTTTATTATCAATTTTATTTGATTGCTAAACTGCAAAATCTAATCTGTGTCTCTATGGACATTTGACTGTCATAGTAATTAAATAGTGTAGGAATCTACATTAATTTAGTGGTAAAAGCCAATAGGCATTATCAATTTTCCATTATGATGGAAGATAGTTTAGCAGTGCAAGAATTAACTAAAGATGGAAAGTTGTTCTGCCTGTGATAATGCTTCTTGACCCACTAGTAGCATAAATTTTTCAAAGGACTCCAACAATGACAATGTAGATCAACAAAAAAACAGACATGGTCCATACTAGCTCAAATGTTGTAGATACACGCGTGAAGTTGTTGATATACAATGCTGTGCCTCAATACGCGCGTCAAGACCATGCGAGGCTGCTCGCGTTCTCATTGCCTCGCGCCGCAAACGACCAAAAAATTTAATTACGTGGCCCACACGAGGCAACGCATGCTTGTGCTCGGGCGAATGCGCGCGGGCTGAGCCAAAATCTACGAGCCTCAGAAGTCTGCCTATTCATTTATTTAGGCGTCCAAATTGGGCCGAATGCGGCTCGCCTGCGCTCGAGCGTATGCCGCGCGAGGCAATGAGCACACGAGCAGTCTCGCTTGTTGTGGACGCACCTAATGATGCCGAATTAATACATTCCTTTATGTATGTTGTTGATTCGAAACTATTCTGCACCACATAATGTTCCCATGGTGTTCCCAAATGAATACACACTTAAAATCACATACTAGTTTATCTTTGAAAACAAGTAGTAAGAAAACAATCTAAAATCAAATCACATACTAGTTTATCTTTGAAAACAAGTAGTAAGAAAACAATCTAAAATCAAATGTTAATGTAGGTGGACATGACAAAAGTGAAGCTGGACATCATCAAGCCATGGATCACCCAGAAGATCACTGAGATACTGAAGATGGAAGACGACGTGGTCATCGACTATGTCAACAACCAACTAGAGGAAAAGGTGGTTATTTCATTTCATTCTACCATAAACCTATAACCTCACTATGTAATCATTGCAGTTTCTTTATGTTCATATGATAGGCTGTATTATACAGGTAATTATGTAATTCTTTGAGATATGTGTAAAGAAACTGCAATCGAAGTATAATATCAGTTGTGTATTGATTGCGTATGGCTATTTTTATGGTTCCACCACCGGTTAGTGCGCCGCCGCCGCCGTCGCCCGCCGCCGCCCGCCGCCCAGCGACCGCGGACTCCGCCCTTTCGGAGCCGACTTAGCATACTCAATCGGTATTTACGGGGAATTAAATACTTAAGCAATGCTAATTTTAAGACAATATCAGAAGATCCCGAGCTGAGAAAACTTGTGAAATCAAACTTGTGAAAGTCGCCACGAGACGGATTTGACTCGAGGTAGGGAAGTTCCGTTTAGGCCTTGCGTTCAGCATAATGTGGTTGTCGCAACACCCTTACAGATGCAAGAAGAACGAAGAAAGAAGAGAGAAGACATCGCAGCGGGGGTCTACGTCGGCGTGTCGCGGAGCGTCGTGCGTCCGCCGTGCGTCGCGGCGCCGTGTCGTCCGAGCGTCGCAGCGGCGTCGTCGGCGGCGCAGTCAAGAAAACTAATCACCTGATGTATTTTCCACTTGCTGTGTTGTCGCTTCCCTACCCGAGTCATCTCTGTGCTGTTTATCTTATTTGAACGAGTCAAAACTAATCACGGCGCTCATGACGACTTTACTAATAATAAACTTAAAGATGCCCACAAAATGTAAACTGTCTCAGTGAAAGCTCGAAGGGAAGTTTCAAATATTTCCTATATCTTTCGTAAACTAAAAACGGGCTAAGGAAATAACCTTCCAACTCCATAGTAAGCTTCACGGCCAGATTACTAATTCATGTTTTATTTTCTTTCCCGCTCCCTTCGGCTCCCTAGTTTCCTTGTCCTAAGAAAATGCAGATCAATCTGACCGGGTTTCTGAACGGGAAGAACGCTCGACTGTTCATGGGCGAGCTGTGGGAGCTGCTGCTCAGCGCGCAGGCCAGCGACAACGGCATCCCCGAGTCCTTCACGCAGCAGAAGAAGGAAGAGATCAAGAAGAGGATGGTAAGCGTCTTAGCCACACATAGCAGTCCATTGCTGAATGTGGGCTTCCCGCAGTGTACACCCGATAAGACACGATCTGACGTTTACGCTAACTAGTCGCTACCAGCTGCCCTTTTTAGTTATCTGTCAATTTGAGCAGTCAGCGTCCAAACGCTACGCTTGGCAACAGTGCTGTAAATGCTGTAATCATTGACAGCTCTTCTTAGGCGCAGGTGCTTGAACAAGCAATAACTACCCATCTGTTTTTCCTGCACTCCTATAATTTGTGTCTTATTTCACAGCAAGAAGAGCAACTCAAGGACGAAAGAAAAGACAAGGAAAAGGAGGTCCGCCGGCGGTCCAGATCCCGTTCGCGGTCGCGGCGCCGTTCCCGGGAGAGGCGTCGTTCGCGTTCCCGGTCCCGGGACCGCTCCGGGGACAGGAAGCACCGCAACGGAGGCAGCCCGCGACGCTCGCGACGCCGCAGTCGCGACAAGAAGAGCCCGGCTAAAGCTGACGAGGCGGAGAAGAGCGAGCCCAAGGGTAGGTCCACTTTGAATAAAAAAAAACTTATAAGGCTGTGGATAAGTCAAAAAGCAAGACTACCAAGACACTAAAAAAAACGTAGATAAGTCAAAAAGCGAGATTACCCGGGCACTTAAAAAATTTTCTCATACAAGGTTGTAGACAAGTTAAAAGCGAGCTTACCCAGACGCTCAAAAAGCACTGTCATCACACAAGGTCAATCTTTTTCGGGATGCGACGATTGCGCTGCTTGCAGACGAGTGGTCAGCTTCACTCATTGAAACTATTTAGTTGGAGGAATAACCATTGTCTCCCATACATAACCCTTTTTTTTGCTTCAGAAGATGCGCTTCATCACATATGTTCCTAGATCAATTCTAAGCATTTCTAGTCCGGGAGCCAGAAAAAAAAGTGAAGAATGGCGGATAGGGGGGAGATCAAAGATGGCCGCCGCCAATCATTTAAAAAAAAATCCTATCTCCTCCTGGTGGCTGGTAGGGCAAGTTTAGTATCATTTCCATACAAATCGATGCCGTAGAATTTGTTTCTGGTACTATTTCTTGTCTATTTCATAATAATTTCAGAAGAAAAACGTAAAAATGTGAAAATTTAGGTTGAAGATTTTTGCTTTGTAAGCTAATAACTTTTTAAAAGTGACAAAATATGACATATAAAAAATACTGTTATAAAGTGTGATTTGTGTGGATTCTATAAATAAACACACTTAATAATGATTTAGTGCAAAAAAACTGAAAAAATTTAAAAAGACTGCAGTCTGGGCAGTGGCTGAACACGCGCTATATGGCGTTAATCTTACAAATAGAGATTATACCACATAAAATAAGTTATTTAGGTAGGTCACATGCAAAAAAATATGACCACAGTTTCCATCACACAGATATAGATCTAATAACTTTAACTTTCTTTTAAAGAAAATATGAATGCAGCAAAGACAATCTTACTCGTATGCAACAGGTGCGTTCCAGGTACTAACTTTGATATCTGGTAAATCTGAAGTGTCTTCATTTTGCGACCCCAAGAAGAAAAACACGGAAACGTTTAGAGAAGCACTGAGGGTTATACCCAGACATGAACTTCTTGGTATATACCAATTTAATTTCTTCTTGGCAATATAAGTATGTGCTCGCAAATAATAGTTTTCATTAGTGGGATGTTCTCAGGACAGCTAGCTAGCTAGTAAATGATGTGTTGATGTGGTGTAGTGGTCTGTTTGATGCGCAAAGAGGTATCTCTCTATCTTCGTGTGAGACGCCGAGTCATCCAACGACCCGATGGACCCTGGTGTCAGAATTTTACAGCCGCCTACTACAAGTAGCAGAGTTTCTGACATGGTTGTGTAACGACCACCGTTTAAGTAATCATAGACAGCAACCGAAACCGACAGCTCAACGTGCTCTCCACGCACGGAACCATATTTTTTGAAATGTTAAATTTAAATATCTGTTCTTGAATCTACTGTTTACCGGATCTGAGTTGTGTATGTCCATTATTATCCATGGATAGCACTGTGATGCAGAGAACCCTAGTTTGAATTGGGGTATAATGATTTTTGCATCTTCAATCAGAGGAATCATTAAACTAGGATAATTTACAATAATGATCCTCTTGTAGTATATTTTTGTGATATATCTGTGCAAGTCAATGGTACTCAGCTAACAATGTTAGACAATACAGTCAGTCAATGCTACTCAATAGCTATTATAAGTTATTCACTCGTCGTCGAGTTAGTCACGGTTGGAAAGTGCTCGAACCATGGATCTAGGAAATACTATGGCTCGGGCTTAAAATAAAAATATTTTGGTAATTATTATACGTCAATGTTCGTACGTTAACGTGAAATAAAAAAGTTCCTTTAGCACATTATCTCTGAGGCGGTCGATGGGATGTATCTCTTGAAATTAAATGACGTCCCGCCGACATTGGTCACAATTTTGAGGCTAAAATCACCAGTAGAACGCAGTTTGCCTGGGCAGGGAAAGTTGCGTCATATCCTAGAGTCATCATTGCCGCAATGCCTCAAAACAAAGGTATTCGATCGGTCGTTTACTAGTAATGAATGATACTTACGAGTAGGTACTAATAATCTAGCCAATACGTAGAACCTCCCTAACGGTATTTTCCAAATTATGCAAATATAGTTTGCGTCTTTCGTACTTGGGTATGCTTCATCAGTTCAGCGTAAAAAATGAACTGAACTACAAAGACATTTTATTATAGATACGGTACCCCCATAAAGCTTGAACAGAAAAATTGGCATGTGTCACGTAACAGCTCATAGCCTGACTGATTCATTGGTCGTCTTGTGAACCAATTTGAAGTAACAAATTTTTGCTCAGGTGGCGTATCTACAACCTAGAAACTACATATAATATCATTGACTGAACTACATAAAGTTAAAACTGACAGCAAAAGTAACTGACCGGCTACATATCCCTCACAGACTCATAGAGAGTTACCTATATGCTTAAGATCCCAGTAATTTACTAAAATCCAGAATGAGATTATAGTAACCAACATGGTATACATAGTTATAATTTATTTAAACGGGTTCTTATCGACAAATTGTAAAAGTCTGAACTGTTGCTTAAAAGTTTGATATCTAGTTTTCGTCTAGAAGTGAAGCTAATTGAAATGGCAGTTGGCTGGGCACATCTGTTGATCAGTAGTATACCTAACCGATGTGATGGACGGTGGAGTTCAGATACGCGTTCTTGAATGGAGATTATGTCTGGGCAAGCGTAGCGGACGCCGCCATGAGGGACCGGTGATTTAAAAGAAAGAAAGCGGCTGGTATTGAGTAGAAGTAGAAAGAAGGCAGCAACAGAAGATCGTCTTGTTCCCAGGGGGAAAGCCAATATCCAGTAATGGACTAAAATAGGCTGATGTGATGTTAAATGAGCATGCAAAACTCACACTCGACTTTTTTGTAAGATTAACGCCACATAGCGCGTGTTCAGCCACTGCCCAGACTGAAGTCTTTTTAATTTTTTTCACAGTTTTTTTGCACTAAATCATTATTCGGTGTGTTTATTTTTAGAATCCACATAAATCACACTTTATAATAGTATTTTTTATATGTCATATTTTGTCTTTTTTTTTAAGTTATTAGCTTACAAACAAAAATCTTCAACCTAAATTTTCACATTTTTACGTTTTTCTTCTGAAATTATTATGAAATAGACAAGAAATAGTACCAGAAACAAATTCTACGGCATCGATTTGTATGGAAATGATACTAAACATGCCCTACCAGCCACCAGAAGGAGAAAGGATTTTTTTTAAAGATGATTGGCGGCGGCCATCTTTGATCCCCTCCCTCTCCGCCATTCTTCACTTTTTTTTCTGGCTCCCGGACTAGAAATGCTTAGAATTAATCTAGGAACATATGTGATGGAGCTCATCAAATATAACTTTTTTTTTGGGTTAAAAGTGTTAGGCCTTACACTAATTGCACTGATTTCCCAGATTTGGGATACTGGGTTCACTGGTGCCAGTACTGAAAGTACCGGGTGTCTTAGTAACCTTTACTACCGCTCAAGTAAGATGGTTCAGCTGGACTTTTGCAAGCCTGTGCCGTTGCGGGTGATAAACCTCTATAACTTATATCACACATAACCTTAGATTTGAAGTAGTATCTGTTTTATTTATACAGAAAACGGCAAGTCACCGGAGAAGAAAGAAGAAATCGAAGTGAAGGAGTCCCCGCGGCGCGACGGCAGCGAGGTCAAGGACAGCAAGCCCGACAAGAAGGAGGGAGACAGGAAGTCGCGCTCTGTCTCACCCGCCAAGTAAGTCTGCAGTACATACATTGCTCTACCACAGTAACAGATGTAACAACAAGTAGAAGTGAAGGAGTCAGACAGCGAGCTCAAGGACAGCAAGCCCGACAAGAAGGAGGGAGACAGGAAGTCGCGCTCTGTCTCACCCGCCAAGTAAGTCTGCAGTACATACATTGTTCTACCACAGTAACAGATGTAACAACAAGTAGAAGTGAAGGAGTCAGACAGCGAGCTCAAGGACAGCAAGCCCGACAAGAAGGAGGGAGACAGGAAGTCGCGCTCCGTCTCACCCGCCAAGTAAGTCTGCAGTACATACATTGCTCTACCACAGTAACAGATGTAACAACAAGTAGAAGTGAAGGAGTCAGACAGCGAGCTCAAGGACAGCAAGCCCGACAAGAAGGAGGGAGACAGGAAGTCGCGCTCCGTCTCACCCGCCAAGTAAGTCTGCAGTACATACATTGCTCTACCACAGTAACAGATGTAACAACAAGTAGAAGTGAAGGAGTCAGACAGCGAGGTCAAGGACAGCAAGCCCGACAAGAAGGAGGGAGACAGGAAGTCGCGCTCCGTCTCACCCGCCAAGTAAGTCTGCAGTACATACATTGCTCTACCACAGTAACAGATGTAACAACAAGTACAAGTGAAGGAGTCAGACAGCGAGCTCAAGGACAGCAAGCCCGACAAGAAGGAGGGAGACAGGAAGTCGCGCTCCGTCTCACCCGCCAAGTAAGTCTGCAGTACATACATTGCTCTACCACAGTAACAGATGTAACAACAAGTACAAGTGAAGGAGTCAGACAGCGAGCTCAAGGACAGCAAGCCCGACAAGAAGGAGGGAGACAGGAAGTCGCGCTCCGTCTCACCCGCCAAGTAAGTCTGCAGTACATACATTGCTCTACCACAGTAACAGATGTAACAACAAGTACAAGTGAAGGAGTCAGACAGCGAGCTCAAGGACAGCAAGCCCGACAAGAAGGAGGGAGACAGGAAGTCGCGCTCCGTCTCACCCGCCAAGTAAGTCTGCAGTACATACATTGCTCTACCACAGTAACAGATGTAACAACAAGTAGAAGTGAAGGAGTCAGACAGCGAGCTCAAGGACAGCAAGCCCGACAAGAAGGAGGGAGACAGGAAGTCGCGCTCCGTCTCACCCGCCAAGTAAGTCTGCAGTACATACATTGCTCTACCACAGTAACAGATGTAACAACAAGTAGAAGTGAAGGAGTCAGACAGCGAGCTCAAGGACAGCAAGCCCGACAAGAAGGAGGGAGACAGGAAGTCGCGCTCCGTCTCACCCGCCAAGTAAGTCTGCAGTACATACATTGCTCTACCACAGTAACAGATGTAACAACAAGTACAAGTGAAGGAGTCAGACAGCGAGCTCAAGGACAGCAAGCCCGACAAGAAGGAGGGAGACAGGAAGTCGCGCTCCGTCTCACCCGCCAAGTAAGTCTGCAGTACATACATTGCTCTACCACAGTAACAGATGTAACAACAAGTAGAAGTGAAGGAGTCAGACAGCGAGCTCAAGGACAGCAAGCCCGACAAGAAGGAGGGAGACAGGAAGTCGCGCTCCGTCTCACCCGCCAAGTAAGTCTGCAGTACATACATTGCTCTACCACAGTAACAGATGTAACAACAAGTAGAAGTGAAGGAGTCAGACAGCGAGCTCAAGGACGGCAAGCCCGATAAGAAGGAGGGAGACAGGAAGTCGCGCTCCGTCTCACCCGCCAAGTAAGTCTGCAGTACATACATTGCTCTACCACAGTAACAGATGTAACAACAAGTAGAAGTGAAGGAGTCCCCGCGGCGCGACGGCAGCGAGCCCAAGGACGGCAAGCCTGATAAGGAGGAGGGAGACAGGAAGTCGCGCTCCGTCTCACCCGCCAAGTAAGTCAACTATTTAGTGCTTATCCAAGTACTGTAAGTACTGTCTCTTCGAATTGAAGTCCAGATCACACCCATTACGCAACATGTATGGTTTCGCCAGTTTAGAAAGTCCACTATTGGGAAAATTACTTGATTCATACTTTAATAACAATTTAAATTTTCGCGCTCTGTCGTTTGTCAAATAAATATTGGGAATTGATCCGCTTCCGGTGTGGCTGGCGGCCAACAGGCCAATCAACAGCCTGGAACCATGATCTCCGTTGGCTGGACCAATGAGAGCACAGTATTCTCAGTGTCTCAAAAAAACTTCGGTGCGAACCCCTACGAGGCCGCCATTCTTACAACGAAACCCTGCTCCACACCACAAACTTATTGAAGAAAACTTAAAAACCATGGTTAAAAGTCAAGAACAGCGCTGAATGTGAATTATTCGATATAAGAGGATCCTCAAAACCATATGGAACAAGGCCAACATTGGGTAAGATCTTTTCTGAATTTATTTCGACCAACGACCGCCCATTTTTCTTTGCAGTTCATTTCGAAGGATTTTTTAACTGGCTTTTCCATAATTTATGGTCCTTCTAACCGAGGATACCTTTGTAGTAGTGTATTTCACTCCAGATTGTAGAATTGAATCGTTACTTACGTCGTTTTCATGCGACTAACCTCATTGCTGAACTTACCTACTAAGTAGAAAACCTCGTGATTAATACGTTTTAGGGATCCTTGTATAGTACTAACTTACTTTGCGCATATTTTTACGTATATTTACGCACATTTCATATAGGAGCAGGTCGGATAAGAATCGCATATTTGTTCGTTGCAATTGCGCGCCGAACACGTGCTCGGCTGGTGTAAGTTCATTGACCTCCGGGCGACTCTCATCTTACCTACATAATCTTTGAGTAGGTACAAATTCAGATGCATTGTGTCATCAAACCGCGAACTCGGGTTTAAGTTACTAACCTAGAGTGATATAAGACTTACCTATTGTTGTTTAGTAGTGCATTTTCGCTTACAGTGGACTAAGTTACTGTTCACTGAAATTGACAAAGTAGGTAGGTATAACCGCGAGCCACAAGTTTAAGTTATTAACTTGTTGGTGATATTGCTTATTCTGCGTATACTAGCAACTGCATACCCAGATTTAAGTTACTAATCTGTTGGTGTTTTTCTGCTTTCATAGCAATAACTAGCTTCGGTTAAAGTTACTAACCTATAGGCAATTTTCTCAGCACAGGCTCAAGTTATCAGTCTGTTGCCAATTTCTTATTACCCAGATTTAAGATATTCATCTGTAGGTATTGTCTGCTTACAAATAGGTTTAAATTACTAACCTGTAGGCATTTTCGTTCAAATTTGTGAGCCCAGACTCAAGTTATCAGTCTGTTGGCTACTCTTTACCCAGATTCAAGATATTAATCTGTAGGTATGATTTTATTCTTATACATATAGGTTAAAGTTACTAGCCTGTATACTATTTTCTTAAAATATATCAATAGCCTAGACTCAAGTTATCAGTCTGCTGACAACATATCTCATTAATTAGTTACACTGCATCTATTCTATGAACATTAGAATTGAGTGGATAAATTTAGTTTTTTACACACTTACGAATTACTTTCTGATGTGAGTGGCATCTACATACTAAGTAGCTATATTATATCTGGTTTATTAACAGTGGACATTCTTTAGTGATATTTTCATGCCTATTTTATAACCTAATTTTAGTAAGCACATATAATTTCTTGTTTATCATATCACATACCTAATTACATTAAGTATTAAAAAGTAACCATGGCTGAGGAAGAACTCGACCGTAAAATAACAATTTCACAATCAAAAGTTAATCAGTTCATAGGACGATTACAAGAAATCCAGACAATGATTCCAAACATTAATGATGAAAATAAACAACAGTTTCTTGCAAAGGCACGGACAATTGATGATACAAGATATAATTTCAACCAAGAATTGGACAATTTAAACTTGTATCAGTTAACAAAAGACCCGGACTACCAAGTTGATTTCAAAACTTTGGACCAATTTGAGGATTTGTATGGAGAGATTATGTTAAAATTAGATTCACTTAGATTCCCTAAAAATGAGGAAACCAAGAAACAACCGGATCACATTAAAATACCTCGCATCGAACTGCCAACTTTTGACGGTGACATACAACACTTTCCGTTCTTTTTTGAAACTTTCAAAAAATTAATTCATGAAAACAAAAGCTTGTCAGACTCTGATAGGATTCACTATCTTCTCAATCAATTGACTGGAAAAGCGAAGTCAATTTGTGTTGGTGTGGTACCCTCCGGTGAAAACTATAACAATTTATGGGAAACTTTGAAAAATAAATATGAAGATAAAAGAGCTCTAGGAACATCGTACCTAAACCAATTGTTTGCTCTAAAACCTATACAAAACCCATCACCAGCCAACTTAGAAAAACTTATTGATAGGTTTTCTTCAACAATAGATGCGTTCAAACAACTGAAGTTACAAGACACAAGTGAATTCATGTTTATTTACATGGGCCTCAAACTATTAGACTTAGACACAGCAAAACAGTTTGAAATGTCAATAAGAAATAAAACAGAGTTGCCAACTTATGAAGAATTTATCAAATTTATTCGAGAACAAGTGAAAATATTAGAGCGAACAAACTCCCAAAAAGTGAAAATTGATCACCGGATAAGTCATGCACATGTTGCAACAATGAAAACGGAAGGCCAGTCTGAAATGAAATGTCCAGTTTGTAGCAGTACCAGTCATCGCTACTTGTATCAGTGTGAACAGTTCACAAAATTGAACGCTGGTGACAGATTTCAATTCATCAAGGATAAAGGATGGTGCATCGTCTGTTTGGGCAAACAACATACGGCTTCAAGATGCCAATCTGACCGGACCTGTCGCAAATGCAAAAGGAGACATCACAGTCTTTTGCATTTTAATGGCTCAGCACCTACACAAACTGCATTAGCCATTAATGACTCTACACAAGAACCAATATGTGAAGAAGATGAACCAGAAGAGTTATCTCAATCGGAAGGTGAAACAGAAAAACAGAACAAGTGTCACTGTGCACTATGTCTGCTACAAATACTGCTCAGAAGGTTCAGACTACAGAAGTACTGGCAACTGCAAAGGTTATGGCTCTTGGACGCAATGGAAAGGATGTTCAGATTCGGTGCTTTTTAGATCCTGGATCACAGAAACATTACATAACAGCTGATTGTTGCCGAAAGTTAGGTTTACCTGTGAAACGAACCCCGTCAGTATCAGTAAAAGGAATTGGTGGTGTAACTCAATCTGTAAAGGGCAAAGTAAAGTTGACAATAAGATCTAAATTGAATCCAGATGCAAAATATGAAATTGAAGCCTTGGTATTAGAACTCATCACTGATTTCCTGCCTACTTGTCAGATTGATGTAACATCAATAAATAACTTTCAAGGAATACAACTAGCCGATGAAACATGGGCCTCTCCGGGGCCAATAGATGTTCTCCTGGGTGTGAAGCTTTTTGCAGAGCTATTATTGCCTGGAAAAATTATATCAGAGCCTGGACTCCCCGATGCATTAGAAACTGTGCTTGGGTATATTGTCGTTGGAGATGCCCCTACTACCATGTCACCTTCTGCTCCAGTATCATTCTGTGCAACATATGAAGTGGGAAATTTAATAAAAAGGTTCTGGGAGATAGAAGATATGGGATCCGCTCCTGTTTTAAGCATTGAAGATAAACAAGCCGAGGAGTTTTATCAATCTACATTTAAGAGAGACGAGACTGGTCGCTATGAAGTGGCACTCCCCTTCAAGCTGGACCCAAGTCATCTGGGTGATTCTCTAAAAATGGCAGAACGGAGACAAATCAGTCTTGAAAGAAAATTTAAAGCACAACCAAAGTTAAAGGAAATGTACGACAAAGTCATTAAAGAACATATTGAAAAGGATTATTTATCCCCTAATGAGACTAAATCTGAAAATGCCTGCTATATAGCCCATCATGGCGTTCTACGAGAGGACAAAAGTACTACTCCTTGAGAATGGTGTTAGACGCAAGTGCAGCCACATCATCTGGACTGTCACTAAACGACTTGTTACATTCAGGTCCTAGTTTGCAAGCAGATCTTTTCTGCATACTGTTGAATTTGAGACTTTTCCTGTTGCGCTATCAGCTGACGTCCGCCAAATGTATCTCGCCATCAAGGTTCGAGAATGTGACCGCGCTTATCAACGGATACTTTATCGGTTTGACGAATTGCAACCGCTCCAGTCTTACCAGTATAATCGAGTCACTTTCGGTCTACGATGCAGTCCCTTCTTAGCGCTTAGAACCATAAAGCAGCTGGCTGTAGATGAAGGCGCGAAATATCCTATAGCAAGAGAGATACTATCTAGAGACGTTTACATGGATGATATTGCTACGTCTGTCGTCAACGAAGAACAAGCACGAACAGCAGCACAAGAATTGCTCAACATTTTTCAGTCTGACGGCTTTCAACTTGCAAAGTGGTCATCTAATTCCGACTATGCTCTACAGGATATTCCAGAAGACTTACAGTTGTCACACAGCGTGTCATTCGATGATGAAACAACATTAAAAATCTTAGGCCTACGTTGGTTTCCAAAAGAGGATGTATTCTGTTTCAAGTTACACCGATGATCGCCCTTGTACGAAAAGGAATATTTTGTCATCTATTGCCAGGCTGTTTGATGTGCTGGGTTTGGTGGCTCCTATCATTGTATTCGCAAAACTACTTATAAAGGAGCTATGGATTGCCAAAATTGACTGGGACGAAGTACCGCCTGATCATATCACACGAAAGTGGCGCCAGTTCCAAACAGAACTACCGTTGATTTCTCAACTCAAGTTTCCACGGCATATTGCGGTAGCAGAAGAATTCTCCTTGACGATTCTTGGGTTTGCAGATGCCAGTGAAAGAGCTTATGGTGGAATGGTGTATGCTTACGTAAACACACCGGATAACAAAACATCTATCCATTTGGTTTGTGCCAAGTCGAAAGTAGCTCCTTAAAGGTCGTATCATTAGCACGTCTAGAACTGTGTGCATTACTACTTTTGGCACAGCTGATGAATAGAGTAATAGAAAATTACTCTCCTAGATTCCCAATTCAGTCTATTTTGGCATTCTCTGACTCAACTGTGGCGTTGTGCTGGGTGCATTCACCACCTTACCAATGGCAAACTTTTGTAGCCAATCGAGTGGCCAAAATCCAAGATCTTCTGCCAAGCACTACCTTTTTTCACATCAAAGGAACCGACAACCCCAGTGATTGTCTGTCACGAGGATTAACCCCAGCTCAGCTGGTTGAACACCCGATGTGGCTCCATGGCGCACCGTGGATGAAATTACCCAAAAAAATCATGGCCTATAAAGCCATTCGTACCAACCAACGAAGATGTTCCTGAAGCAAAGATATTGGCTGCAGCGGGCGTAATAAAGGAAAACATTATTATTGAAATGTCTAAACGGTTTTCTTCGTGGCCTAAATACCTAAGATCTGTAGCGTATGTGCTCAAGTTCATCAAGAAGATACCGAAAGGGACCATCACTGCAACAGACTTGGAAGTAGCAGAAAACGAAATTATAGCAGCACTGCAAGACCTGCATTTTAAAGATGACGTCACGAATCTCAGAAATGGGACAATGTGCACTGGAAGTATAAAACAGCTTAAACCATTTATAGAAAATCGTCTGATTCGAGTTGGAGGTCGTTTAGAAAATTCTAGTGAAGATTACGAATATAAACACCCTGTTCTTTTACCACGAAGCGATCACATAGTTGAAATTCTCATTGACTACTATCATAAAAAGAACTGTCATGTCGGGCCTGAAACACTTATGTCCCTCCTTCGCCAACGTTATTGGATAATGTCCGCCAGACGAATTATTAGGCAGAGAATACATCGTTGCAACTTCTGTTTTAGACAGCATCCAGGGTGAATCAAGTCGAAAAGGCCTTCACTCATACAGGGTGTGACTATGCAGGACCTATACAGTACACTCCACAGCGTCGCCGCGGTGTCAGAAGTCAGAAAGCGTACTTATGCGTATTTACATGTTTAACAACACGAGCAATACATATAGAAGTTGCTACTAGTCTCAGTACCGTTAATTTTCTTGCAGCTTTTCAAAGATTTCTCTCACGGCGAGGTCCAGTCAATTTTATGTATTCTGATAACGGCACTAATTTCATAGGCGCAAAATCTTATCTCAAGGAATTACACGAATTTTTAACCAAGGAATACAAGGAGTTTTGGGAACAAGAATTAGCCCAAAATCACATTACATGGAAAAACATATGTCCAAACGCCCCTCATCATGGAGGTTGTTGGGAAAGTGAAGTAAAATCTGTTAAGACTCTGTTGTTTCGCACTATAGGTTCTCAAATCTTGTCCTATGAGGAACTTATAACTGTACTGACTCAAATCGAGGCCGTGTTGAATTCTCGGCCTTTATACACGTTGAGCGCTGACCCAGCTGAACCTACCGCGTTGACACCAGCACACTTTTTAAACACTACTCCACTCAAGTATCTTCCATCAACAGAGGCGGGTGAAGTCTCTGACCATCTTTTGAAAAGACATCAGATATTAGATAAGATGGTTAGAGATTTCTGGAACAGATGGAGAAAAGAATATCTTCATACCTTACAAAACCGTAGGAAATGGAACACTCCATCCAATCCTGTCAAAGAAGGAACAGTAGTATTGATCATAAAGGACAATGTGATGCCTTTGCATTGGCCGTTAGGTGTAGTTGTCCAAACCTTTCCTGGAAAGGACGGAGTCACTCGGATAGTGAAAGTTAGAACTAAACAAGGAATCTTTCAACGACCAACAGTAAAGTTGTGTCCATTACCAACTCAATAAGAATAATTTGAACATATTGATTGTATATAACATTTTGTTTAATTAGAATTTTAGGTTCATTCTTTTTGTTTTTTTTTTGCCTCAGAAGAGAGGAAAATTTTAAATTTTTGCTTCAAGGTAGAGGATGAAAGTTTATTTTATTTTGTTTTGCCTCTATGTAGAGGATGGAAGTTTTATTTTTTTTTGTTTCAAGAAGTAAATTGTTTTGATATAAATAGTTTAGTATAGGTTGTAATCAGCAATGAGGTTATGACTTAATTGTTTTCTGTTTTGAAAGGCAAGCCTTTCAAGGCCGGGGGTATGGTTTCGCCAGTTTAGAAAGTCCACTATTGGGAAAATTACTTGATTCATACTTTAATAACAATTTAAATTTTCGCGCTCTGTCGTTTGTCAAATAAATATTGGGAATTGATCCGCTTCCGGTGTGGCTGGCGGCCAACAGGCCAATCAACAGCCTGGAACCATGATCTCCGTTGGCTGGACCAATGAGAGCACAGTATTCTCAGTGTCTCAAAAAAACTTCGGTGCGAACCCCTACGAGGCCGCCATTCTTACAACGAAACCCTGCTCCACACCACAAACTTATTGAAGAAAACTTAAAAACCATGGTTAAAAGTCAAGAACAGCGCTGAATGTGAATTATTCGATATAAGAGGATCCTCAAAACCATATGGAACAAGGCCAACATTGGGTAAGATCTTTTCTGAATTTATTTCGACCAACGACCGCCCATTTTTCTTTGCAGTTCATTTCGAAGGATTTTTTAACTGGCTTTTCCAATGTATACTCTAAGAAAGATTTTACGCACATCCTTATCTACAAGATACGCCGCCGTATCTTGTGGAAACTGTGACTGGAAAATTAGGTTCATGTGGCCCATATTGCAAGCATAACATTTTGATCTAGTGGGCATATAATAAACATTTCTTATTCTAAACATTGTTGTCGTTTCTTCAATAAAGTATATTAAAAAATTTAAAATCTCTGCAATCAAATAAAGCACATTTGATGTAATTTTTCTACTTTCTCTCCAATTTAAAACTAGGGCAAAATTCAAAAGTCATGCATTATATCCATGAATAGAATTAAATAAATCAAATCGAATCGATAAACCTTGAATTACGACTTATCAGGCGCATATCATTTGCTACTAACTACTGGCTTTGATGTGGTAGTTAAATAAGCTTCGATGGTACGTAGTTCTGTATATTATACTGGTGTATTTGTTTGCAGATCTGTCGACGACAAGGACGACGTTAAGATAATAGAAAAGAAACGTTCTCGATCAAGAAGTGGAGGACGCGGCCGGTCTACATCTGCCTCTTCGCGTGAGTGCAACCACAAAATCATACCTTTATGTTTTTTACACGGTAGTCTGAACAGAATGTTAACGGACTATCTTAAATTTACGCTTTAACGGACGCTACAGTCGGCACTAATGCCCTTAATGACTAACATGTACAACCTAGCCATCATTACCTACCACAGAAAGTTGCTGGTTCTTAAATCGCTACTAGTAACAGGGTAGTTTTAAATATAAACCCTGATATTTTTAGGTGGAAGTGCCAAGAAAGCGTCGACCCACAAGAAACGGCACTACCGCTCCAACCGAGACTCTTCTGGCAGCGTCAGCCCACGCCGCAGTTCCAGACGTGAGAGGTAATAGATTAATACCCTACAATTACATCCTACATAATATCAAAATACTGACCATTAAATTAAATAACTGCCTGTAAGTTTTTTTTGTAGGAGATGTAAGAAGTTTTAAAAAAAATCATGATCACCCACCTAAATGCATTTACTATGGGAAGTAAAAAAAATCACATATGAGAGGATTGTTCCTTCTCCTTTCATCTATCCAGCGAAATGTGATATGATAAGAGTTACTTTCCCCTTCCTTAATACATCAGCTAATAATTGTTATCTGATTATTTAGGAGCAGGTCCCGTCGTCGCAACAGCCGGCGCCGTTCCTCGCTGGACCGCGATCGTGAGAGGGAGAGGGAACGTGAACGCGAGAGGGAGCGCGAAAGGGAACGGAGACGACGCGAGAGGGAACGCAGGGAGAGGTAAATCTACAGATATATTTTGATTTTTTGCTTTCAACTTTCCAGCTTCACTCAAACACTATCTACAGAACGATTCAAATGACGTTTATACATTTTTGAATCGTTCCGTAGATAGTGTTTATTTATTTATTATTATTTAACCGTTTATTGTACACAATAAAACACAAGGAACATATAGAACAATACACAACAGGTCAGCTTATTTCTAAAAAGAAATCACTTACAGCAGACCTAGGGTAGTGAGATGGCATAAAGTGAAAAGTGTTTCAAAAATGAATTCGTGTCTACCTAAAGTTTAGGTATTTTGAATGGTTTAGGTCCTAAACCATTCAAAATACTCTGAATTTTGACTGGTCACACAAGCGGATTTTAAACGAAGTCGCTACCTTTATAATAAAGTAAGATAATCCAATGTAAGACAACGATGTTTGTGTCATTGGGCTGTCTTGATTCTTGGCTGGTGTTAAGATGAAGTTTGTTTTATTTTATTTTGGCTGCTACTCTCGTGTCGACTATCCTTATTATAAGTGTAACTGTGTGTTATGGTTGCAGGTCGCGAGAGCGTCGGCGCTCGCTGGAACGGCGCGTCAGTAGGCGCTCGCGCTCGCGATCCCGCCGCCGCTCTAGGTAAGCACCCGTCTCTCGTACGATAACAATTGGAGTATTCAAACTTTCATACTTCTTGCTCTATTTTTGCTCCACATATTGTTTTTTTTAATCTAGTCGAAGTAATTCTGAAATAAAGTTGACTATACAAGGAGTAACGGAAAGGGTATGACAAGCCGAAAGGAGATCAAGGTCCTCATGAAACTAAACAACTTTCCATATGGAACATGGGTCGAAATACGAAAAAAAAATTTGGACCTCCCATAGTAATTCAATCAGCTGATCGGCAATTTTGTATGAGAGGTCCATATTTTTTTTTTCATATTTCAGCTCATGTTCCATAGGGAAAGTTGTTCAGTATCATGAGTACCTTGACCTCCTTTCGGCTTGTTATACCCTTTCCGTTACTCCCTGTATATTGGGCTTCTATTGGAATTGAAGTAATGGGTCAATATTTGAAAACCGTTCTTCGGGTCCTTTGACTGGCGAATTTTTTATTTTCGTTTTATGGTTATTTTAATATTGCATAATTATTAAGACCTTAATTTGAAGTTATTAGTGAAAAATCACTTAAATCGAACCACACGTTTCGTCAAAATTCAATTTTGAAATTTGAGGTGCCAGTCAACAGGACATTTTGCGCCAGTCAAGGGACAAAATGAGCTGAAACTCTTAAAATTTGCTTTTAACTAACTAGAATTGAAATAAAAGACGCCGCTGCTAATCAGGCACACAACAGAGACACTACGAGGCTACCTGAAACATGACGAGCCAGCTTGAGATATGGCGCAGCCAGCGTAAGAGACCAATAGGCAGCCTGAGAGGCAAAGCAGTGAGCCAGAGAGACGATGTAATCATCCTGAGATATGACACGGCTAGCCTGCTACATGACACGGCTAGCCTGCTACATGACACGGCCAGCCCGAGATACGATGTGGACAGCCTTAGAAATCACGCAGACAGCCACAGCCACGAAGCCATCAGTCTGAGACAAGACGCCAGCCCGAGTGGCCTGTACCTGTAATGCAAC
The DNA here is from genome assembly GCA_024500475.1 of Phthorimaea operculella. Lineage (NCBI taxonomy): Eukaryota > Metazoa > Arthropoda > Insecta > Lepidoptera > Gelechiidae > Phthorimaea > Phthorimaea operculella. The sequence continues at coordinate 957,676 of JANFCV010000171.1, read as the reverse complement.
GCAGTCAGTCTGAATGAGTCATGACACGGTCAGCCTGAGATACGACGCGGTCAGTCTGAGACACGACGCGGCCAGCCTGAGGTAAGATGCGAACAGCTTGAGAAACGATGCAGCCAGCCTGAAACACAATAAAGTGCGCTTGTGATAAGAAGCAGCCATTTTGAGTGACTACCAGGCATCCTGTGACACAACGCAGTCAGTGAGACACAACAAGGCTAGCCTGAGACAAGAATTAGCCAGCCTGAGACATGAAGGAGACAGCTGAAACACAATGAAGTGTATAATGGCTGTAGGTTTTGTGCAAAACTAGAGCAATCAAATGCAGAAATTTCATCGTAATAATGCAGTGTATAGGCAGTCAGTTATACATGAAGAAACCTCTTGCTAGCAAGCACACGTGTAATTCTGTAACTATGGTGATTTGACTAAAGTTGTGCAGCTCTACATAGGTAAAAACCATACATTAGTAGGTACAAGGAGCATCAAAATGAAGCCAGCCCAAGTGACTACTAGGCTGTCTGAGACACGACGTAGTCAGTCTGAGAGACGATGCAATCAGCCTAAGACACGACGCGGCCAGCCAGAGACACGACGAAGTCAGCTTGAAAGACGACACATACAGCTTAAAAGACGATGCAATCAGCCCGAGACATAGCGCGGTCAGCCTGAGACATGACGCAATGAGCCTGAGACACGACGCAGTCAGTCTAATCTAAAGATAAGACGTGGTCAGCCTAAGAGGCGATGTAATCAGATTAAGATATGATGCAGCCAGTCCAAGACAACACTAGGCAGCCTGAGACATGACACAATAAACCTGAGACACAGCGTAGTCAGTCTGAAAGACGATGCAATGAGCCTGAAACACGACACAGCCAGCCTGAGATACGACGATGTCAGCTTAAAAGATGACACATTCACCCTGAGAGACAATTCAATCAGCCTGAGACATAACGCAGCCAGCCTAAGCAACTAACCAAACACATGAGAATTGATAAGTGACTCAGACTATCAACACGGCAAACGGTGCTGCTCACCTCCTAGAAACCCTTAATATCCACGACCATTGGGCACCAGCAATATCCACAGAAACTGGGCTGACATGGGGTGGTGCTATTCATCTCTGTAGACACGCCACAAAACACGAAAGTATGCACAAAGAGTACAAAACCAATCAAATAAATAACATGTGTCCTTTGACTGGTAAGAAATGTCCATTGACTGGAGAAAATGCCAGTCAAATGGCGCCAGTCAAAGTAGTACTAGACATTATGAAAAAAAAGCTGCATTTTTGTCTAAAAGCAAACCGCTTGGTATAGTTATAGTAGGGACCAAAATAAGCAATTTCAGTCGCAGCAGTCGAAGTTTGCTCCATTGGGAACAGAGATGGCGCCACTTTTACATAAAAAGCTTTAAAAAATTGTACAAGTCCAACGGGTTAACCGATTTTGATGTTTAGTATGTCAAATGAAAGCTAATTACATGAAGAAATATAAAAAAAATATAAGAGTTACGGAAAATTATTACAAATGCGCACAAATTCGATTTTTTTATATATCTTTTTAACTTTTTTTAGGTTTTTGCTGAAAAATAATGATAAATCATATGAAAAGGGTATGTTTTTATAATATAAAAATATAAAAGATTTGACTACGCGTTTTATAAAAAAAATTATAAGTCAATATCTTTATTACTTTCCGAAATATATAAGTTTAAAGATGGCGGCGGACGTAAGATTAATGAGTGGCACTTGTAAGATATTTTTCTGAAACCTTACGTGTGGGGTATCAAATTAAAGAGCTCCGCACGACGGTTTCAAAAATATACTGCTTTACACTTTTTTGTCCACATATTAAAAAATTAATGAGGAAAAGAGATGGCACCACTCTTATTTAATTTAAAAAAAAAATTTAAATGTAGGAATTTAACCACACAACCACAGATTTTAACATTATTATTTAATTAATAACACAATTGATATGAAAAGTCGGCCAAGAGCGAGTCGGACTCGCGCGTACGTTATCAATACAAACGTACATACAAAACACATTTATTGTATGGGAGCCCGCTCTTAATTTTAATTCTATTCTATATTTAGATTTTATCGTTGTAGTAGAAATAGTATAATGCCTTCTATCATATAAAAAAATAACTATCTAATTTAATAGTTAGATAGTTGAAATAAGCAGTAAATTTAACTTTATTTTCACAGAACGGTATACAGCTGCTTAAAGATAGCAAAATTTATGAAATTACATGACAAAACTCGACAAGCAGAGCAACAGCTTTACCTCGACTCCCCCTAGCCACCGAGCTGGACGAGCCCCTGTCGCGTGATGAAGACCAGACCGCCAGCATAATAAGCGAGTGGTTGGCATTGATCTTATACCAGATAAAATACTTAAATATGGTGGTGCGGAGCTGCACTTGTTGGTATGGAAACTTTTTGTTCGAATATGGAAGGAGGAGCGAGTCCCGGATGATTTTAAAGTGTCTCTCATTAGTGCCCTCTACAAGAACAAAGGCGAACGTTCTTACTATAACTCATACCGCGGTATGTTATTATCGGTCCCCGGAAAGGCCTTTGCAAGAGCCCTATTAAACCGCTTGAAGGACTTATCAGGAAAGATTCTGCTCGAAACCCAGTTTGGCTTTCAATCTGACACAGTCACTTGTGAAGCTATTTTCTCGGTACGTCTACTGCAGGAAAAAGCTGAGAACAAGGTCGTCAGTTGTAACTCTGCTTTGTTGACCTAGAGAAAGCGTTCGGCAGTCTACCTCGTGAAGCTCTCTGGATGGTCCTAGGAAAACTAGGGTACACGGAGAAGTTTGTGCGCCTCCTGAGACTCCTGCATGACAAGCATTTTCAGTGCTGCGTCTAACGATGATCAGTCTGGTTTCTTCCCCGTCACCTGTGGAGTGAAACAAGGGTGCGTTTTAGCACCCAAACTGTTCACGTTACACTGTCTCCGAAGGAGTCCGCATGTTTTCAATTTGGCTAGATTTAAGGCGCGTATCAAAGTCTCGCATGCACTTATTACCGAAGCTATGTATGCCGATGACCTGTGCTTCTTTGCAGAATCCCCAAAAGGCCTGCAACAACTGACGACCGTTTTTCACCATGCATGCTGCATATTCCGCCTAGAAATCAGTGTTAAAAGACGTAAATACACCAGATCGTGGGACACTGACAATTAAGCTTGGTAAAGATATGTTGAAACAGGTTGACAAGTTTCGATATCTGGGGAACACTATAACAGCTAAGTGTGACCTTGATGCTGAGATCAATTACACAATTAGTGCTGCAGCATTTAGGAAGCTACATTCCAAGGTTTTCTGCTCGCTCGACTTTAAACTAGCCACGAAAATATCCATATATATGGCGATTGTGCTGCCAAACCCTCTGTATTCTTCCGAAACCTGGTGTGTGTATCGTCACCACATACGCACGTTGGATCTTCCAACTTAAATGCCTTCGCACCATCATGAAGATTAGATGGTCCGACCGAGTTTGCAACACCGAAGTTTTAAGACGAGCCAATATTGGTGGCATTGAAGCCTACTTAATGCGTCGATAGCTTCAGTGATGCGGTCACTTATCCCGGATGGCAGATAAGCGAGTGGTGAAGTGCATCTTCTATTCTGAGCTAGAGGAGGGCAAGCGAAAGCATGGCGGTCAACTCTTTAGATTTAAAGATGTTCAGATGGGACACATGAAAAGATGCAACATCGAGCCCTCTCAATTTGAGTTTTTGGCAGCAAAACGGGCAGAATGGCGCGGTCTTGTAAAGAGGTGACTCCGCGACTATGAGGAGCAGCGTAAAGCGTTGACACTAAATGCGATGCATTGAAGGCCCGTACTGCCGCCTCCATCAAAAACAATTATATCAATGGCAATTGGCAATCTCACGAAATACCATAATGAAATGAAACTTTCATGAAATACCGTTCTCTACTATTTAGGGCTTCCATACAATAAACGTGTTTTGTATGTACGTTTGTATTGATAACGTACGCGCGAGTCCGACTCGCTCTTGGCCGATTTTTCATATCAATTGTGTTATTAATTAAATAATAATGTTAAAATCTGTGGTTGTGTGGTTAAATTTTTACTTTTAAAACTTTTTAAAAAATTTAATAAGAGTGGTGCCATCTCTTTTCCTCATGTTTTTTTTTATAATATGTGGCCAAAAAAGTGTAAAGCGGTATATTTTTGAAACCATCGCGTGGAGCTCTTTAATATGATACCCCACACGTTAGGTTTCAGAAAAATATCTTACAAGTGCCACTCATTAATCTTAAGTCCGCCGCCATCTTCAAACTTATATATTGCGGAAAGTAATAAAGATATTGACTTACAATTTTTTTTGTAAAACGCAAAGTCAAATTCTTTATATTGTTATATCATAAAAACATACCCTTTCCATATGATTTATCATTATTTTTCAGCAAAAACTTAAAAAAAGTTAAAAATATATATTAAAAAATCGAATTTGTGCACATTTGTAATAATTTTTCGTAACTCTTATATTTTTTTATATTGCTTCATGTAATTAGCTTTCATTTGACATACTAAACATTAAAATCGGTTAACCCGTTGGACTTGTAGAATTTTTTAAAGCTTTTTATGTAAAAGTGGCGCCATCTCTGTTCCCAAAGGAGCAAACTTCGACTGCTGCGACTTAAATTGCTTATTTTGGTCCCTACTATAACTGTACCAAGCGGTTTGCTTTTAGACAAAAATGCAGCTTTTTGGCCAAATATCGCCATAAGGCCTAAGGCTAAAGGACCGAATTTTATGTTTTTTGTGACTTATTCGTAAACCATTAAATATGATCAAAATTTGTAAACAAATCTTAAATCTCAGTGAAATATGTGACATTATGTTCAAAGAATAATTTCTTTGTAATAACTCTTTCACTTAGAAAACATGCCCAGGAAAAGGACCTGACGCAAGTATAAAAATATGACCCGAAAACTGAAAACCTCCTATTTTATTTTGGGAGTGCCAAGGAGCCACCTGTTTCCTCTCCTGAGATGACGAAGAGTTGCAGGCAGAAGGAGGAAACAAGACCTAGCTAATAGTTCTCTTAGTTGCAACATACGAGTCGTTTAAGACCACGCATTCAGAAAACACAAAAACGTGTGACCAACATAAAACGACAGTTTTATCGGTGAACACAGTTAAATATTGTACTATTTATAATTTATTACAAATCTACATTATATAAGGATTATTTTAATAGGTACAATATTCCATCATGTCCAGCTAGATAAAATTCTACACGTGTTTGAATTTTGGAACAGCTAAGTGTGACACGCGAAGAACGCGTATTTTACCCCCGATTTCAGGTTTCAAATCAAGTTTTAGTTAAATATATTTTATATATTGTGGATAGAATTTAAGTGTCCAGATAGCCAAATAAACATTCTTTCATATGAAAATTAGTTAAACTCTGTAAGTCTTATAACTTTGAACCAATTAACGTGTGACCGCAAATTTTGACCTCTCAAAGATTCACCCTAATACTGAAATAAAGTTGAGTATAATGCGAGCTTGTCTGATATGATAGATAAGTTACTGACCAGGTATATCACAGTAATGGCACTTAATAAGTTAGACGCCAGACAACATCGGGAGTCTGGGTCGCCTGGCTGTCGTTGGCTAACGTCTCCTTATATAAAGCCTGCCAAACTTATCAACACCTAGATAGCTGTTAGTAATTCCATTAACAATTTATGATTCTTTGTTCCCTAGGTCTCGTGATCGCCGCCGCTCGCCGTCGCCGCGTGTCCGCCGCCGGTCCAGGTCGCGGCGTCGCTCCGGACGTATTTCGCCGCCTCCGCGCCGCATTAGCCCGCGCCGTTCGCCCCGCCGCTCCAGGGAACGATCCAGGTAACATAATAGATCTAGTAAATCAGAGGATGCTACTCCGAGGTCCTTGGTAACAAATCACAAAGGTCTCATGATCGCCGCCGCTCGCCGTCGCCCCGTGGCCGCCGCCGCTCCGGACGTATTTCGCCGCCTCCGCGCCGCATTAGTCCGCGCCGTTCACCCCGTCGCTCCAGGGAACGATCCAGGTAACATAATGGATCTAGTTATTTAAATATCTAAATCATAGGATGCTGCGCCGAGGACGAACCCAGGTAACAAACCACACAAGTCTCGTGATCGTCGCCGCTCGCCTTCCGCCGCCGGTCGAGGTCGCGGCGCCGCTCCGGACGTATTTCGCCGCCTCCGCGCCGCATTAGTCCGCGCCGCTCACCCCGCCGCTCTAGGGAACGATCCAGGTAACATAATAGATCTAGGTAGTTCGTTAAATGTGTAAGTCAGAAGATGCGTGTAAGGAGCCTTCCCGCAGCGCACCCTGGAAGCAGCTAGACCCGGTAACGCAGAGTCTAGGCTGACTAATCATCTTCAACACAATGGATCATAGAACAGAGAATGCTACTCCGAGATCCCAGGTAACAAATCACAAAGGTCTCATGATCGCCGCCGCTCGCCGTCGCCGCGTGTCCGCCGCCGGTCCAGGTCGCGGCGCCGCTCCGGACGTATATCGCCTCCTCCGCGTCGCATTAGTCCGCGCCGTTCACCCCGCCGCTCTAGGGAACGATCCAGGTAACATAATGGATCTAGTAAATTAGAGGATGCATGTAAGGAGCCTTCCCGCAGCGCACCCTGGAAGCAGCTAGACCCGATAACGCAGGGTCTAGGCTGACAAATCCTCTTTAACACAATGGATCATAGAACAGAAAATGCTACTCCGAGGTCCCAGGTAACAGGTATCACACAGGTCTCGTGATCGCCGCCGCTCGCCGTCGCCGCGTGTCCGCCGCCGGTCCAGGTCGCGGCGTCGCTCCGGACGTATATCGCCGCCTCCGCGTCGCATCAGCCCGCGCCGTTCACACCGCCGCTCCAGGGAACGAACCAGATAACAATTATAATCACCAATAAGACTGGCTTGAAATTATATAGGCTTATTCCTTGACGTATTCTAAAATACTTACACGAAAAAAAGAAAGTCGAGGTCGACTGCATAAATATAAAATTGTGAAAAAACTAGGTGATCAATGTCTCGCCATAATTATAAAATTGTAAACTTGGTATGTAAAATGATCACGATCAAAGAATACAACCGTCAAGTACATTTTTTTGTAAGGGTTCATTTTCCTTCAATCATATCTCAATGTGTATTATCTCTAAATAATTGTAATATTGTAAACATTTCTAATCTCTCATGTATTGACAGGCCGCGGAAGGCGAGTCGTGACCGCGACCGTAGCAAGCGTTCCCGAGAGCGCAAGTCGCGCGAGAAGCGCTCCAGCGACCTCATCAAGGAACGACTCGAGAAATCCGTCTCTATTCCTCGCAACAAAGGTCAGTATTGATTGAAATTCATTTTAATAAAGCATGTTTTGAAAGGACGCGAAAGGAGAGTCGTGACCGCGACCGCAGCAAGCCTTCCAGCGACCTCATCAAGGAACGACTCGTGAAGTCTGTCTCTATTCCTCGTAACAAAGGTCAGTATCGATTGAAAGTCATTTTAATAAAGCATGTTAGCACTGTATTGAAAGGACGCGAAAGTTGAGTCGTGACCGCGACCGCAGCAAGCGTTCCCGAGAGCGCAAGTCGCGCGAGAAGCGCTCCAGCGACCTCATCAAGGAACGACTCGAGAAATCTGTCTCTATTCCTCGTAACAAAGGTTAGTATTGAGTGAAATTCATCTTAATAAAGCATGTATTGAAAGGACGCGGAAGGCGAGTCGTGACCGCGACCGCAGCAAGCGTTCCCGAGAGCGCAAGTCGCGCGAGAAGCGCTCCAGCGACCTCATCAAGGAACGACTCGAGAAATCTGTCTCTATTCCTCGTAACAAAGGTCAGTATTGATTGAAATTCATTTTAATAAAGCATGTTTTGAAAAGACGCGAAAGGCGAGTCGTGACCGCGACCGCAGCAAGCGTTCCCGAGAGCGCAAGTCGCGCGAGAAGCGCTCCAGCGACCTCATCAAGGAACGACTCGAGAAATCCGTCTCTATTCCTCGTAACAAAGGTTAGTATTGATTCAGTCATATATTGAAAGGAAAGGCGAGTCGTGACCGCGACCGCAGCAAGCGTTCCCGAGAGCGCAAGTCGCGCGAGAAGCGCTCCAGCGACCTCATCAAGGAACGACTCGAGAAGTCCGTCTCTATTCCTCGTAACAAAGGTTAGTATTGATTCAGTCATATATTGAAAGGAAAGGCGAGTCGTGACCGCGACCGCAGCAAGCGTTCCCGAGAGCGCAAGTCGCGCGAGAAGCGCTCCAGCGACCTCATCAAGGAACGACTCGAGAAGTCCGTCTCTATTCCTCGTAACAAAGGTTAGTATTGATTCAGTCATATATTGAAAGGAAAGGCGAGTCGTGACCGCGACCGCAGCAAGCGTTCCCGAGCGCAAGTCGCGCGAGAAGCGCTCCAGCGACCTCATCAAGGAACGACTCGAGAAGTCCGTCTCTATTCCTCGTAACAAAGGTTAGTATTGATTCAGTCATATATTGAAAGGAAAGGCGAGTCGTGACCGCGACCGCAGCAAGCGTTCCCGAGAGCGCAAGTCGCGCGAGAAGCGCTCCAGCGACCTCATCAAGGAACGACTCGAGAAGTCCGTCTCTATTCCTCGTAACAAAGGTTAGTATTGATTCAGTCATATATTGAAAGGAAAGGCGAGTCGTGACCGCGACCGCAGCAAGCGTTCCCGAGAGCGCAAGTCGCGCGAGAAGCGCTCCAGCGACCTCATCAAGGAACGACTCGAGAAGTCCGTCTCTATTCCTCGTAACAAAGGTCAGTATCGATTGAAATTCATACACGTGGTACTGCCACCCTTATAGATGTTTCGTAAAAGGCGACGTAAGAGACAAGGGCAGTAAGATGATGGATGATGCTTGGGTATGATGCACGCACAGAAACGTAACCGGACGCCTGCTTTAGACTCTTATGGACAAGAATATGTGTCAAAACTAGAAAGAATATGATATCAATATCGGTAGTTATACTTAGGCAAACCCAAACTGCGCTGCTGTAATATGACCTTAGAGGTCGTATGACGAGGGCACCGTTTTGTCTACAAATTGAACTAAAGTGCATATTACTTTTTCAAGAAAGAAATCGCTTTTAATGTGTCATACCATGTTACAGACGATCCTAACAAGTTGAAGCCGATAGAATCGCTTCTCCCTCGCGCGCGCTCCCGCTCCATCGAGCGCGCGCCCTCTATCTCCAGCCGCGAGTCATCCAAAGACCGCGACGCCAAGCCTGCACAGGTAACGCTTCAAACAACATGTATAAGTATATTTATACATGCATTTGTTTTTGCTTTTCATGATAGACAGAAGGTACAGTCTCTCATTCTATTTTTAAGGTTTCGATTTTCTTGTGATTGATAATGACAAGCGGGACAAATCTAGAAAAGTAATAATTATTGCCATAATAATATGTTACAGTTTGATATAAATATAAACGTCAAATTCTGGATTGTTCATGAGTGAGGGGGACAAACTGTACGAGGAAAAAAAACGTGTTCAAAGTCTACTAACATAACGCGGGGTTTTTATGTTTTTATGCTTGTTTCTGGCTTCGGTATACCAATGGCTATGATAGCTCTCGCGTGCCGGACGAAATTCGCAGCTACAGAGCATTGCTTTAGTTGTGTAGGCGTGTGTGTTGTGTACATAGAATAGAATTTAAGCGGCGTATCGACTACGTTATTGTGGCCAAACTGGTCGAAACTTGCCACCTTGATGATAAGTGAAATTTACATGTCTATTTTTGTAGTTAGGCTAAATATTGTGTGTGATTCGCCAAATATGGCAATAAACAATTAAATCATTTTGTATTTTCTCAGGCCGAGACTGAAGTGAAACGACGCTCCGACTCGCACGACGAAAAAGAAGACTTTGTTCCTCTGCCTACCCAGCGACACTATTCTAGGAGCCTGTCGCGCACGCCCTCGCCCTTCTTACGCAAGCACGAGATTGAAAAGAAATCGGACAGGGACAGAGATAGATCAGACGACGATAAACACAGGAAGCCGGTTAGTAAAGATACGGAGAAAATAAAAACACAGTAAATACGCCCATGAAATTGAACAACTTATTTCAAAGAACATGGGTTTAAATTCAATCAAGTCTGTAATATTTAAAGCAAATTGTGAAAGACGAGAAAGCCACAATAACTGTAATATTGTAGTTAAGCCCAAATAAATCATAGATGTTCTTTTCACTCAACAGGTCGAGGAGGAACGTGAAAGGGAAAAGCCACGCGAAGAACTCAAGAAAAAGCGTAAATCGAGACAGTCCGAGAGCGAGAGCGAGAGCAGCGAAGAGGTCGCCAAAGCCAAGGCCAAAGCCAAACTCAAGCGCAAGGAGAAGTCCACCTCCAAGCGATCCAAGAAACCGAAGAAGGAAACCTCCTCCAGTGAGAGCGACTCAGAGGAATCCTCCTCCAGCGACTCCGAAGACGACCGCAAAAAGAAAAGCAAAAAAGCCGCCAAAAAGAAACTCGCCAAGAAATCCAAAAAGAAACGCGCGCGCTCATCCAGCTCCGAATCCAGCTCTGAGGAGGAGGTCAAAACTAAAGCCAAGTCCAAGAAGAACATTCCAGACGAATCCGACACAGAGAAAAAGTCTAGAAAACGCAAAGAAGCCAGCGTTGATCGCTCCCGGACGGACAAAGATAAACTCAAGAAAAAAGTCGAATCTGACGATGAAGACGACAGTTCCGACAGTGACGACAAAAACGCCAAAAAGAAACCAACCAAACGAGACTCCAGCTCCGAAAAAGACACTAAACGTAGCAAGAAATTGGAACCGTCTAAAGAGAAAGATAGAGCTCCATCCACTGAGGTGCAAAAGCGACGAGACGAGAAGTCTGTAAAATCTAGACCGTCCGAAGAATCCAAATCTAAGTCACGCGACGATGGCGACAAAAAAGCCAAAAAACGCGAAAAAGATGAATCCTCCTCAGACAGTGACCAAGTCTCAAGAAAGAAAGCTAGAAAGAAGGTGTCCGATTCTGAATCGGAATCCGATAGCGACGAACCGAAAAAGAAGCGGTCTAAGAAACACAAGAAACATTCTAAAAAGCACAAGAAACACAAAAAACACAAGCGAATGTCTAAAAAGAAGGGAGATTCTTCCGATAGCGATGAGGCTGAGGAAGAAGATGAGGAAGGGAAGGTCAATAATGAGGATCTCGAGAAGAAACTTCGCGAGAGAGCCTTGAAGTCTATGAAGAAGCAAACTAGCGTGTCCGGCTCCGATTAGATCTAAGAATATCCCACCATACAATACGTCGTCCTCATTGCATGAACACGGATAGTTCAGCTTATACTGGTTTTTGTATAAATATCTCAGGTTCCAGAGTATCTTGAGCTCCACGGCGCTAACAAGCATTTGGTACGTGGAAGTGGAGGTCTAGTGTGATAGTCCAGTATAATTTGAACTTCATAATGACTTCTTACACCATACACTTGTCAGCACGTGTGGAGTTCTAGTAGCGCTGGACGACCGAATTTTCCTTAAACCAGCTTTTGCTGAATCACCTTTACTTATTATCACAATGTTCAACATTGCAGACAAGTTTTAAATCTACTACAATTTAAGAAATGAAATGTAAGGGAATTTTAAGATTATCTGTATGTCGTATTGCTAGTTATAATAATAAACGTTCTATAATATTAATAATGTTTTATTTTTATTACCCTATTCTAATCATAAAATTGTTACAAATATACTAGGAAGGTAAGGTAACTTTAACGTATCTCACTGGTCAATGAATGAATACAATAATCTTAACAATATCTTAACTTTGGAAGGTACTTTGGTTAGCTAACTTACTTTGTTACTTACGAGATTCTCATTCTTATAAACTAGCGGTAGTAGGTAACACTAGTTACAGAACCTTTTAATTTTATCTCCTAGAATATCCTCGGTAGCCTGTAACTAAACTGGGAGTAATTCCACTGTTGTAAATATTTCCGTATCCTGCCCCTGGCCTTCTGTTATTGTAGTATCCGTAACCTAGATTGTAGTTTCCTTGGTATCCTGGGCTATTGTAGCCGTAGTACGAGGTGAGACCTCCATTGCCTCCATAGCCGCCGTAGCCTCCGTTGGATCCGTATCCGGATGATAATCCGTAGCCGCCCTGGTTGTAGCCGTCGTAGCCGGTGCTGCCGTAGCCGGCGTAACCCCTGCTCCCGTAGCCACCACCGCCATATCCGCCGCTGGCGTAGGTATTGTCGTAGCCGTTCCCGTAGTAATTGTATCGGCTGTCTTGCGTGCCGTAGCCGGTGACGCCGTAGCCGTAGTTCCCGTAGGTGGGGCTGCTGGCGTAGCTGTTCCAGTCGGCGTATCTTCGGGCCACTGAAAAGAAAATCATATTTAGAAAATTAAATCATATTTAGAAATTTAGTTCATAGAACACGAACACTTATTCTTTACACAGGAAAGTAACGAGAGGTAACTTTCAGTAGGAACACATCTTACCTATACGGGGTGTTAGGGACGGTGTAACGAAAACTTTGCAGGCATGCTCAGACCATGAAACTGAACAACTTTTACTATGGAGCCAATGGTGGGAAACGAAAAAAAAAATTCCGACCTCCCATACAAAGTCAGTCAGCTGATCGTGAATTTTGTATGGGAGGTCGGAAATTTTTTTTCGTTTCCCACCATTGGCTCCATAGTAAAAGTTGTTCAGTTTGATGGTCTGATCATGCCTGCAAAGTTTTCGGTACACCGTCCCTAACACCCTGTATTTTATGAAATTAATTAAATCGTCCTATGACGATTACGACCACAAGAAATGGAGCAACCTACGGAAATGTCGCCTCTGATAACGACCGTGTCACATACGCGCCGTCTCCCTAATTTTGTGACCATGTTGAATTTTATACAGGGTGTTAGGGACGGTGTACCGAAAACTTTGCAGGCATGATCAGACCATCAAACTGAACAACTTTTACTATGGAGCCAATGGGGGGAAACGAAAAAAATATTCCGACCTCCCATACAAAATTCACAATCAGCTGACTGGCTTTGTATGGGAGATTAGAAACTTTTTTTCGCTCCATAGTAAAAGTTGTCCAGTTTCATGGTCTGAGCACGCCTGCAAAGTTTTCGTTATACCGTCCCTAACACCCCGTACAGCCTTTTGTCGAGCAAACTTTGGAGCAAACAAATCCAAAACCTTAAATGGTTACTCTGAGGCATCTCAAGGTGCTGTAAATAGGTAGGATTTGATTAGGTAACATATATAAGGTTGAAATATGAAAACTTTTGGACCTCCCATACAAATTGACTTGGTCGGCTGGCACATCTTGTATGGGAGGTCCAAAATTTTTTATCGTATTTCGACCTATGTTCCTTGGGGAAAGTTGTTCAGTTTCATGGGCTGGTTAACCCCTTTAAATATTTGCAGTTGATTTTTTTACATCCTGTATAAGGTACCTAATATACCTAACAGGTAGCTGATACTAACCCGTGCTGCTCGCGGCGGTCCTCAGGTCCTCTTTATCTTCAACATCCTTCAAGCTGATGGCTTTTTCTGACTCTACGGCAACTTCATTCACTGGTGCCGAGCACACGCATCCAAATAACAGTATGAAGAATGTCAGGATTCGTAGCGCCATCTGAAAATAAATTAATCAATTACCTACATTTAAATGATTTCAGTAAAGTCCGTTATCGATAAACTACTAGGTAATAATCTTGGATTTTGATCACAAACCTGCATTTTCTTGAAATTTACTTTAGATTTAGTTATCTGCCTATGTTTTAGATCAAAGTAGGTACTATCACTAGCAAATCTGATTTTTCTGATTTCTGAAACTTACTGATTTTTCATACAAAACTACTAAGTAGGTATAAGTCGATCCCTTAAATAGGTAGGTGGATTTGTTACTTATTAATAAAGCATAATTTTGTACTGATTTGGTAATCGCACTAAGAAATTCTGGCTCAGACGATACTAAAGTAGCCTTATTAAGTACCTAAGTAGTACCTATCTCAGACCTTGTGGCCCTTATCAAGATGTCCCCAGGAACCTAACCTAACGATGTGTTCATCATCATAAACGGCCCGTCTTTATTAAGCCTACAAAACTAAGATTACCCAATCAAAATTTACTATGCGGAATCAACTAAGATTACCCAGTAAAAATTTACTATAAGTACTGAATAAAAAAAACGAAGTTAGAATTTAATATGCGGAATCAACAAAAGTGCGTAAGTTTAACATTAGTCAGTTTCCTTCCGTGCTAAACAATCTCACATTGACCTCTGACAAAATAATTGGCAGTCTGTTAGATCATTCTCACGCTTATGTTTTTGACCTACAGCCGTTACGACTGCTTGCATACAAACAAACCTTACAACTCATTATGATTATCGTAGTACAAGTTCGTTTGCATAGAAACGTAGGAACACGCTAGCACAAAACAAAGGTTCGATCTTACATGAAAATAAGAAATCGAGATAGCTTATATCGGGTGAAATTTTACTAGTGACCGATAGCGAAAACTCAGAACTGGCTGGTCATAAGGAACAACTTTCCCCAAGGAACATAGGTCGAAATACTAAAAAAAATTTGGGCCTCCCATACAGAGTTGCCGAACAGCTGATTTGAATTACCTACTATGGGAGGTCAAAAAATGTTTTTCGTTTTTCGACCTATGTTCCTTAGGGAAAGTTGTTCCTTATCACCAGCCGGTTCTGAGTTTTCGCTACACCACTCTATACCGGGAGTAACAGAAAGGGTATTACAAGCCGAAAGGAGGTGAAGGTACTCATAAAACTGAACAACTTTCCCCATGGAACATGGGTAGAAATATGAAAAAAAAAATTAGGCCTCCCATACAAAATTGCAGATCAGCTGACTGATTTAATATGGGAGGCCCAATTTTTTTTTCATATTTCGGCATATGTTCCATGGGGAAAGTTGTTGAGTTTCATGAGTACCATCACCTCCTTTCGGCTTGTAATACCCTTTCTGTAACTCCCTGTATAGACAATGTGGCCGGTTCTTTATCAAGTTACATTTACAAATTGCGCGGTAAAGAATGGACCCCGAATTGGCAACATTATTGTTGACATGATGAATTGATGACATCCTGCTCATATGTCATGTAGGTAATATGATAGAGAGGCAAGCAATAATGTTGCCAATTCGGGATCCATTCTCTATCTGCGCAAATTTATACCTACGAATATTCTAAGTTAAAGGTCTTTCATCATAGTAGTAGAAGGTAGTGTTTGAATTTCGGTGGGTCGGTACAGCGCGGTCCCAGTTCAAGTCCAAGACAGATGTCGCGCAGTGGTTAGTACGACTGCCTGCGACGCAGAAGGTTCCGGGTTCAATTTCCGGTGGGGTCACTCACAAAGTTGATATTTAGGTATCACTTTATGAATTTGTTCCCAGTCTGGTTAGGACATTGCAGGCTGAACCACCAGATTTTCCGAAAAGCAAGATGGTTCCGTGCTTCGGAGGGCACGTTAAGCTGTCGGTCCCAGTTGCAGTCAATGAGTTCTTAGACGGCGGCTGTAACACAACCATGTCAGAGCCCTGCTACTTGTAGTAGGTGAATGGAAAACTCTGACACCTGGGTTCATCGGAACGTTGGACGACTCGGTGACCCACTCGAAGAAAAGAAGAAGTTCAAGTCGCTGCCGCAGCAGCCATCATTTTTTACATTCCTTTGCACTGCGTCTAAGCATAAGTAGGTAAGTATTGGCTGGCGGCTGGCGGTCTGTGTGTGCAAATATCCTAATGCATAATTACCTACTAAAAGAACACTCTCCATTTATGAAACTATTAAGTTAAACCTCGGCTTGCTCGTGATTTACCTACTAGATTTGCAGAAACATCCTATTTATCTAACTACCCTTGTATGGTAGGGTAGTTAATTCCATCTCGTAAGATACTAGGCATCTATTTACAGGCTAGCATGTCACTTGCCAACGCCTATTATAGGCAACATCAAACAATGGACCAATAATAACATTAATGTAACAATGTCATAAGTAAACAGGAAATGATTGCTAGATCTTCAGACCGCAACCATGATTCACCACAAATGATGGTGTCTAGGTACTCTACATACCTACCTATCCAATCCAGTGCTTGCATAAAAATACCTAAACATAATTCTGTGTGTAATTTTTTATTTAATAATTGGACGAACATTAGAAAATTACACGTCTTGTCAAAGTTTGACTTTACTATTAAAAGATCTTGTTAAAAATGAAATTACTTAATTACCTATAAAAAAAACTAACAAAAAAACACTGATTAAAACGCGCATTTGTAAAAAAAATTAAATTATTTTGTCACTTATTGATTTTATGATTGCTAGATATAGATATTCAGACCGCAACTATGATTCACCACAAATGATCAGGTCTAGATAAGTAGGTAGGTACTTTACTTACTAGTAGGTAGGTAGGTAGGTACTTAAATATCTAGTGCTTGCATAAAAATACTGTAATTTTTCTATGATAAATTGATAAACAATAGTAGGTATGACGCATATATAATTATTTCTATACACTACCTAGGTATACTGTGTGTCATATTTAGGTACTGGTAAAACCATACAACTATGGTCCTAGCTTGCAACTATGGTCCAAACAAACCTGCATTGAAAATACATAATGAAAAAAAAAAACATACAAGTTTGTTCGGACCATAGAATTGCAAGCTAGGACCATAGTTGTATGGTTTCACGGTAGGTATGTATTTAATATAATAATACGACTTACATTAAATAAAATTAAAAAGTTTTGTCTCTACCATTAAAAGATCTTGTTCAAATTGTAACAAATAAACACTGCAACGTGCACATTACATTAAATTATTTTGTCACACACAGTGCTACATCTTATCTAGGTAGGTAGGCAAGTCTGATTTATTCTATCGCCGCAAAGACGACACTTTTTCGACGGTTAATCTGA
Source organism: Phthorimaea operculella (assembly GCA_024500475.1). NCBI lineage: Eukaryota > Metazoa > Arthropoda > Insecta > Lepidoptera > Gelechiidae > Phthorimaea > Phthorimaea operculella. The sequence continues at coordinate 940,700 of JANFCV010000171.1, read as the reverse complement.
ATCTGCGAACACTATATAATCGTGAAAAACGGGTAGCTGCAGCCGGTAAAACCGCTAGAACCCATCTAGCGGTTTTACCGGCTGCAGCTACCAAAAGTAGAGACGTTACTACTACGTTAGAGAAAGAACCCCGAACAAAATGTTCGACAAAAGCCGTTCGGTCAAATTGGCTGAAATTCTGGGGAAATGTAGTATGCACTTTTCATGCGGATTAGATCATTAAGCTAAACAAGTTTCTCTATGTCAGCTAATATTGGAAAACTAAACAAAAAATACGATCAGCATTGTATGTCAAATTGATCTTTTTTGTTGTTAACCAACATATTTAGCTTTTGCCTTGGGAAAATTGTTCAGATTCGAATGGTTTTATCACGCTATAGCTATAGGTAACAAGGTATAACGGATACCTACCTATTTATTTGCTAAGACGGCAATACCTAGTTCTTTTCCTATTTTCACAAATTGGCGATAATAGGGACTGGACGTAGATTAATTGGTTGGTAGAGCTAAAACGGCACCCTACAGACCTATTAGGTACCTATCTATTTCTTTTAGCGGAAATAGTTTAGATAAAAAAGATAGTTTAATAAGATGAGGAGAGCTTAGTAAGATAGCTTCTTGTTCATGCTAGAGTTAAATTATACCTATTTGGCTATTTCTCGGTACCTAATTTTCCGACCTAAAAAAAAAAACAGGAAACCTAGTTTAAATTTTAGTGCATACCAAATAGTGCAGTTTTAATTAAATTACTCACTGTGCAAAGTAGATTCAAATGTAACCGCACTTGTTTAAATTTGAGCACAAACACAGGTAGTATGCGTCGAGCGGAGATGCGCTCTGCGTATAGACATGTACGCGCCAACCTTTATAAACCGTGGGACTTTTTGTCTTATAATTGACAATGGCCACTGGAAGGTAATGAGTCCGTTTGTAGGCAGTCCGTCCTTCTGTCAAGATGGTATGACGCAGGCGAACGCAACGCATTGTCACCCTACGAATGATCATCGCGACATCCAAGAGTCTATCTTCCATGCCATTATGTTCAAAGACATTTCAAACATGCAATGAGGAAGTAAAATGTCTTCATTACGATTTGCATAACGAATGAGTCCATCAAAATCAAACTGCTTGGATTGGACCGTATTATACGGTCCAGTGAATCGTATTTTATAAGAGGATTGGAGGAAAGAGTGCTGTCCATAAATTGTGTGCCGAACTGGCAAATGGAAAAGGCTCTTCACTATAAAGAAAACCTATTTTATCCCGAATACTTACCCTACTTATAGCCTTAGGTATTTTATTAAGTATCTGTTAAGGATAATGAATTGACCCTTTCTTCTGCTTAGGGTGAATCATTTAGCCCTTAGGTCCCTTTAGGTTGTGAGCATAACCCAATTTGTGTTAGTTATCTAGGGATGGTTTTTATGTAAGTATATGCAATGGTAGGTATACCTACTTATATTCGTGTCGACTCTACAATTTTCGAAGTGTGGCGTACGTATGGTATCTAAAGATCTCTGAATATTATTAGAATGCATGCAAACCACGATACCTGCTGAAAAACATTCCCCTAGGAAAAGGTTTCAGAAATCGACAAAAAAAACCTTCCTTATAAAATAAAATCAAGATCTGCTGTGGGAAGTGTCCTAAAATATTCCTATCCTATGGAAAAGCTTTTCATTTTCTTGGTTTGCATCCCATTAATATTTGGAGAGCAAGCTCTACTTGCTGACCTCCGAACTTCAATTTAATGATGGCACTCCATGATATAATGAAGCTCTACTTATACCCCGTATTTAAGAGCTGTACTGTCATATAAAACCTAACCGAATTAAAAAAATGTGCTGTGGTAGTGCCCACCTCTACTCACTTACGGTACCTAAGTATTACCTACCTCTAAACTAACTACTTAGGTAATACGGCTGCGAACAAAAGGGCGTTATAATACCCGACCTCCAAAAAATAAGAAGGAACAAGCGAATTATGTTTAATTCACATATCGCTGTACGCGAACGCGGAAACGCACTGGGTATGACTATGACAAAACTATCGGTGAAATGATTGCAGTGACGTCTTGAGTTACTCACATGGTCTGTTGAGCTGGTTGAAGGCCGAACCAAGGTTGTTCGCGGGCAAGCCCTGGAGACGTGCCTAAATATTTCCTGCAGATGAAAGGTAGGATTTTTCTTCCGAGTTGTTCAATATAAATGAAATTCCGCTATTTTTGTATTATCTTGTTCAACACAACTGAAATTTCCGCTAATTTTGGATAAATTGCATAATTTTCAGGATTCGAAACTGCGACTTTTGGCATCTGTACTGCTGATGCCTCTACCAAATGACTACTCAATCTTAGCCTGCGAAATAGTGCAAGTGTTTCTTGCCACTAACGCGTGGCAGGGCTTTATCTACCGGGATAGTTTTGCAACGAATTCCCAGCGACTAATTTATTCTTTACAGATTGAATGTAGCCAAAGCAATGAAAACCCGCGATAAATTGAATACCTCATTCCGCTAGTCAACCTGCGTTCCGAAGAGGAAGACTATAAGTGAATTACTATTAAGTAGTGTACTTTACTAAAGTACTTAGATAAAGAATCTCGATTCGTTTTCTGCTTACGTCCAGTTTCACGGGCAGGTGGTTCACCCCCTTAAATTCAGTAATTTTGATTGGGAGTAAAAATCTTGAAAGGAATAGGAAACAGGCTGGTTTCGTTTCCTACCCACGCCTAGTTTCTCGAGTTAGCGGTTCACTCCCTTACACACAGTAATTTAGTTTAGGACAAGCTGGAAGTGGAGATGGGCAGGACACTTGCTAAGACGAAACTTTTCTTAGTCACGGAGTGATGGCCAAGAAAAGGTCAGTGGGCAGACCACCTGCTCGATTGTCCGACGATATCATCAAGCTTACAGGACCTCACTGGACCAGGCTGGCACAGGACCGTGAGGATTGGCGCTGTAGAGAGGAGGCCTATACCCTGCGATGGGTGGATGTGGGCTGAGGATGATGATGGTGATGACGATGACAGACTACATCAATCAATCATGAAAGAAATGTTCTGCGTCTTTTACTTAGAAAGAATATCTTTACCGAGGGTTTCGTAAGAAGCGACTAAGGGATTTTTATACTTGATGATGGCTGACAACCTGTCACTATGGTGATACACTGTCTCCTGAATGACTCTCAAACTTTTGTCAGACGTGGTGTAAATGGCCATTTTTACAGCCATTCACGCTCTGTCTATCCCGCAGGGATATAGGCGTGATATAAATGTATGTAATGAACTGTTTACTATTCTACTATGGGTAGGTACTTCTCTTGTAGAAAACTCTTGTAACAACATTCATTTTACATTGTCACTTTACATTGATGCATTTTGCCTTGATTTGGGTTTTTTTGACCCTACATTTATTTTAGTTTCATTTTCCGAAATATTTCACCTTGCTTAGTTTGCTTGCTATTTCTGGTTTATGTAGCTACAGTTAGCACGCGATCTGATGGCAGCCACAATACAACGTGTTACAAAACAACCAATAAAGCTGAAAGGGGAAGGAAAGGTCCATTGCAAAGCGTCAATTAACAAAAAATTAGAGCCGTAGTATCGTTTTTGAAAACTACGAAAAAAATATTTTTTTATTAAATTACACTTATTTTTAATCGTGGCATCGCATCACTAATTTTGACAGCTCAAAGTTCAAATGAAGTTACTGACGCGGCGAAACGCAGTTCGGCCTACATTGCTGGCTATTACATGTATGACATCAATGCAAAAAACAAAGTCAACCAGCAATGTATGCCGAAGGGGACTTTGTTCGCCAGGTAGTGTAGCACCTGACCTAGACTAGTGATGTGATTATTTCATCGACTGATGATAATGAAAAATATTCTTTTTTTTGGTTAGTTATGTAACAGGTTGTATATAAGGTTACATTTAATTAAGTACAAATCTCATAAGGGGGTTTTCTACTCACGAAACTGAACAACTTTTGTTTGTAACTTTTCTTGGAAATATGAAAAAAAATTGAACCTCCCATACTAAGTGACACACTTTTTCAACATTTTTGTACGTAAGTAATGTCCAAATTTTTTTTTCATATTTTGAAGCAAAGTTTTTAACAAAAGTTGTTCAGTTTCATGAGTAGACCACACCCTCAAGATATTTGTACTTAATTAAATGTAACCCCATATTTTTTCGCTTTCTATTAGATCGCGCGCGGACTCTGGGTAGCGATACTTGATACTTATTATAAAAACCTCTTTCTTTACTTAAGTTTTCCACAGTCAAGTGTTCGGTACATTTTCTTTCCATTTTCCACTTAGGATTGCAAAAGTATTACGAGCGAATGAGTGTAGTGTAGTACGCACTTACAAGAAAAGTGTTTCTAACGTCACAACTTATTACAGCAATCGCGTAGTGGGTAAACGAACAGGATAAAAAAAAACATCTACTTGCGCAATTGTGAATAATTAGAGATAATACGTTTTATTCTCTTATTCCTAGTAGGGGAGCTACTATGCTATCGTACAAGTCGATAATTACTCAATGCCTGATATTTCATAGAAAAGTACTTAGGTTCTTACATCACAATTATTGTTATCAATTAACTTACGATTATCTATTCGCATTTCTTCGAACAACCAACCTTATAGGGCGCTACGGTTAGGTATAGTATCTATTATGTAATTCAGTTAAATTAGGTATAATGAGGACTCAGAGCTGTATGATTTTATTTATTTATTTTATTTTATTTTTGGTTTCTTTGGGAAACTTACAGCTAACATAATTACAATAAATCAAAACAACAGTATAAACTTATAGCCAATTACAAGATTCCACCTGTAGGTAACCAAATAAAAAAATATGTACCACCAAACCTTAGTAGGTAGGTACTATTATTTGTTGTGTGACAAAACTTTTGTTGGGCTTCCTTTAATTTGTTTAAATACTAATGAGATATTTTCAGACACCTATTAAAAAATTACGCCTCCTCCTTTTGTACTTAGTAGATACAAAGTTCGATGATAAAGGTATTTAAACAGAAATAAAATTTGATGATTGTTTATTATATTATGCAGTAAATATGCCGTGTGATGCCGGCTTAGAATAGCATCACCCCATTTCTTTCCTGTGGGTGTCGTAAGAAGCGACTAAAGGACTCGAGGGTATCATGTGTATTGCAATTTTAGGCGACAGGCTGACAACCTGTCACTATAGCGATACACGACAATAGCTAAAACGGCCCTCAAATATGTGTCAGACGTGGCGGCGATAACGACCGTACTTTTACGGTCGTTGACGCTCTGCCTACCCCGCAAGGGATAAAGGCGTGATGTATGTATGTATGTATGTATGCAGTAAAAAGAAGTACGAATGTACAAAACAGATATATCTAGGAAGGTATGTTTTGGGTAGGACATTATGTCACTATTCATTTTCCTCGTGGTTGAATCCTATAACCCCCAAAATTACATCCTTAATTTATTCTTGCTTGGACACATTTTATTATCATGAATAGAATTAGGTGACGTTTTTTCTTGTAGTTCAGTAAGTTCTGTGTTTTGATGTTGAGTATATTACCAAAACTAAATAGGTAAATGATGGGTTTGTTTGTCCGTATGTTAAAGATTGTTGACTACGAAATTATTGGCATCTTATGTCTTCCAATTTATTAAATACTTTCTTACTTCCTTTTTCTAATGACTTAGCTGATATTATTTTGAGATATGCTGAAAAAATAACCTTTCTACAATCAAAAGTTGAGTGAAAATATTTGAACCCGTTTTTAATAGTACTGAATTGTTTATCAGTTAACAAGTGAAATACAAAAAAATACAGAGTCTATGTACACAGTTAAAAGCTGCCACTAGGAAGCAGGAAAAGGGCTATAATGGGAGAGCGGAAGTGCAACTAATAATATTAAAACATGGGTAAGAAAATATTACGGTGAAAAAATTAAAATAAACTGCGGTAGAAACGGCGAGCCAAAAGCTAGTCTCATGTAAACATGCATAAGTCACAGTCACAACCATGACCGGGTAGTCTTGTTACATGAATCACGACCTTGCCAAAACCGACCTAAGTTTTGGACAAACAACTCCAGTTCGACTTCCATAGTTACAAAAACAACGATTTTACGGAGCAACAACCGATGTACTTACCTACCTTACCTACCTATTACGGTCATGCATTCTATTTGTATGTAGTAAAGTACAGTCGATCAATCAAAAACTTGGCCATCTTTACAACACTTTTTTCTTTAGGCAACCATTTAGTGAATAACGCATTTAACTGAAAAACTTACCTGCCTAATTGTAATTAGTGCCTACTTTCAAAGAAACAAATTAAAGAATGTGTAAGTCGGTTTCTTTAATTTCATTCAGTTGAAATGGATGGCTCTTTTACATATTGCAAGATCATGAAACTGATAATTTATTGTGTCTTGTGCAAGATCTTTACGAAAAACCTACAGTCAAACAAAACGGAAAAGGAAAACAAAAAAATCTTTTCAAAATTAGTTTGGTATTCTTTCCTACTTCCTTATTTTCTGATTTCCTCCTTTCCTATAAAAGTGCCCATACTAAGCAACAACCTACTCCTATTTTACTTTCTACCTCTACGCTACGTCTCGTAAATAAGCCGTACTAAGTAGGTACGTCAGGAACGTTTTCTTAGCGAACATAGATAACAACAAAGTTTTAATAAGGATATTGGATTAATATGCCTATCTTACCATACAAAGTAATTAATTTCCTATCTACTTTGCTTGCTTGAAACAAAATTATTTAGGTATGATTTGATTTAGTAAGTAAGTATTTAAAACAGCGTATGTTTTACAGCCTATTTTAGTACCTGTGGTTAACCACGTTAACTCTGTTTCAAATAGTGAAAGATAGGGGCATTCTGTAGGACCTCTTTCTAGTCTAGATTAGAGTTTAGTTTAGAGTATAGAGACTAGTTTTGCATAATGAAGTAAGTAGGTATTTATGTTTGTCATTAATTCTTTGTAATTAATGTCCGTAAAAGATTGTTATCTGCTACCCAGATGAACGAACACTTACTTTTGATGTTACTTTTTGACAGGTAGGTATAAAGGGAGTAACAAAAAGGGTATAACAAGCTGGAAATCGGTCAAGGTACTGAACTGAACTAAACTCATGAAACTGATTTCCCATGGAACATATTTATATCTAAATATTATATCATAGAAATCCTATCAAGCTACTGTCGCTGTCAGTGTGCCTACCCTCTTTTGGCTCCGTGGTTGACCAGCGCTACCAGTAATTTAATTACTGTTGTAGCATAATAGGCAGAACGAAGTGCCTTTTCAGTGCTCCAATTATCAAATCAATTAGATTTAAGTTTTGTTATTCAAAAGTTCTATACGTTACTGCCACTGTATTGGCTGTATTATGTTACTTTAAGTGCAGACTGTAATATATTATGACTGTATTGTGCTGTGCCGGATTATTACGTGACTGCTTAGGAGGGTTAAGTTTTTCGAGAGTTATTTATGAAGACAGACAAGAAATTTGTTTTCACGGGCTACAGCCCAAATGGCTGGGCGGATCCGTTAGATTTGTCTTAGTAGCAGCGTGAGTGACACAGGCTATATTAAAAATTCATGTATTCAAGATGGCGGATTTATGTCGCAAAATCGCAAAATATAACTTTGAGATACCCGTTTTTTTGTACATCTGCTTGTTTTGGACCCATACATTACCTACCTAAATAAATAAGTAAAGTGTCGAGCCTAGTAGTTTTTCGAAGAAATACCATATTTCCCTATTTTGATGTCCTAAAACATAGTCCTACTAAGGTATACTTATTGGTCCCTGTCTCTACTATAGGAAGGAACTAGAGGTATACTCTATTAGAGTGTAGAGAAGAGATAGTTCCTTCCTATTGTAGAGACAGGGACCAGCACCTATAGTTACCCAATAAGTATACCTATTGGTTACAACTTCAGTATAATTATGTTTGCTGACAACTGACAACACAATTCTTACATAACCTACTGTATGTAGGTATACCACATGTCTGCGGACGCAAGAGCGGCGCGGCGTCGCGACCGTGACTCACTTGTAAGCGTCACGGGTCACCGCGCCTCGTCGTAGTAGCTCTCATACGTAACTTGATAGACATAGGTACACGCCTCGTCAACTTTTGTTTGGGAATATGTTTTAGGACACCAAAATAGGGAAAATGGTATTTCTTCGAAAAACTACTAGGCTCGACACATGTGTTTCTATTTGGATTTATATCTGCCGATCTATTGTCAATTGTGTTGTCAGTTATCAGCAAACATAATATGCTGAAGTGTAACCAGTAGGTAAACTTTATTTTGATCCGCTTAGTGGGTAGATTACTATAAGTGCAGGTCCCTATGTCTCGACAATAGGAAGGAACTATCTCTTCTCTACATCTAGGTATGTGTGTCTCTATTTGAATTTATATCTGCCTATCTATTATCAAACTATCTTGAAGGTTTGTTACTTTTAAAGTTCGTTCTACAAAATTTTACAGAAATTTATAACCTAGGTACGCGGAGAAATGTTTCATGCAAAATTAAACTTTGTTATTCGTGTAACAATTTTCCACTCAAGAGGTAAATGTACGGCCTGAGCCGTGCCTAGGTATTGTGTTACGAAAACGGTAAATTCCGGCAAACGTGAAGAAATAAGGAAAACGTTTAGGAAAATATTCAGAGCATTTCTTCTCTTAGTATTTAAAAAGTTTAGTTGTCAAAATGACTATCCTTGATGGGGTGAACAATTCTTCGTCATCGTACCTCTGGTCCTAACTAGATGTTTATTTAAATTTTGTTTTTCTGATAGGACTTAAGACTGCCCCATTTTAGTTGGATTAAGTATTCGTACTTACACAACATTGAATTGAAGTTTCCTTAAAAATATGAAAATAATTTCAATCATGATATAGTCAGTGTGATTTTTAACTAGTTCATTATTTCTTAGGTTTTAAAGTTATAAATGTAATTTTGTAAATTGGGGAAAGCATCGCACACGGCCTCTCACAAAAAAACTTAAGTTCGTTTTGCACTCGAACTTTAGGCAGATTGCTGTAGTACGAATTTGTGCGCCTAATTAGAATTCATAACACATTTTGTAGTCTCGAGAATTTAATACCAGTGACCATTCATGGCAAAGTACAGCGCAGGGACAGACCGGGCATTGTTCTAGTAATATAATGTGGGTACAAGTGAGCTAGTATTTTATATGCTAACTCGTAAAAGGTCTGAGTAATGGTTAGACCCAAATGGTGGGTACTGGGTAGTAATTCCTGTTCCTGGTAAGTCCTATTATGTAAGGTGTATAGGGTATTGATACTGAGCGACAGCCTTTTCTGAAAACGCTTAGCTCAGAATAACCTCTCTGTTCGTCAGTGTCGATGTAGTGGTCCCAAAGAAGTTCTCAAGTTAAAATTTTAAATAGCGTCAGCTATTTTATTAATTGTTTTAACGAAAAAGGAGAACTTGTATAATTTTAAGCAAATTTTCCTGAACCGTTTTCCACTGCCGGTTTCCGAGTACGATGACTGTAGGTACTAACATAAAAAAATGGTTTAACTTATTTTTTGATTACTTAACTATTAATAGCCACTCCTCTGTGGCGCCATTTTTTATAGATAGGCTTGTCTGTGGCAAAAGTCCTATATATATAGGACTTTGCCACAGACGAGCGAATAGTTAGAGAAAAAGACCACATTAATTTATAAATATTTATTTACTCTTAAATTAATATTGAAATGGCAGCGCGAGTATACGATTCTGGTAAACGGAGTCACAATTTCAATCAAAGAAAATAATGATAATTTGTAAATATTACATACAAGTAGCACAATATCAAACAAAGTTAGACTCAAATGTTTACAATTTAAATAAATACTCTTAATTACAAAACGCGTCGTTCGCGACGAAATTTTGGAACCGTCCAAGAATTGCTTATCAGACAATTCCAAAATCAACATTTCATACTACTTCATCTACATTCTTTCTATTATCTAAGCTTTTTCTTCTTTCTTCTCTGACTGTTCTTCGTCTTTCGATTCGTCGAGTATTCTCGGATGGGCCGCTATCCGGCGGAGGCCAGTTTTCATTGGCTTGATCTCGTGCTTCAGGAGCTTTTGTAGTTCATCGAGAGACTTGATCGCCTTCAAGTCGCCGAAGTCTGTGCTTCGCCCACCGAAGGTTCTGCCGATGTATCTGTACACGTCTCTGCTGGCTTGGCATTGGGCACAGTTGTACGGCACGGAGACGGCGTTGGGGAAGTTCTGTTGGGCCGTCTGGGTGTTGGAGCCGTTTCCAGGGCAGTATGGTACGAATACTACCGGGACGAAACCGATGATGCCGTAGGGGGCGTAGCCTTGGTTGTAGTTTGGTGGTGGTTGCTGAGTGGGTTGCTGCTGGACGGAGGTATCGTTGTTGCCTGGGTTCAGCAGGTAGCAGGGGCAAGTGGACGGACTGGGCACGATGGGCAGCGGGTAGGGGATCACGTAGATCGGGAATGGCGGCATCTGGCCTTGCGGCGGGTTCGGAGGCGGCTGCACGCCCGTGCCAGTAGGCTGGCCTTCAGAGTCTCCACCTGGAATTTAAAAAAGGCTTTAAGTTGATAACATGTAATTTTATTATATTATGGGCAAAGGATTTTAGCGCCTGCGACTTTAAAGGTAGGTACTTGTACTTTGGAAATGCAGTTTTCAATGTCCACCTAGTATGCGCCTATGTTTAAGGTCCTATTAAAATTAGTGCGAATATTTTTTTGGGTAGAAGACACCTTATGTAAACAAAGAATCTCACCGTCTGGGTATCCTCCTTGACCAGGTTGTCCAGGTTGTCCAGGCTGCCCTGGTTGACCGGGTTGTCCTGGGTATCCGGGTTGCCCTGGTTGACCGGGTTGTCCTGGGTATCCGGGTTGACCAGGTTGACCGGGTTGTCCTGGGTATCCGGGTTGACCTGGCTGGCCGGGTTGTCCTGGGTAGCCGGGCTGGCCGGGTTGTCCAGGTTGACCCGGTTGACCTGGCTGGCCAGGGTATCCAGGTTGTCCTGGCTGAGCGGGCTGAGCGGGTTGAGTGGGCTGAGCGGGCTGGGCTGGGTGTCCAGGCTGGCCTGGCTGACCGGGCTGTCCTGGGTATCCTGGCTGTCCAGGCTGGCCGGGCTTTCCGGGCTGGCCTGGCTGACCGGGTTGACCTGGCTGTCCTGGGTATCCGGGTTGACCGGGCTGAGCTGGCTGAGCAGGTTGAGTGGGCTGAGCAGGTTGAGCTGGTTGAGTGGGCTGTGCGGGTTGTCCAGGCTGGCTAGGGTATCCGGGTTGTCCTGGATAGCCGGGCTGGCCGGGTTGTCCAGGTTGTCCTGGATAGCCAGGCTGGCCGGGTTGTCCTGGGTATCCAGGTTGTCCAGGTTGACCGGGTTGACCAGGGTATCCAGGTTGACCAGGCTGCCCTGGTTGTCCGGGTTGTCCTGGGTAGCCGGGTTGGCCAGGTTGTTCAGGCTGAGGGAGCTGAGTGGGCTGTCCGGGCTGCCCTGGGTATCCGGGTTGACCTGGTTTACCTTTTCACAGTAAAAGGATAGGTTACAGAAATATACTCCATACGGAAAAATTTATAGTGTTTTGTGTTTATATACTCTTGAAGTAAAAGTTAAAAATAATTAATTAGAAGGAAAAGAATAGGAAGACACAATATTTTGATAACAGCATATGATGAATGGAATAGGTGGGTTGATGGTTTTCTGCAAGACGCGATCTCTTTATGGTTTATGTACTGATTTCATGAGGGAACTTGAAAAAATAAATAAGGTCTCAGTTTGATGGTCTGATGATAACTGCAATTTTTTCAGTAGGTACACACAGCAAAGGAATAAGCTACACAGCGCTACTCCAAACGAATTGAAATATTATAATCTCCAATAAAATCTGTTATGAAAATAGAATAATGTGGAGGGAGTAATTTTGTACTAGAATCAATTTTAAGAATTATAATAATTTTAATGGAAATAAAAATATTATCAGTCGTTTCGACTACCCCTGTGTGGCTTATTCATAATGTGACTGTACATCGTTCCTTACACCCGGTATTATAATGCAGCACATCTATATTTCCTATTCGTAATGTAGAAATGCTCACTAACCTGGTTGACCAGGTTGCCCAGGTTTACCGGGTTGTCCGGGAGTGCCTGGAGTTCCGGGTTGTCCTGGTTGACCTGTTGAAGAGATACAAAAACTTTAATACAGAAAAACAAGGCTAAATCATTAATAATAGAAAGGTTCAATTTGGTTTGGTTTTGCAAAAGTTTTGCATAATTATAGGAAAAAGTATTTGCATTGGGATAATATAGTATACACTAAGAAATATATAACATCGAACTAAAATTTAAAATGGAACTTAACGGCAAAAAAACAATATACAGTAATAAATTCTATAGAAACCGATAAAAGAATAGTTCATGCTTAATTTTATGACCCAATTAACTTAATTTAGCGAGTAATTATAATCTAAAACACTTAATTTATACTTATACTTTCATTATGCTTCAAAATATGAAACACATCGAGCATGCAGAGATAATATTTTTTGAACATCCATAAATTTTAAAGCTTAAAAGTAATTAGAAACAAATACAAGAGCAAGCTAAAGATTAAATTCTTGTAATAAGAATAAATAAACAAGGTTTAATAATAAAAGAGAAACTAGTCTTATATAACAAAGCCTAAAAGTGAAGACAGAAGAAAAACACAAGCAAGCTGAAGATTATATTCTTGAAAATATACATATAAATAAATAAAGATTATTTACGAAGACGGACACACAGATCCCATGCAGGAATGGTTTTGTTTGTTTTCTGACCTGGTGTTCCTGGCTGTCCTGGGTATCCTGGCTGACCGGGCTGAGCTGGCTGGCCAGGCTGGCCTGGGTATCCGGGTTGTCCTGGCTGTCCTGGTTGTCCGGGCTTTCCGAGTTGGCCTGGTTGGCCGGGCTGCCCTGGGTATCCGGGTTGTCCTGGCTGTCCTGGGTATCCTGGCTGACCGGGCTGAGCTGGCTGGCCAGGCTGTCCTGGGTATCCTGGCTGTCCGGGCTTGCCGGGTTGGCCTGGTTGTCCTGGTTGTCCTGGCTGTCCTGGGTATCCGGGTTGTCCTGGCTGTCCGGGCTTGCCGGGTTGTCCTGGCTGTCCTGGGTATCCTGGCTGACCAGGCTGGGCTGGCTGGCCTGGCTGGCCTGGGTATCCTGGCTGTCCGGGCTGAGCTGGCTGGCCAGGTTGTCCTGGGTATCCTGGCTGTCCTGGCTGTCCGGGCTTGCCGGGTTGTCCTGGCTGTCCTGGGTATCCTGGCTGACCAGGCTGGGCTGGCTGGCCAGGCTGTCCTGGGTATCCTGGCTGCCCTGGCTGTCCGGGCTTGCCGGGTTGTCCTGGTTGTCCTGGGTATCCTGGCTGACCAGGCTGAGCTGGCTGGCCTGGTTGTCCTGGGTAGCCTGGCTGTCCTGGTTGTCCGGGCTTTCCGGGTTGGCCTGGTTGTCCTGGCTGTCCTGGGTATCCGGGTTGTCCTGCTTGTCCTGGGTATCCTGGCTGACCAGGCTGTGCTGGCTGACCTGGGTATCCTGGCTGACCTGGCTGACCTGGCTGGCCGGGTTTTCCGGGTTGGCCTGGTGTTCCTGGCTGTCCGGGTTGTCCTGGGTATCCTGGCTGACCAGGCTGAGCTGGCTGTCCTGGCTGACCTGGGTAGCCTGGCTGTCCGGGTTGTCCGGGCTTGCCGGGTTGGCCTGGTTGGCCTGGTTGGCCCGGTGTTCCTGGCTGTCCAGGTGTGCCAGGTTGTCCTGGGTATCCTGGTTGACCAGGCTGAGCTGGATGGCCGGGCTGTCCTGGTTGTCCTGGCTGGCCGGGTTGGCCCGGTGTTCCCGGTTTACCGGGTTGTCCTGGGTAACCGGGTTGTCCGGGCTGTCCTGGGTATCCTGGCTGTCCTGGTTGAGCCGGGTATCCGGGTTGTCCTGGTTGACCGGGTTGGCCTGACTGGCCAGGTTGACCTGGCGTTCCTGGCTGGCCGGGCTTTCCGGGTTGTCCTGGGTAGCCAGGTTGACCGGGCTGTGCTGGGTATCCGGGCTGTCCTGGTTGTCCTGGGTATCCTGGCTGTCCTGGCTGGCCGGGCTTTCCGGGCTGGCCTGGTGTTCCTGGCTGGCCGGGCTGTCCGGGTTTTCCTGGGTAGCCAGGTTGGCCGGGCTGTGCTGGGTATCCGGGCTGGCCTGGCTGGCCAGGTTGGCCTGGTGTTCCTGGCTTGCCGGGTTGTCCAGGCTGTCCTGGTTTACCAGGTTGGCCTGAAAAGGTACAATATAGTCATATATTTAGTTGATTTGTAATTATATTTACATAATTTTAACGTTTACGTATATTGCCAAATTAACAGTATGTAAGGTACGAACAATAGTAGGAGCTATTGTCTAAAAACACTTTATATGACGTTAATTTTACTGTATCTAATCTAAATGTATTATAACCACTAACACCATCAACATGCCAATATTCAGAGAATACAATGATATTATTATTATGTTGATTATTATTATTGAGGCAAATAAGGTTATAGGTACGTATGATAGTAATAACAGTAAATAATAATTTATGAACCTTATTGACAGTGATAACAGTAAATAATAATTTAATTAAAACGAGATAGTAGTGAAAGAAACCATACAACAATAAAATAAGAAGGGTATTACTAAAAAAATAATAATAATAAAGTTGATGCTTTGTAAGATACAAAGGTTACAAAACTACCAATATTGAAAACTTAGCATAGTCGACTTTGAGCAACTTTTTCAATATTAGTAACTAGAAAACTGTGATGGAAAATAATTTAAATATAATTATTTTTTACATCTTTTTATACCGGGAGTAACGGAAAGGGTATAACAAGCCGAAAGGAGGTCAAGGTACTCATGAAACTGAACAAGTTTCCCCATGGAACATGGGTCGAAATATGTAAAAAAAATTTGGACCTCCCATAGTAAACTAATTAGCTGATCGGCGATTTTAGATGGGAAGTCTAAATTTTTTTTTCAAATTTCGACCCATGTTCCATAGGGAAAGTTGTTCAGTTTCATGAGTACCTTGACCTCCTTTAGGCTTGTTATACCCTTTCTGTTACTCCCTGTAATATCTTAACTTTAGTTTTCTGTATCGGTAACTAGTCAAACTCAAACTTGTAGTAACGGCTGATAAAGGCGCCTTGTTGAAGAATGACTATAATTTAAATCATATAGGTAATCATGATTAAGGCTTCAAAGGTAAAATGTAAGGTAACTAAGATTAAAGTGCTAAAAATTGTTGAGTAGGATGTGGTAGGTAGGTACACATGATGCATTTCTATTCAAAAATAATTTTGCACATCATAAATTATAGCAAGCTTTCTAAATTATTTACCTTAAGAGTTCTCTAAATATACATTAAGACACTACAATAAACTAAATACATTAAGACACTACGATACTTTAAATACTTCTGAGGTATTCTAATAAATACTAGGCATAAGTATTTACATTATATTTTACAGGATAGCTTATAAATAGGTACGTGCTAAACTACTGCCGGTAGGATAAATAGTAAAAAAATAAAGTATCAGGCAGAGTAGGTGGCATCCAGTACGGGTAAATCCAACGGCAATATACTCGTAATATATCCATCCAAATAATATCAAGCACAAGTCCAAATAGATATCATAAAGGGGTCCAAATAGGTATCAGGTCGAGATCATGCCGGAGGGATGGGTCCAAAGGCTTTACCTGTACAAATCTAATACAAGATTAATAATCAAACTACAATATTGGTTAAACATATAAATATATTATCTTTATCCATGCGAAATGTTAAAGGTAGTTTCTTACCGGGTTGACCTGGGTATCCTGGCTGTCCAGGTTGTGTAGGTTGACCGGGGTATCCAGGTTGTCCTGGTTGTCCTGGCGTTCCTGGTTGTCCTGGCGTTCCTGGTTGTCCTGGTGTTCCTGGTTGACCGGGCTGGCCGGGCTGTCCTGGGTATCCTGGTTGGCCAGGTTGTATAGGCTGACTTGGGTATCCTCCTTGCCCTGGTTGACCGGGGTATCCGGGTTGTCCGGGTTGTCCTGGCTTTCCTGGCTGTCCTGGCGTTCCTGGTTGACCGGGCTGGCCGGGTTGTCCAGGGTAACCTGGTTGGCCAGGTTGTATAGGGTGACTTGGGTATCCTCCTTGTCCAGGTTGACCGGGGTATCCGGGTTGTCCTGGCGTTCCGGTCTGTCCTGGTTGACCAGGCTGGCCGGGCTGTCCTGGATATCCTGGTTGGCCAGGTTGTATAGGTTGACCTGGGTATCCTTGACCAGGTTGACCTGGATATCCTGGCTGTCCTGGCGTTCCTGGTTGTCCTGGCGTTCCTGGTTGACCAGGCTGGCCGGGCTGGCCGGGCTGTCCTGGGTAACCAGGTTGTCCAGGTTGTATAGGTTGACCTGGGTATCCTCCTTGCCCTGGTTGACCGGGTTGTCCTGGTTGTCCTGGCTTTCCTGGCTGTCCTGGCGTTCCGGGTTGTCCTGGTTGGCCTGGCTGACCGGGCTGTCCTGGGTATCCTGGCTGGCCAGGTTGAATTGGTTGTCCTGGAGTCCCTGGTTTCCCTGGTTGACCCGGTTGACCTGGGTATCCTCCTTGTCCTGGCTGTCCAGGTTGACCTGGGTATCCACCTTGTCCTGGCTGTCCAGGTTGACCAGGGTATCCACCTTGTCCTGGCTGTCCAGGTTGACCTGGGTATCCTCCTTGTCCAGGTTGACCAGGTTGACCTGGGTATCCTCCTTGTCCAGGCTGACCAGGTTGACCTGGGTATCCTCCTTGCCCTGGCTGTCCAGGTTGACCTGGGTATCCGCCTTGTCCTGGCTGTCCAGGTTGACCTGGGTATCCGCCTTGTCCTGGCTGTCCAGGTTGACCTGGGTATCCACCTTGTCCTGGCTGTCCAGGTTGACCTGGGTATCCACCTTGTCCTGGCTGTCCAGGTTGACCTGGGTATCCTCCTTGTCCTGGCTGTCCAGGTTGACCTGGGTATCCTCCTTGTCCAGGTTGACCAGGTTGACCTGGGTATCCTCCTTGTCCAGGTTGACCAGGTTGACCTGGGTATCCTCCTTGTCCTGGCTGTCCAGGTTTACCTGGGTATCCGCCTTGTCCTGGCTGTCCAGGTTGACCTGGGTATCCGCCTTGTCCTGGCTGTCCAGGTTGACCTGGGTATCCGCCTTGTCCTGGCTGTCCAGGTTGACCTGGGTATCCGCCTTGTCCTGGCTGTCCAGGTTGACCTGGGTATCCGCCTTGTCCTGGCTGTCCAGGTTGACCTGGGTATCCGCCTTGGCCTGGCTGTCCAGGTTGACCTGGGTATCCTCCTTGTCCTGGTTGACCAGGTTGACCTGGGTATCCTCCTTGTCCAGGTTGTCCAGGTTGACCTGGGTATCCACCTTGTCCAGGTTGTCCAGGTTGACCTGGGTATCCACCTTGTCCTCCTAAATTATAAAGCGAACATATTGAGCACAATTCTTTAAAATGCAAAACATTTTTTGGCATGCACTACGTCACTTTTTTTCACTGTTCCGGTTTTGAAGACAAAATGGAAAGAATGTATGAAATGGAAAGAAAAATGCATGTTGTTCTTGAAATGTTACCTGATCCTGGGGTGCTGGGTTTGCCTGGTGCTGGACCTCCTGGGCCTCCAGGTCCTCCTGGGCCACCTGGGCCTCCTACATAAATACGTTAGATTAGTTTTCGATCAAAAGGATAAAAACCTCTTGGTGATATTGGTATGTGATTTTATGTTTCTACGGCACGAATCTTTGACTCAAAAGCAGCTAGTTAATATTTTTTATGTAAGTCTCATTTAATAATCCAATTTAATTTGACTAAATTATTTTTTCTGATCGCATGAAGACTGGAAAAAACTGTATCTTTATCTGAAGAAACTGTATAACATTTTTTAAATAAAAAAGGTTGATAGATAGTGAGAAAAAAGAGACATAAGCTCTGCAATGAGCTGATTTGGGATGATTATTAAGATCCTTACCTGGCCCTCCGGGGGTGCCTGGTGAGCCAGGGCTGCCTGGGGTGCCCGGGGCACCCGGTTGTCCAGGATAGTAGCCGCCTCCGCTGATTGGTCCACTAGGGCCCCCTGGGCCGCCTGGGCCTCCTGGGCCACCTGAGAAATAGAAAAGCATTTACGGTAATCTGTAAATATAGGTAGTGTAGTAGTGAAATCATAAAAAAAATATCAAACCATCAATTCCTAGTTTTGAAAAAGAACCCAGTTAAAAAGTCATACAGGATGTAAAAAAATCAACTGCAAATATTTTAAGGGGTGAACCAGCCCATGAAACTGAACAACTTTCCCCAAGGAACATAGGTAGAAATATGAAAAAAGTTTTTGGACCTTCCATACAAAATGTACCAGCCGACCGGGCCAATTTGTATGGGAGGTCCAAATTTTTTTTTCCTATTTAGACCTATGTTCCTTGGGAAAAGTTGTTCAGTTTCATGGGCTGGTTCACCCCCTAAAATATTTGCAGTTGATTTTTTACACCTTATATATTCTGTGGTTTTGAAACACAAACCTATTTTTCGTAAAATGTTTTGATAGTGTTTCTTTTGAAAATAGAAATTCTAACCTGGTCCGCCCGACGTGCCTGGCGATCCTGGGGCGCCTGATGTTCCTGGTTGTCCGGGTTGTCCTGGGTATTAGCTGCCGCCTGATCCGCCTGGTCCACTGGTACAAAGGCGCAATGTACGTATGTGTCATAATTCTAACCTGGTCCGCCTGGCGTGCCTGGCGATCCTGGGCTGCCTGGTGCACCTGGCTGTCCGGGTTGTCCTGGGTAGTAGCTGCCTCCTGATCCGCCTGGTCCGCTGGGGCCACCTGGACCACCAGGGCCTCCTGGGCCACCTACAAGTAAAAAAAGGATTCTTTAATTGACACACATGCATAAAATAATTAAATCTTTTTCGGCACCTATTCAGTGCTTCTAAAGAAGACGTACCTATTCTTATCACTGCTTATTTTGTTATACAGTGTGTAAGGGACGGGGTAACGAAAACTTTGCAGGCTTGCTCAGATCATGAAACTGAACAACTTTTAGCGATCAGCTGACTGACTTTCTATAGGAAATCGAAAAAAAAATTCGTTTACCTACATACTGGGTTATTTTTTAGTCAGTGCGCAAACTTTGGAGGGTGTTTCTACTCGTGATTCTGAACAACTTTTATTATGGGACCACCTGCGAATTCGCAACAAAAAATTTGGATCTTCCATAGAAAAATTCATACCTACTCGGCAAAAATGTATGGAACAACCAAAATTTTTTTTTACATTTCGCAGGTGGCCCCATATTAAAAGTTGTTCTGAATCACGAGTAGAAACACCCTGCAAAGTTTGCGCACTGACTAAAAAATAACCCTGTATGTTCCATGGGAAAAGTTATTCTAGTTTAATCGTCTCAACACGCCTGCAAAGTTTTCGCTAACACCGTCCCTACCCCGTATACAATAATTTAAGTTGCTTGAATTTTTCATTCATTATCTGAACCGATATTTTTCATTCATTAAATGAACCGAGTGCGGGTTGTAATAATTGCGGTGGTCGGCTCAGGTTACGCTTTTGACTGCAGAAGTGAAGTAACCCCTTTTAATGGCCTACCTGATTATTTTCATTCTTTACAATACGACACATATTTTTTAGATAAAGGAATTTGGCCTCAATTTTTACACTTGTAGCCATGTGATGCCAATCTACCCATGGGTGTCTTAAAAAGCGACTAAGGGATAATCATCCAGGGTACGGACAACAGCGTTCCTTGTAAATGCAACATATTGCACTGCGCCCGCCAATCCGCTTGCCAAGCGTGGTGAGTATGGCAGTACCCTGCGATAGGGGGAGGTCCATGTCCAGCAGTGGACTGTTGTGGCTGTTTCGGTTTTACACTTATATTTTGTGGGTGCTGGTCAGGTTTGTTTGGTCTTACCTGGTCCGCCTGGGGTGCCCGGGGACCCAGGGGTTCCTGGGGTGCCGGGTTGTCCTGGGTAGTAACTGCCACCAGAGCCGCCTGCTGGGCCACTTGGGCCACCTGGACCGCCTGGGCCTCCTGGTCCACCTGCAAATTATTACAACGATATTTAAATCATATTATGAACTACTATAGCAATATAACTAAATATTGTAAATAAAGTACCATTTTCCAAAAAACAAAACGACAATAGTTGGTTAGACTAGAAAATTAAGTAAGTTAAATGATTCATTTACAGGAGCTTATTTAAAAGTTATTAGAAGTATTAGCCGTGAAAAGGCGCGTCCACACCAAGCGAGGCAAACGAACAAAAAAAGTGCCTCGCCCGAGGCAACGCATGCTTATACTCGGGAGAACGCGCGCGGGCCGAGCCAAAATCAACGCGCCTCAGACGTTTGCCTATTAGTTTATTTAGGCGTCCAAATTGGGCCGAACTTGGCTCGCCTGCGCAGGAGCGTATGTTGCGCGAGGCAGTGTGGACGCACCTTAATATGTACATTCAATGAAATTGACCTTAAGTTTGATATCTGTTTTCTAATTTAAATAGGTAACTAAGGTAAGATTTTAGAAAAACTTGCAAAATTTTCCACAGCAGGCAGGATTTGAACCTGCGACCTTCGGCATCTGTACTGCCGACGCCACTACCAACTGGGCTACCGCGTTCTTATCAAGCTTGCGAATTTAGCAAACCAAATTTAAAATACAAAGAATTTTTCTGCAAAGAATGAATTAGTCGCTGGGAATTAGTTGCAAAACTATCCCGGTAGATGGAGCCCATCCACGCGTTAGTGGACAAGATATACTTGCTAAATTCGCAGGCTTGATTAGAACCGCGGTAGCCCAGTTGGTAGTGGCGTCGGCAGTACAGATGCCGAAGGTCGCAGGTTCAAATCCTGCCTGCGGTGGAAAATTTTGCAAGTTTTCCTAAATTGTATACCTAACACGAGAAGTGTTTTTAAATTTGGTATTCAACTAAGATAAGAGTTCATTAACAACTCCAACACCAGTTCAGTCTAGACATAATTTCCTTCCTATAATATGCCCGTTAATAGGATGAGGTGATGTTTCAAACTTGAAAACAAAATAGTTGTGCATACCTGGTCCGCCTGGAGTGCCAGGGGAGCCTGGAGTGCCGGGTTGTCCGGGTTGTCCAGGGTAGTAACTGCCACCACCGCCGATACCCCCTGGGCCGTTAGGTCCGCCTGGACCGCCTGGACCACCTGGACCGCCTAAAATTAAATCACATTTATTTATATAGTAAATTTTACAAACTTTTAATTGTGACAAGTATGCGTATATACCCTAAGATAAAGCTGGGCTATTCCGCCCTATGACTCCCATTTTATAAGCTTTTAGAAATGTTGGCATTTATAGTCAGACAGTTTTTTGTTGTAGTAGATGCCATAACTTTTTAGAAAGAACAATAGTAATAAAAGCTTTAGGCCTCTGTCGCAATTTCCCTACGTCGGAATAGCCCCACTGCACCTTATGTCACAGTTTTCCTACAAAGTTAACATCTTTTTCCTACTTCTGCTAATGTTTTAAATACACGTGAGATATGGATACCAGAACTGTCGAACTGGGGATGCCCTTTGTTCACAATTTGAGTATCACATGCAAAGCTATTAAAATGATGAAGATATGATGAGTATAATCGTACCTGGTCCGCCTGGGGTGCCCGGGGAGCCTGGTGTACCGGGGGTGCCGGGTTGTCCGGGGTAGTAACTGCCGCCGCCGCCGCTGGGTCCTCCAGGGCCGTTGGGGCCACCAGGGCCGCCTGGGCCACCTGGGCCTCCTGGGCCGCCTGGGCCTCCTGTTTATTAGAAATTGATTAAGATATTGTGTAAATAAAAAGATTTTACTAAATGTCGCAATTTTTGTTTTGAATAGTACCTTAAAATCGGCGATCTATTGTCTGTGACACCTAATTTTAAAGATGATTTAAAGTCTATTATCTATGGTTATTATTGTTGATAATTTGTGATACGGTACCTGGGCTGCCTGGGGTGCCTGGTGTCCCGGGGGTGCCGGGTTGTCCTGGGAGTAACCACTGCCGCCGCCTATACCTCCGGGGCCATGTGGGCCATTAGGGCCTCCCGGGCCGACTATTATTAGTGATAATGTTAGATACGGTACCTGGACTGCCTGGGGTGCCTGGTGTTCCGGGGGTGCCGGGTTGTCTTGGGTAGTAACCACTGCCGCCGCCTATACCTCCGGGGCCATGAGGACCATTAGGGCCCCCAGGGCCGCCTGGACTTATTGCTGATAATGTTAGATACGGTACCTGGACTGCCTGGGGAGCCTGGTGTCCCGGGGGTGCCGGGTTGTCCTGGGAGTAATCACTGCCGCCGCCTATACCTCCGGGGCCATGTGGGCCATTAGGGCCTCCCGGGCCGACTATTATTGGTGATAATGTTAGATACGGTACCATGACTGCCTGGGGTGCCTAGTGTTCCGGGGGTGCCGGGTTGTCTTGGGTAGTAACCACTGCCGCCGCCTATACCTCCGGGGCCATGTGGGCCATTAGGGCCTCCCGGGCCGACTATTATTGGTGATAATGTTAGATACGGTACCATGACTGCCTGGGGTGCCTAGTGTTCCGGGGGTGCCGGGTTGTCTTGGGTAGTAACCACTGCCGCCGCCTATACCTCCGGGGCCATGAGGACCATTAGGGCCCCCAGGGCCGCCTGGACTTATTGCTGATAATGTTAGATACGGTACCTGGACTGCCTGGGGTGCCTGGTGTCCCGGGGGTGCCGGGTTGTCCTGGGTAGTAACCACTGCCGCCGCCTATACCTCCGGGGCCATGAGGACCATTAGGGCCCCCAGGGCCGCCTGGACTTATTGCTGATAATGTTAGATACGGTACCTGGACTGCCTGGGGTCCCTGGTGTTCCGGGGGTGCCGGGTTGTCCTGGGTAGTAACCACTGCCGCCTCCTATACCTCCGGGGCCATGTAGGCTGGTAGGGCCCCCGGGGCCTCCTTGACTTATTGCTGATAATGTTAGATACGGTACCTGGACTGCCTGGACTGCCTGGTGTCCCGGGGCTGCCGGGTTGTCCTGGGTAGTAACCACTGCCGCCGCGTATACCTCCGGGGCCATGAGGGCCGTTAGGGCCTCCTGGACCGACTATTATTGGACATAATGTTTGATAAGGTACCTGGACTGCCTGGGGTGCCTGGTGTCCCGGGGGTGCCGGGTTGTCCTGGGTAGTAACCACTGCCGCCGCCTATACCTCCGGGGCCATGTGGGCCGTTAGGGCCCCCGGGGCCGCCTGGGCCACCAGGGCCTCCTGGACCACCTGACAGAAAGGAATTATGTTTGAAATTTAGAATAGTATTTACCACTATTAGAAAAATATTGGGAAGATATATTTTTTCGCAGGTATGTAATACATTTTTACTCAAGGAAATTAATTATACAGTTTCAATTTATTGAACTTAATTTGGATGTAAGATGAATAAATGGAATTCCCTTTTTATTTTTATTCATTTTACAAAGAAAATTACAGAAATAACTCCAAATTACCTATGCAAATTAGCTTCCAGATCGACAGTGATACATTACCATATCAAAGCGAAATAGGCAGTAGCTATGTGTCACGTGCGTATTATCCAAATAAAATGAATAGAAATTCCACCTTTATAAGGTGTGGGTGTGCCCTTTATTTATTATTTGTACCTATATATATGTATTACACATATCCCTTATCCTATAAATGGCTGTAAAACGGCCATTTACCTACATCACGTGTGACAATAGTATGAGAGTCATTTAGGAGACTGAAAATCATCAACTCTCTAATCACTTAGTCGCTTCTTACTAAACCCAGAGGAAATAAATGGCATCTCACTAAGCCGGCATCTCGCTGCATAACTATCAAAAATTTTAATTACCTGGTCCGCCTGGGGTGCCTGGGGAGCCTGGGGTGCCAGGAGTGCCTGGAGTGCCGGGCTGTCCTGGGTATCCGCCTGGACCACCTGTAAAATATACGGGCTGTCAGGGATAGCTGTTCGAATAAGGCACCTGCATACAGTTCCTGAATCTGAATAACTTCCCATAAGAAAATACGGGGTGTTAGGGACGGTGTAACGAAAAGTTTGCAGAAGTGATCAGACCATGAAACTGAACAACTATTACTATGGAGCCAATTGTGGGAAACGAAAAAAATTTTCCGACCTCCCATACAAAGTCAGCTAGCTGATCGTGAATTTTGTATGGGCGGTCGTAAATTTTTATTTCGTTTCCCACCATTGGCTCCATAGTAAAAGTTTTTCAGTTTGATGGTCTGATCATGCCTGCAAAGTTTTCGGTACACCGTCCCTAACACCCTGTATTTCTTACTTAAAAGAATATTTGATCACCCATACTAAATCACGATCAGACTGACAAACAGACAGACTGCAGTTACTATGGGAAGTCAATATTTTTTTTAGTCTCCTAGAATATTTTCTTATGGGAAGTTGTTTACTTCCATGTTCTGAATGCAGGGTGCATTATTCGGAGCATTCGGAGGGCCGTCACTCATAACTGCTTCCAACAACCTTTGCGAAGATACTTAAATGAGGCCTCTATTACCTCTACAAAAACATTAGAAAGTTCCAAAATTTTATTAAATTTTCCTTGACTATGTTTGGTTACAGTGTTTTTTCTTACCTGGTCCAGCAGGGCCATTGGGGCCTCCTGGGCCGCCGGGACCACCGGGACCTCCAGGATAACCGGGGCTACCGGGACTGCCAGGGGTGCCGGGACTGCCAGGGGTGCCGGGGCTGCCGGGCGTGCCGGGGGTTCCTCCAGAGCCAGGGTAATAGCCACCTGGAAACGGAATAGGTTGTAATTTAAAATATGTGAACCACTGAGGGACACTAAGTACCTACCGCCTACTTAAATAAGGTCAAGAACTTCGCAACAAGGTGCTGTGCTACATCATAAGGTCTAATTAAAAGACTTGGATGGCACGCTAATGTGCAAAGATGCATGACAACACAGGATAGGTACTAAATAATAATTAGGCACACATTAACCTGTTACTGACTCTAACTAAACCGTGAATAAAAAACCGTCTCTTTTACAGCAGTCCCCAATGACTGTTGCTGATGAGTTATTTTTAAGAAAGAAAGTACTACAGAAAGCCATGTGACATATTGTCAGCCTATCGCCTAAAATTTCAATACACATCAGTCGCTTCTTACGACACCCACGGGAAAGATATGGGATGATATTCTATGCTAGCGCCTAACGGTAAAAAATTAAGATGTAGAAGATAATCTTACCTCCTGGAGGCACTACGCCAGGGTTCGGGTTGCTGGGCTGCACGGAGCTGTCAGGGGGCGGTCTCACTGGCCTAGGGGGGGTAGGGGGACGGGGCTTAGCTGGTACTCCTCCGGGGGTCCTGCCGCAGCCTTTCGGGAAGTAAAGCTTCTCCCAGGGTATGACCTGGCCGGGCACCTTTTCGGTAGGCTGGTTGATCGCGCTGCAAAGAGAAAAATAGATATTTAGATTTTGTGGTTTACGCGAATCCAGATGATTCTCTCTCTATAAATGAGGAATCAATCGTCATTAATTGACAGCTCTGCTGAAAATTATTTACCTATATCGTTCACTGTATACCTAAATACAATCCAAGAAGTTTGATACAATAAATAAGTATATAATTATATTTCCTGCCGGCGGATCTGTTTCCGGAATAATTATAATAACTTGGGCCTTTTCAAGGCAAGAGTGAATAGGCAATAGGTACCTAGGCCAGCACGTTCCAACATCGTCTGCATCATCACTTACCAACAGGTGAGATAGCAGACAAATTCGGGCCTACTTTAATTAAAAAAAAATAGTATACTGCTAACTATTCCAACTTTCAACATAATAATGTCCAAGAGATCCTAGAAACCACACACCAGTGACCTGATTATGCCCGCGCCCGCCATTCCTTCTGTTTTCTAGAAACACTAGTTTTACCAAAACGGCGTACAAGCAAATAAATTTTGGAATTACTAGTTTTACAACCAGCACAGTTGGTGCCAAAACTTCAATTAGATTTGGGACCTGAACTTACCAAACTACTTTGACTTTATTGATTTCCATATTCATCACTGGAAAAGTTTTCTAATAAAATTTTACTTTTGAAATCTTATTTTAGATTGAATCCAGGCACGAGAATGATTGATTATGTAGGTCTTTACGTACATACATACAAGTAGGTATTAAACTACTTAGTAAAGGAACTGTAGGTACTACAGTACTACATAACGGGTGAAAATATTAGTTATTCTTGCAGTAAAAAGTTCTCTGAGGGCGGACAATGAACTTTAAGAAAACTACAATAAGTAGGTAAGTTCAATTTATGCTAAATTCAAGTCTTAGGCGGGAATCGCATCTGACTGCCCTTTGTGATTTTTTATCGCATCCGCAACGGATAATGCTTTCCACCCTAGTCAAACGGCTTGACGGGCTTGACAGACGCATCCGTCGAAGCAGAGTTCCAAATGCGATAAAAAATCGTAGCAACCAGACATAACGGGTGATCTTCGCCTATGTCTGGGCACGTTTCCGCCGGATTATTGAACTCTATTGAAAACTAATGAGAATTGACAGATCATTAAAAGTTTCCTTAGCAATAATAGAATTTGTTAGTCTCTATTCTATTCTACATAGTATGTATTAGTTTAATTCATAGTAGCTCGAAGCCCGTAAGTTATTCTTGTCTGTGTTCTTGTCAGACACTCTTTTATTGTTCGATTCGGAAAGTACAAGACCATGGAAATATTAGTCAATATAGATAGTTTTGGAAGTGCCGGTTTGGCAAGAATAGTTTTTACTAAGTTGGTAAAGAGATACTTATCTTTTGGCAATAGACAAGAGTAGGTAGGTAGGTAGATAGGTAGATATAGTAGCGTTTTTCGATCTCCAGCCAGATGGACCGATGACTTATGGGAATGGAAGATCATGCTTTATGGCGTTAAACACTCTGGGGAAAGTGTATATCCAACAGTGGACAGATACAGATATATGGTACAAATAATTTAGGCCGAAGTAACACTTACTTTTCATCATACTCGTGATTCTCATCGGGCCAGACTTCAACAGGTTTTTCAGGCTCGACGACCCTGTAGCCGTGGCTGTCTGCCACATAGTGGGTAGCTCGGAGGTAGCCATCGGGGTCCACGTAACCATAGCAACCGTAGGTCACACCGTCAGGACCTCGGGTCTCGTGGTGGAACTGGCCGTTAGGGCCGACGTCGTAACCGAAGCCGTATGCGTCTGAAAAAAAAAGAGAATTTAAAATTAGAATAAAGTTTTAAAAAGGAATAATTTATAATATTTTTTAAAGTGAAAAATTTTGCTGAGCCCTCTGAGCCCTCATTTTGAAACAGATATACAAAACGCGTCGGTTGGTACGCCTACTTTTTAATTTGCCCTGCAGCAAACTTCTACGCTTTGTCCAAATATGCAATACGAACTAAGTGCGAAATAACATGTTTCAGTCATGAAGCAAACAACAAACTAGAAAGCCGATGATACCCCAGTGGGAACGGAAAAATCTGTTGATATTGCGCCTAAAGTACGAAACAGAGCTGAAAGGACCCGTGGGGCTGCGTGCCGCGAAGCTTCCGGTAAGTTTGTACTTATTTACTTACTAGCTGGTGCCCGCGAACTTCGTTTCGCCAAGGGAAGTTTATGAGCCAACAGAAGCGGCACATCGTGCAAAACAACTTTTTCAATACAGAAATTTTCTTATCTCTTAAAGTTTTGCCGAGCTCTATGTGTTCCGTCAGAAAGGCAGACAGACAGGCCCTCCAGTGCTGATTAAGGTTCTCACGAATCATAAAATATGATTAAGACGTTTATCTTCCACCATACCACACATAAAAAAATATCGCAAACTTTTTGCGTGATTCATGCACATTTAGGTTTACCACACAGACTTCTTCATCTTCCTTGCACCTTCTTATTTTGGGTGGTGTTTGCTTTTCTAATTTTACAGCGCCATAAGGTTGTTTCTGGGGTTGTCGGGTCAGGTAGGTCTTCTTTTTTCGTGAGCTCGGTCATACACACTAACAGATTATATTTTCAAATGTAGGAAGTGTGATATTGATATTGATTGTTAACTGGTCCCCGGGAACTTTGTGTCGTTTCGTTCCTTATACCTACATTGAGAAATACAAATTTCCACACCAGCGTCTTAAAAATTGTATCCATCACGCTAATTATGTATTAATTGCTGGACCCATATTTCTAAAACCGTAGATGCATTGCCAGCAGATGCCAGCAGAAGCGTTCCGTCAAGCTGAACAACTTTTGCTTTGGAGCCATTTCAACATCTCTTTTAGTTTAGCTGAGCTTCTAGTGGTGTTCCTGGTGGTCTACATCAGCTACTCCAAACTTTCGATGTCTTTTCGCCAACAGAAGCGTCCCATCAAGCTAAACAACCCTTGCTTTGGAGTCATATCTGTATCTTCTATAGTTTACCTGTACTCCTGTTGGTGCACCTGATGGCTTACATCAGGTACTCCAAACTTTCGATGTCTTTTCATCAGCAAAAGCGTTCTATCAAGCTGAACAACTTTTGCTTTGGAGTCATATCTGTATCTCCTTTAGTTTACCTGGGCTGCTGTTGGTGCACCTGGTGGTCTACATCAGGTACTCCACACCTTCAATGTCTATTTGCTAACAGAAGCGTCCTATCAAGCTAAACAACTTTTGCTTTGGAGTCATATCTCTATCTCCTATAGTTCACCTGGGCTCCTGTTGGTGCGCCTGGTGGTCTACATCAGGTACTCCAAACCTTGGATATCTATTCGCCAGCAAAAACGTCCCATCAAGCCGAACAACTTTTGCTTTGGAGTCGTAGCTCTATCTCCTATAGCTTGCCTGGGTTTCTGTTGGTACACCTGGTGGTCTTCATTAGGTACTCCAAACCTTCGATGTCTATTCGCCAGCAGAAGCGTCCTATCAAGCCGAACAACTTTTGCTTTGGAGTCATATCTCTATCTCCTATAGTTTACCTGGGTTCCTGTTGGTGCACCTGGTGGTCTACATTAGGTACTCCAAACCTTGGATGTCTATTCGCCAGCAGAAGCGTCCTATCAAGCCGAACAACTTTTGCTTTGGAGTTATATAACTATATCCTATAGTTTAGCTAGGCTCCTAATGGTGCTTCTGGTGGTCTACATCTGGTACTCCAGACCCTAGAGTGGTAAAATGTATCCTAGATGTTGACCCGACTAATAAGGTATTACGACACAAAATTTGGTTAAAATCCGTCCAGTAGTTCATCCGTGAAAGATGGACAAACAAACAGACAGACAAACAGACAGACAAACAGACAGACAAACAGACAGACAAACAGACAAAAATTTTTTTTTCGGTAGTTCTGAGATCTGTATCCTGAGCACAATTGAAAGTAAAAATCCTTTTTTTAAACTATCCTATGTACAGAATTGGTTTCGTTTCTGTTTTATTATATGTATAGATGTAACTTTATTATACTGAGTTTTATATGGCAGCAGGGATAAGGGAGTGGATTGGTTATAATAAAAGCAGGAAAATGCATCTGATCAATCCATTTATAACAACCCATACTTAATCCTTTATGGGCGTGTATGAGTAGGTAGTTCGTTCATATAAGTATTCGAATAGTTTGTTCGATTAATGTTTATTTTTTGACTTGTACCTTGTCATTAAGTAAGCAGAATCAAATTGACTTGGTTTTGATGGTGCCCCCTTAAATTAGACGTCCTTTATAATAATTATCTACTGTAGAGGCAACTTTTTCACGAAAATTCATGAATGTTTAAAATAAGTACCCAGTTGCCTGCTAGTTGCCACGCCTTGAAATACTAAAACTTGATACGTTGCGCCCATTACTTTACCTAACTAATAGTCAATATCGTCGTGGAAAGCCAATAATTTGTACAGGCTACCATAGTTCTATAGGGACATCTGTACTGTAGGTTCATTTTCTCCCGCTCACTCATGAACAATCCAAAATTCGAGGATTCGATTTTTTCAGACTGCCACATTTTACAGCAATAATTGTCACTTTTCTAGATTCAGCAACATTTACTGAATCGTACAACATAGTTTTTATCCGGTCAGTGGCTATCAAAAATCTAATAGCATGAGAGACTATACATGCACGCTTGAGCGATCATCCTGTATATCGACTACGGAAATATGAATTAGCGTAAGGGACAAAATGCAATTTTTCAGGAGAGCCAAAAAACGATTGCAATTTTTTAAAATTCTTTATATCTTTTTTGTTTCTTGTCCGATCCAAATGACTTCTATGGCAAAATTCCTTAGAATTTTGTGTTCTTTATGCTAAATCTATCATCATCTGGAATATCCCTGTAGTTTAGGAATTGGCATGCCCCTTACGTTAATTTTTCCTGCAAAAACCTCCGAAAATTTTGAAAAAAATTAATGTAACGTACATTTCATCATCGAACACGAGGTAAATTTGCAGTGAAGGACACCGCGTCTATCGGTTTTCATGATAAGTTTGCCACAAAACTTTATTATAACCAATTGTTTTCAAATGAAATACACTTAGACATGCGTCTCTGACACGATGTAGTATAACAAACAACATAAACATCTTCTAATGTGGTTCAATTTCATAATCAATACTTTATTGTGAGAAACATAAGAATAAAAAGCGTTAGAAAACTTTTAAAACGATAAAATATAACGTTTTTAGCAAAAATAAAAACAAACAGGAACTTTTTATTTAATCTTTGACAGTAAAATACATCTTCAAAATTTAAACTACGGTGAAATTTTTGTTAATTAAACAAAGTTATAGTAAGTTAATAAAAACAATGGACGCACAAAACATGAAGGCGTAATTTTTTATGAAAACGATTGGTGACTACTCTCGAGAACAGCTTATAGACGTGGTCCAGAAGTAAAATCGACCTTATAGTTTCTGGGGAACGTTTCTTACTGAGAAACGTTTCGTCTCTTTTCGTGGAGTGGAGTAACCACGCCTCTGAGGTTTTGCCACTAGTTATTACCGAGTTGAACAGCCATTTCATGACACCAGCCTTAAGCAGCATAGGGCCCACTCTTCCCTGAAGCCTTTGTATTCTTAAGCTGTCTAAGAGTAAGGTGGTGGAAGAGAACAATGGAGTCTCTCTCGTCAGATAGAGGTCTGGGTGCATGCGACGCATGAGACTTTCATAGAAATCCTCGACTACAGCAAGAATCTCTCGACCTGAGGTGACGGTTTTACCATTTGAAGAATTTAGATGACTCATTTTCAGTACCTTGCTATGATCCCCGATTTGCTCGATCGTGTCATAATATAATGAGTTGAGTATACTATTTCAGCTTCTCATCACGCCAAGTTATGTATTAATTTTTAAAGTAGGTATTCTAATAATTTATAATGTTTTTGTAATAAAAATAAAATATTTTGACGAACAAAACGACAAATTCTAAAAAAACTATATCTTTGTGTTTTGCGCAATATTGTATTGTTATTAACATACTTTTCAATTATAATCCTTAATATTTAAAAATATTAATATCACAATATGAACATGTTTTTAGTCACCCAAACATAGTGACACCGTATTCAACAAGCAATTTTGCAATGGTCATCGAACACTAATTCTGATACTACTCTAATTTTTAGCGGTTTGCCTGTAAGCGGCGTGAAGATTTGTGCGTTTTCTTCTGGCGGACCATATTTAATTTGTGTTCATTATAGTAACGGTCAGAAATTTTAAATTTTCATTGATTTTGTATGAAATTCCATACAAAATCAATGAAAATTTAAAATTTAGCATGAATGCAATAAAAATGAAATAGCATGGTTTTTGTGTTACTAACCATTCATTTTGTTGTTTATGTTTATTTAATTGACATGACGCGTGTCTTTATAAATTTGCATTGAAAAAAATAAGTAAAATAAAGTACAAGTATATTTTAATAATTAAATAGCCTCAAAACTTTGAAAAAACGATGTCTTTTGCTGCAATTTCACCTCATTTTTTGTCAAGAAATGTATGTTACATTAACATTTTTCAAAACATTTGATAATGTCATGTACGTTACTTTAACTTCTTTCCAAAAAATTTGTTACTTTGTCCCTTACATTAATTTCTATTTTCTTGGTCGATTTAAATATCATACAAAATAAGCGCTCACACAGATATTCTGAAGTATCATAAAAAAAAAATTATGAGAGGAATTTGATTTGCGGGCAGTGTAAGATAATAGTGTAATGTTATTTTGGTTTCCTACCTCATTATTAAAGTTTGTTTGCCTGCGTAAGGGCCAATGTTTATTTTGGAAATTAATGTAAGATGCATTATCGGACATAAAAACTTGTATTTGTAATAGTGTAAGGAACATCAATTGGCCGATATGATGAAAAATTTAACGTATGGGACGTACACCATTTTTTATGTCCTTAACAGTACTTTTTACTCCCGATTTTTAAACTTTTGCTCACTTTTTTTTTTAAGGTAAGCGACATTTTTTCAAGATATCAAAAAGTTATATATACCATTCGATAGAGCTCGAAATTCTGAATCCAATGATATATATAACTCAAAATCGCCAAAATGACCCTTACGCTAATTCATATTTCCGTAGTCGATATCTATCTATACGTACTATATTACTTAAAGTATATAAAAAATGTACCTAGTAGTTGCAGGTAAGTACCGAGAACATGTTGCTTGCACAAAATGCGCCCCCCTTTAGTGCATAATTTGTGGTGCTAGTTAGTTATAATGTAAGTAGTAAATTGATATCTATCTAACCTAAGTCTATTGGGCGTCGTATCGTAGCTCATATGAGTGAATAGCCTAGAGACCCTCATTAATCAGATTAAGTCTCTACTTAGTTGTTCGTCGAGGGAATTCTGCTAAGTGCTAGAGAAAATAGAAGTTTATTTCTTATGAACTCGAGAATAAAGCTTCATTTGTACTTTTTAGCAGCAGTTTGGTGCTGTGTGGTGCCGGCTTAGAATAGTAGGTATCACCCTTTTTCTGCCCGTGAGTAAAAGGCGACTAAGGGGCTACTTTGAATCGTAATAATTTCACGATTTGACTTAGTTATAATTTCTACCTGACTACTTTCTTACCTACAACTTTATTGCTTCAGCTTGTTTGCTTGTCAGCTAGTGGGGGTTACTTATACAAAAGCGTCGAGGTATATTTTCGAATTGGGGTTTGCATAAATAGTCCTTATCATATCTTAGTTGGTTTCGTAGTACTGCGTCTTCTCATCGTCGAAGATGTCGACTACAGCGTCTATGTTGTCCTCACTAGGTACCTACGTCATTGGCCACGTATTTCGAGTCTCTATGTTTCCTTTGGGAACTCTCTATTGCGAGCTAAATGAATATTACTTACTCGTATCGTAGTTGGTTTCATAGTACTGCGTCTTCTCGTCATCGGCGATGTCGACTACGGTTTCTCTCTCATCCCCACGAATGTCATTTGTCACATAAGCGTCTCCATAATACTGTTTGCCTTGGCGTTCGGGTCTTTGGGGCCTCTCGATTGTCTGCAGCTCTTCTGCTTTTGGCGGTTCCTCGCTGGCTTGGGCGAGGGCTAGTGCCACCTGGAAAGATGGAAACGATGGTTAATTTCGGTCTAAAGTCTTTCACAAGACATGGTTTGGCTGAGAGAGCTGTCTTTTTAGAAGATCGCCCTTGCAACAAATACCGTTAAAAAAACTGTAGGTATATTTTATGCAATAAAGGAATATAAATCGAGAGAGAGAATCTGTATAAACGGAAAACGAAATTTTTATAATTAACTTACTCATAAATAAATAAAGATTTTGTTTAATTTTTCATATAAAAGTTGTTTAGTTACTCGAGCAAAATACTGTACAAATATTTACACTGACTGAACTGCTACTAGCTGAAAAGTGTATCTATAGCGATATATTTTGCGATCGAACTATTCGCGGATACTACGCCTACTCTAAAAGCGTGAGCAAATATTGTCGCACCCGTAAAATTGTTCATGTAGGCGTTTGTTTACACGTTATATACGCGTGCTGTGACTGCCGCGTGATTTTTCGGTTTTTATCAGACTGGTTTACCGGCTTATTGACGAAAGAAAGATGTTATATGAAATCGGAGGAACACACTGGAACTATATTGGCGTGCGGCCGGTAGGCCTATCGGATATTGTCATTTGCTGAATGGCTGTCATTTTACCGCAAAATAATGCGGCATATGTACCTTAGGCCTATGACCCCTAGGGAAAATTAATTTCATTCGTGGAATGCTGACCTATCCTTTAACTACATCCATTAAAACTGGAGAATCTATCAGTTCCGTGATGGGTCTAACTTAAGCTAAATTGGCTACATTGTTTGTAGAATTTAACGACTTTCTAATGGGGTTAATAACTTCAATTCGAACCGCTCTTGATTAGTGATTCTACTGTAATTAATAACCTTTGAATTCCTTACGTATTATCAAAACATGATGCTACCCCTCATCGGGTCGTTGAACGATTCGGTGTCCCACACGAAAAGAGAATGCTACCCCTTTTTCTCTCTTTGGTCTCTGTCTATTAAGTCTAACCATCAAAGTGGGTAGTTTAGGTAAAATTGGGTAAATCCATTCCCAAAGAACGAGCTCCTATCCTTACCTACTAGAGTACCTACCCTTACAGGATTATTTTATAATCAAGTAATTCCAGCCAGTGTAGTCTCGAAGATTTTCGGTTACATGGAAAAATCTTTTATCTCGTGTGATTTACTATGCAGCTCTATTTACACTACCCTGTGACTGGTTTTGGTTGAAGTTCACTAGTTTAACTTAAGGCGAAGTTCAAACGTTGAACTATGCCACCGCCTAGCACCAGTGGCGTATTGTAGATGGCATGTTGACTAAAGGCATGTCACTTGTGCTACAACCTACAACTTAGAGAGTGACTTCGTTGCGACACCTCGATGGGACGGGTGCTTTACACAATATATTTCCTAATAAGTATGCGTACTGTCTCGCTGCCGCGCCTTATCGATATTTAGGCAGAGTATTCAATCAAAAATCTACACATTCTTGTGAATTTATAACTATCTACGTACTAGATAAAAGAACAATTTGTATCAAATGGAAATTCAATCTTGTAATTTCGGATTGTTTAATCATGTCATGATCAAAAACTTTGTATCTCACATGAGCAATAGATACAAAACTTTCGCACTTTATTCCAGAATTAGCCCGAAATCTAAGTGAGGTAATAGTGTAGACAAAAAGTAGACTACTTACTACCTTCTTTACAACGTATTTTTCTGCACTCTATTCCGGATTCCGGACTAAAGAAAGTCAGTCTCAGCCCTAAGTAGGTATAGGTAGGTAAGGCAGTAACGTAACTAAAATGTAGATAAAGTATTTAATGTAGGTACCACGTACATTTTCATTCTCACTTTTTTCTTTATACTTTGTCGTCAACGCATCAAAAGCTTACCTATAAGAAACAAGTTATGGCATTCCAACATTCTTGTTGCCAAATAATAAAACATTCGCTGGTGAACTAATAAAATGAGTCATTTTCTCTGTCTGAGTATCAACATAATCATAATATTATCGTAATAAAAAGTTTGGCAATAGATAGGTAAAGCAAACTACAATATAGAGAAAAAAGCGGCCAAGAGCGTGTCAGACACGCTCACAAATAGGGTTTCGTAGTCAATGTCTAAATATCAGGTCTTACAGCATTACAAAGTTAATTTTGTTGCCGGTTTGTTTGCAGCTGTATGGTTACCAACCGCAAATTGAAAAACTTTAATATTTCCTTAATCTTTAGTGGTACAGTATTCGTTATAGTTTTCATGGTAATTTCATATTAAGAACTATATTCCATATTTTTTTCAAATTTTTAACATGCATACTTTAGAAGTTACAGCTGGAACAAATTATGGCTCAAAAACGCCCCTTTTAAAAGCAAATATCTCGAGACAGAAACATTTTAGAGACTTTGTTTAAAAGAAACCTCCACTTTGTTTTAAAAGACCTATCCAACGATATCATACTCAATATTACAGGAAAAAAAATTTTTTTTGCACCCCTTTCCTATGTATGGGAAATTGGGAAGGGGGTCCAAAAAACAATAAAATTCGTTTTTTCTTTACATTTCTAAATTTGGGTAAACACGATCTATCTTCACAACAAATTTGATGTTGATAGCTCCAAAACTGACGAAGTTATGAGGGCGCGGAATACAGACAGACAGACTTGACGAAACTATAAGGGTTTCTAGTAGACTACGAAACCCTAAAAAGTGGGCGTATCGCTCCGGGCAATTGTTCCACAGATAGGTTTACGTCACATGTAGGAGCAAGGATTTAAGATCTGATGGATGGCAGCCACATGCCATGGATTTTATTGTTTGCGCTTTCGAATGCCGTCGGTTTTTCGCTGGCTATATTAGTATTCTTTGACCATAGTCTTATCATATCACTGTCGTTTTGCTACATAATTATGGATGGATAGAGAGGATGTGTTCATACCCGTGCCAACCGTTCATGCCTGGTTAGACGCAC
Organism: Phthorimaea operculella; assembly: GCA_024500475.1. Lineage (NCBI taxonomy): Eukaryota > Metazoa > Arthropoda > Insecta > Lepidoptera > Gelechiidae > Phthorimaea > Phthorimaea operculella. The sequence continues at coordinate 904,126 of JANFCV010000171.1, read as the reverse complement.
TCTATAGCTTACTTATATAAACTTTAAATTTTTTGGTAGTTGTACAAAATCTTGGGATGTTTGGAAGCTCCTATCGAGTGAAATTGTGAGTTGCATGATAATGACTTGCTCTCTGCCTTCGGTAAACTTTATGTATTCCCAACAGAACTCCGAGTGGAAAGATTTTTCTCAATTTGAATTGATACAGCTACTGAATAGAATAAGACAAATATTTGCAATATGGTTGAAGTAAATCCTATGAATATAAAAAAAAAATTGTAAGTAATGTTTTGTTTCAAGTGGTCTTTCAATATGCAAATGTGGCTTGCGCAATCAATTATGATACTAAGTCCTCTAAATTTGAGTGGCTTAATATTTGTTTTTTGTTTAGCGCGCGTGGTCAACGAAGAATCAAAACATCAAATTGCAAAATAGCAAAACAGCTGTTCAAGGCATTTGCAACTGTTGTAAGTCCGAGGAGGTACCTATGTTCTCTGTAGGAGCAAGCTTCACAGATAAGACGTGAGAAATCGCGATGCTTGAAAATGTGTTCATATAGGTTGGTAAAATGTATGAAACAGAAGAACCAACGCTACACACGTGAGACGCGCGTCGCATCGATGACGGCCGACGACCACTTGTCTTATTTGTTACAGATGCTATCCCACGCGACACGTCGCACGTCTCCTCAGTGGAGCTTGCGCCTTAGTTTCAAAACAAAAGACTATCGACTATCGAGACGTAAATGTCACGTTGTTTGAACATGACATGAAAGATTTTCTTGGCGGGCTGTCATATCTCATTTAATTTAATCCAAAAATCAGAGATTGAATTACGCTGGTGTGTTCCTTCCGATCATAAAATATCCGACACTCACTTTCTTCCTGACTCAATGAGTCGACAATATTTAGCTTAGGTACTTCCAATTCAGAAAAGTTTTGAAATAGAAGAGTCTTGCATATACAATACACCATACATACATATATCACGCCTATGTCCCTTGTAGGCAGAGCATATAGGGCTGTAAAAACGACCATTTACACCACGTCTGACAAAAGTTTGAGACACATTCACAAGACTGTGTATCACCATAGCGTCAGGTTGTCAGCCCGTCGCCTAAAATTGCTATACACATCAACTCTCAAATCCCATCCTCGTCTTGCATATTTCATCCATCTAATATCTTAGTTTATTAATTCTTGTAATCAACCTGTCAAATAAACATGTCATATAAATAAGACTGCCTCAAGTACGATTGTGTACATGGGTTAATCCTTATAATTCTACAAAACCTTACCATGTAAGTGATTTAATAATTTTGATTGCAATTATAGGCACAGGTTACGTATTTATAAATTACGTTGAAGTCTTGTAAATAGGTTTAGCTTGGATTTATTAATTGCGTTCACTGAAATAATTGATGTTTATTAGTTTGTTTTAAAATAGTATTTTAATGATTATAAAATAGTATTTACATATTAGGTAGTTTAACCAATATGAATGTGTTTTAATTTGAATAAAAAATATTTAACTCTGAAAAAAAAAAATATGATGTTGTAGACTGTAGCTTAATCTGAAAAGGACAGGTACGAGTTTATTTCATAAACTACTAAATGAACTTATTCTTTGTTTCATAGAAGTATCTGCGAGTTTGCAACTTTGTTTCTAATGCTATAAGTAGGTATGACAAAAAGTTTCAAAAGTAGAACACGGTAACTGTATTACTCGGTTAATCATACTGATACAATTAATGTCGTAAACAAAACCCCAATTTTCCGGTAAATTGGGCGGGAAACAGACTCCGAACTTCGAACGCAATCATTTAAAACTTTCATGGAGTTTGTTATCCCGATGGAATTAGGAGATTTGAAATACCTACTTAGGTAAGCTTTCAGTAAGGCGATTAAACAACTTAGCTGTATAGAAGTAACGAAATTCGATAACGAGTGGAAATAATTCACGAGTTTAAATGACTTAGGTAGGTAGGTAAACTACAGGATGTAAAAACAATAACTGCAAGGGCAAGTAATTAAAAAATCCGGAAAAATAAAAAACTGTAAATATTTTACGGGGCGGACCTCCCATCTGAATCGACATGCTCGGCTAGTACATTTGAATGGCAGGTCTAACATTTTTTTATATTTCGTTCTATGTTCCTTGGCGAAAGTTGGTCAGTTTCGTGGGCTGGTTTACCCCTTAAAATTTTTGCAGTTACTTTTTTCACCTTTTTAGGGTTTCGTAGTCTACTAGAAAGCTATTTGGAGCTATTGACATCAAATTTGGTGTGAAGATAGATCTTGTTGACCCAAAATTAGAAACGTTGAGAAAAACTATTTTAATTGTTTTTTGGACCCCCTCCCCATACATGTGAAAGGGGGCAAAAAATATTTTTTTCTTCTGTAATATTGAGTAGGGTATCGTTGAAAAGGTCTTTTAAAACTAAGGGGTGGTTTCTTTGAAACAAAGTCTCTAAACTGTTTCTGTCTCGAGATATTTGCTTTTAAAAGGGGCGTTTTTGAGCCATAATTTGTTCCAGCTGTAAGTTCTAAAGTATGCATGCAAAAAATATGAAAAAGATATGGAATATAGTTCTTAATATGAAGTTACCATGAAAACTATAACGAATACTGTACCACTTAAGATTAATAAAATATTAAAGTTTTTCAATTTGCGGTTGATAACAGAAAAAATACAGCTGCAAACAAACCAGCTACAAAATTAACTTTGTAACGCTGAAAGACCTGATATTTAAACGTTGACTACGAAACCCTATTTGTGAGCGTGTCTGACACGCTCTTGGCCGCTTTTTTATTATACTTATGTGAAAATTTCTACAGGGCTTCTTTGCATACTTCCCTTTTTTGCACTTATCCAAGTAATCTTTCTATTTTTGCTAATCATCGTATCTACACATGATTGGGTAATATCAATGTATCAGCGTTGCTATTCGATTCGCCACATTAGAAGAAACATAATATCCAAACCGACAAAAATCAAAGGTAAACTATGATGTCACCCCGATCAAGAGCAACATTTATCGTTCAACGATCTTTTTCTTATCAATATTCTGGCCGCATCTGTCACATAGTGAGCAATGGGCACCGGCCGTGACAGTCACCCCAGGAGCCACCAATCTTTGTGCTTCTCCCTCACGTACAGAGACAAGCATCGAAAAATAAATTCTTTTTTAATCTGGGACAGATACGTGTGAGCATTCAGAAACGGTAGCCGTATTTTTAAGCTGGCGAAAATTCGCAAAGCCGCCTCGCGGTGGCACAGAAACCCTGAATCCACGTCAAAGACCTTGACAGGTGTCCTCGAAACGTGGTGTAGAATTATTTATTAGTTGTACAAGCCACTTTTGAAATGCTACGAATATTTTGGGTGACTTTCTGCAACGAAATGGAATCAGCACGCGTCTTTACAGCTATAGAAATTGCTTCTCGAAATCCCTCAGTAATTTTGCAGCATAAGTTTTGACGTTCAAAACAGGTATCAACACTTAGATTTTTTGGACGAATCACTTTAATATCCTGTATAACGTTCATATTGTTACACCTACTACTATCCTTACATTTTCGTTTTTTTCCACCCCACGCACAGTTATTTTTATACAGATTTATTCTTATGACAGAACTAAGACGTTCATATCCAATCAATTTGAGGTCAAGTAGAGACGTTCGATTTAGTGCCCATTGTAAGCTATGAGACGATATTTGTAAACAAACAAATAAAGCATGCAAAACCAGAATGATTTAGATGACAATTTTAATTCGTTTGGCCGTGAACTTTTGGCTCTACCTTCGGAGTCATCCCGGATGTGGCCATTAGATGGCACGGGCGTGGTTTGAGATCATTCGTGACGTGAACTCAGTGCAGTGCATGTTCACTTCACTTAGCTATAGTGCACACTATAGTAAGGTTGGCACTTTTATTTTGTAGATCTTTTACTACAAAGACCCGCGACCCAGCCCGTCAAAGGCCAAGAAGTATTTTATGACATGACATCATCGTAAAAGTTATATTATGTTGATCCCGAATATAAATGAAAACCAATGCCTATTCGGAGACTGATATAATGTATTGGAAGCCCCATTCAAACCTAAGCGGAACCAAAAGATTTTTTCAGCGTACCCACGTACATTTGCAGCAGTTCCGCTCAGGTTTGCGGTTGAGCTCTTTAAGCGAAGTGACATAAAACTGCTTGATTCAGTAACTGTCAGTTTTGAGAGAAGTACAGCTTAAAAGGCGGCTAGCAGCCCTACATGAATACATTCAGCAAACTTGTCGCGTTATCTTGGCATCTTTATATCTCAGCACTTACTCATACCATATGTAAACAATGCCTACATATTTTATTTCTATGCGGATTTCATGGCACGCGCGCCCTTGCAGTAGTCGTCGTATTTACTTAGGTAATGATAAGTTATATGATAGCTTTTCAATGGATACTTCAGTAAGCTATTTAGCAATGCTGTCAGAATAAGTTGGTCAATGAAATGAGTAGGTAAGTATTTACTTAAGTACTTAAAATTTTAACTCTTACAGCTTTTTATGACTGTCGTAGGTATAATTTTAGTTCTGGTGATTTCGAAACCTTAATTGAATTCTTTAAGTTTACTCAGAAAAATAGTTAGTTAAATTTGAGCGTAAAAAAGCTCATTTAGGGTCTGGAGATACCTCTGGGGAAGTTAAAAATATTTTGGACCTCCCATACAAATTGACTCGGTCGGCTGGTACATTCTGTCAAAAGTATTTTTTTTCATATTTCGACCTATGTACCTACCTTGGGGAAAGATGTTCAGTTTCATGGGCTGGTTCACCCCTTAAAATATTTGCAGTTGATTTTTTTACATCCTGTAGGTACCTAAACATATGTTACCTTAACTGCTTTCCACCAAGCCTGCGGTCGTAACTATGTTTTGTAGTCAATTAAGCATTTTAACGAAATAAACCAAGTCCTTGGATTATTATTATTTCCCCCAGAGGAGCGTCTGGATTTTTAAGGGTAATTCGAGATGACAGGCGTCAAGCGTAGGTGGAATTTGCATGTTTTATTACGGTGACTCTGACGGCATTGCCGTAAAACATAAAACCGAGGATGTAAAGCAAGTGTGGCGTGACGCCGACGGTCTCCAAAAAGGAAAATAAGTATTACATTCCTACATTTAGAAGAAATACAAACAAACATACAAATGTCAGCTGGTTTGATGGTTTTGGTTTAGAGGCAAATTATTGTATTACAAGTTCTGGTTCGTACGAGAAAGTCTGCAATTAATTGTCTTAACGATATCATAACATTTCACATCACGAATCTGTTCAAAGACACTTAAGCCGCATGGGCCTAAGGCGGCATTCACATACCTAGATAAATAGATAAATACAAAAATAAAAAAATTAGGTACATGTAGGTGCCCTTATTACGAAGACATTTGTGTGACTTAATTTGAAACTGTTACTATTTAGGTAGGTACTTATAACTAGGCGTCCCAGGCGGTTCAGTCCCGGCAGCAGTTAAAATTACTCGATTACCAAATTTCAAATATGGTTTACTGGGTACTTCACCTAAGTTTTATTCAATTAGACATGTAAATTACAGCTATAAATCATAATTAAACAATTTAGGCATGTCCAAACTATACGTCATATTAAAAGTATCAAATGGTAAAAATAAATATTATCGAAAAGTTGAGATATGTCAAGGTGGCGGCAGGCTTATGTCATGCCTTTGGTGGGCTAGTGCGAAGTGCCTAGCAAGGTCAAATCGGTGTTTACTCGTCTGCCGGTGGAACGCTACTGGATAGTGAAAGTTTAGCCAATCAATAGCTATATTTTGATGATTGAAAAAGGTACTTAAATGTTACCTAAATGTTACAAGTTATCTATGGCGATAATGTTTTGTTGTTTTGGTCATTTTGTTATAGGTATGATAGCAACAATATTCGCGTTTCATATCAACCCTTTCAGAGTTTCACTTTTATCTAAGATCGGCATGTCTACCCAAGGATATCCCTTAGAATTTTGTATAATAATTTTCGATCCACTCTTTGGGTTTTCACACACTACTACAACTATAGCTACAACAGTCACTGGTGGATGTGGGCCTCCTCCAATTCGGGGGTATTACCATGATCACCGCGCATAGTTTATTAAGTGTAACAACTTTTGTAGATACATGTCGTGGCTAATGAATGATAAATACATCTAATATTGAAATCCAAGTTAAGGTCAGGTCAGACCCAATCGCTTTTTAGATCAGCAAAAGTAAAAGTGATCTGACCTTTTACCGTTTACTCAAATAGATTCCATTGATTATCCAAACAATCAAGTGTGGTCACAGCCTAATGATCCTTATCAAATGGATGCGAAGAGTAAATAAAAGATATACCTTGATAGATATAGATAAATAAAAATACATAGGTATAGTAGATAGGTTTAATTTCGCTAATGGTTAAGGCGGAGCCTACACTGTTACGTCCATTGCTTTGCTATTTGAGAGCAACACTAACGTCTACGTCTGTTAGATGCATAAAAATTTCAAATTCTCCAGACAGAATAACGCAACGCAAGTATCTGCCATGCGTTTCTTTGACGTCAGTTTTAGTATGGGGAATTTAAATTTCCTTGCATCTGAGAGACGCATGCGTTAACGCTGCGGTAAAAATACGAAACAACGGACATCAAGTAGGACATCTACCTTGGCTTGACATTTTCACGCTCCAAAGTTTTCAGGGAGCATGTTTTCAATGACAGTAAGGTCGGAGGGAAGAAATAATAATTTATTAGATGTAGTAGGTGAGAATGTAAAAGTTATTTTTATTCTTTTACAACTTGGTGACAACAAAGAAAGTTATTAAATATTACATAACACACCTTCATCATAGCTGACTGACGACAACACAATTACGTTAATAAAAATAGTTATTGTTCAGACGCAATACGAAATATTTCGCCTTTCTTGTAAATATCTCGTTGTGAAATGTTTTTTTACATACAAATTCAAATTACATGTTGACACTTTACCTCGTTTACAAAGGTCATGCTGACGGCTACAATACAATAAATATCTTTATGAATAATTAGTTTCGTTGCATCCAAAAATTTACACCATACTTAGGTATGGATCTAGCTTATACAATTTTGATAGATATTTTCTGCGTACCTTTCAAGAGGAGATACGAGTATCTCTACCCTCTACCACAAGAATTTTTAAAGTAATATTTTTCTCAAATCAATAAAATCCGTCCCAACCCTTCCGAAGCTATAAAAAAACTGTTTGAACAATTAGAAATTTCATAACGATCAAACATCTAGAGTGATTCGTGAGAAATGTCCGATTGCCCAAGTAATACGATCACGATGCCCCAGTGTAAACACACCGGGTTTGAATAGTCCAATTTTATTGAGACCCTCCACAATGCAGCAGGGTTGGCAAGTAAACAAAAGGGTCGTCATCAATCAGTCAAAGTCAGGTTGCTCCTGTTGTAGACACGTACTGAATAGCACAGCGCGTAAATCTTGCAATTTTTCTCAGAGTCGTCAAATTTTCGGAAATGCCATTCTCTAACAATTATATCAGGAGTTAACACTTCCGTGTGAGCCTTCGCTACCCAAAAAAATTTACGAGTGTACCTATTATTTATTGGCCTGTGAAAGCAATCATAGTGTTCAGCAATAAAAAACGCGGGCAGCCCTGCGGTTCGCGAATCGCGTCGCGTACTCGCGTGAGAATAGCGTCTGCTTATAGCAATAGTTGTGCAGTGTCCGATGTTGCGCAACTAGTGACCACTTGACCGACTGATCGATCGAGAGGTCGCGCGCGCTAATAAATACCGCCTAAGCGATCTGTATTAGCTGCAAGTTTTGGAACTGTAAATAAATAACTCAAGTCTCTCTCTCTTCGTGTGGGACACCGAATCGTTCAACGACCCGATGAACCCTGGTGTCAGAGTTTTTCAACCGCCTACTACAAGTAGCAGGCCTCTGCCATGGTTGTGTAATGACCGCCATCATAGACAGCAACCGGGACCGACGGCTTAACGTACCCATCCGAAGCACGGAACCATCTTACTTTTCGGACAATGAGGTGGTTCAGCCTGCAATGTCCTAACCAGACTGGGAATAAATTCACAAAGTGATAAATATCAACTTTGTGAGTGACCCCACCGGGAATTGAACCTGGAACCTACTGCGTGGCAGGCAGTCATACTAGCCACTGCGCCACATCGGCTGTCAAACAGCCACTGCGCTACATCGGCTGTCAAATACTTAAATACTTGCAAGATATAGTTATGATATAATGTCAGGTGCGATGTTTTGATAAATAGAAAAAGCCAAAGACAGACAGGTGTGGCAACTTTTAGAGACTGAGGAAGTTGCCTTCACTGGCAACACACGGTCAAGAGTATCTTTTAAATCATCAACATCGGCTATTTGATAGCATAAACTGTTAATTTATTAAATATGCTTTGACGCAAACACAATTACGTTTTAAAAATCAAAGCTTTTGAAACACTAAAATGCTTGCTTAGCGTTTCCATTAAAAATCTAATTTCGGACACGGTTTGGAGAAAATTAAGGAAAACCGCCGCCGCCGTGCAGTGAAAGGAAAATTTTCAGCGAAATTATAAAGTGAATGAAAGCGTCTGAAAGTTTTACACCTTGTTGAATTTAAATTTAATTTTATGTAAACGGTAAAGTATCAAAAGCTTGCCAAAAACTTTTAAGTAACACGTAAATACAGCGCGGACCACACAATCGCGTCAAAAGGCGAAATTTAAATTCCTTATACTGAGGGGAATCCGAATCACCCCCATGCAATGATATTATATCCCCAGCGTATTTTCCAAGTTATTCATTTTCAAGGCGCTTTTCACACATAACGTCTGTTTTGTCGTTTCAACGTTAGGTATTTTTATCCATTTCGGCGTTAGGAACATGTGAATTTCCATCTTAATCCCATATAGGTAAATACGACAACGCATGCCCAGCGGCGCGTTGGCGAAACCATTTGACAAAAAAAAGCGGCCAAGAGCGTGTCAGACACGCTCACAAGTAGGGTTTCGTAGTCAACGTTTAAATATCAGGTCTTTCAGAGCGTTACAAAGTTAATTTTGTTGCTGGTTTGTTTGTATCTGTATGATTACCAACCGCAAATTGAAAAACTTTAATATTTCCTTAATCTTATGTGGTACAGTATTCGTTATAATTTTCATGGTAATTTCACATTAAGAACTATATTCCATATTATTTTCAAATTTTTAGCTTGCATACTTTAGAAGTTACAGCTGGAACAAATTATGGCTCAAAAACTCCCCTTTTAAAAGCAAATATCTCGAGACAGAAACATTTTAGAGACTTTGTGTCAAAAAAACCTCCCCTTAGTTTTAAAAGACCTATTCAACGATACCCTACTTAATATTACAGGAGAAAAAAATTTTTTTTGCCCACCTTTCATATGTATGGGAAGGGGGTCCAAAAAACAATCAAAATATTTTTTTTCGCAACATTTCTAAATTTGGGTCAACACGATCTATCTTCACACCAAATTTGATGTCGATATCTCCAAACTGAGGAAGTTATGAGGGCGCGGCATACAAACAGACAGACAGACAGACTTACCGAAATGATAAGGGTTTCTAGTGGACTACGAAACCCTAAAAACGATATCGTTTGACAGACGCATCAACGTACCGTCGGCCATGCGTCGTAGTATTTATAGCTAACGCCAAAACGGATAAAAATAACGTAAAAACGGACGTTATGTGTGTAAAGCGACTATGGGGAAAATTAGCGAGCGCAGTGCAAGATGTTTAATGTCTAACACCAGACACACGCAAATATTTCTTCACTTTGAATTAGGTTAGGTACCTAAGTATTGCTTCAAATCCAAACATATTGGATACTACTATATCTTGGTAGGTATGTGTCTGCCGGTCACGGCTAAACATAATTACTTATTCACAAGTGTTTTTCTTTTATTTTCTCTCGTATGAATGTCAGAGGTGGGCGAAACACGTTTATTTAGGAAACTTAAGCTCTAATTTGCATTAGTGGCATAGAATACTGTAAGAATTTGGACATTAAGCCATTGTTTGTGTCTCAATAGCGTTCTTTAAAAGTCCAAGTAGGTTTGACATTGTATTTACCAATGTTTTTTCTACCACACCAACAAAAGCTTTTTTGGTCCTAGGGTCATGCGTATCTATTAAAAATTATTGAGAACATTGTGTTTTAGGGATGCTGATTTTTTGAGAGACGACTCTTCCGTAACACTGCCTTTTGCAGATAGTTAGATAAAGTTAATATTTCAAAAAGACTCTTCTAAGCTAACAAAATAAAGCTTGTTGCAAATGCGTTTTACCAAATTCTAAAGGTAGTACAACTAATGGCAAGTTTAATTCTACTTATAAAGTGAGTATTAGTTTTCTTGAAAGTCTAAACCAAATTAAGCAAGAAGAAGTAAAACAAACTTTAAAAGACCACCAAAAGTAGCATTCCATAAACCTTCTACCTAATTGTAACCTTTCAAAACAGACTCAAGCGGTTAATCATGCGTCAATATTAGCCTTACCTAAGTATCCACGTCTTATTGAATGATACTTAGAAAAGGCCGCCGCAGACACAAATGTGCACATTAAACACACTTGCTTACGTCATTTACGTCTGTGACCTGTCAAAGGTGAAGCAGGCGCATCCTCAACCTTTTAACGAGGCGGTCCTTTTACTATTTTATCAATGAAAATCTTAATTTGCATATAATGTAAAAAAACTGCAAATATTTCAAGGGGTGAACCAACCCATGAAACTGTAACGTAACGTAGGACGAAATATGAAAAAAAAAACGGACCTTCCATACAAACTGACTTCTCGGCTGGTGCATTTGTATGGGACTTCTAAAAGTTTGTTTCATATTCCGACCTATGTTCCTTGGGATAAGTTGAATAGTTTCATGGGCTCGTCCACCCCGAAACTACACCCGAAATATATGCAGTTCTTTTTTACATCCTGTATATTTTTCATTTATCTTAGCCTTATAGTAAGTAACCCAAGCGTGATATAGGCCTAGAAGAGTATGCTCTTGTTTTTAAATTTCAGTTTTATTTTACGTAACCTAATTAATTTCCTACAAGGTAGCAAGAAGCTTTATGATATCCACCCTTGGCGTTTTAATTAACTTATTGAACCCTTTACTACATATTATTAGTACACAATTTTGTATGTTTGCCTCTAAATTACAGAAGCCATAACACTAATGCCGTTGCCGTGTGATGTCGGGTTAAAATAGCATCACCCCATATCTTTCCCCTGGGTCGTAAGAAGCATTTTAGGAATTTAAGGGGTTGATGATTAATATAACATTCGTAAAGGTAATAGAACGCCGTATTTCTGGACAACTTGACCAACACCAACCTCCCGAACAAGCCGGTTTCAGGCCCGGTCTTTCGACAACCGACCATCTACATTCTCTTAATCAAATAATTGAAAAACATAATGAATTTAACTTTCCGCTTTATTTAGCATTCGTCGACTATTCGAAGGCATTCGATAGTCTTCGACATACAGCTCTCTTTGAAGCACTCAATAACCAGGACATTAATCAAACTTACATTCAGCTTTTAAAGAATATTTACGCTAGTAGTTCTGCAGCAATCAAGTTAGAATCAGTAGGCCCACTATTTCATATACAAAAAGGTGTCAAACAGGGTGACCCGCTTTCCCTAAATTATTCAACAGTGCCCTAGAAGAAATTTTCAAAAAGCTGGCGGCTAAATGGGAAGGGAAAGGCATATCTATTGGTACAAGCAAACTCACTAACCTCCGCTTCGCCGACGACATAGTCTTATTTGCCTCGTCTGCCCCAGAGATACAACAAATGCTTCAAGACCTAAGCACTGCAAGCTTTGAGTCGGGATTGACTATGAATATGACAAAGACCATGCTCATGACTAATAGCTCCAAGACCAGCGTGACTGTAGATGGCGAGAGAATGACATATGTCCATGAATACATATATCTTGGCCAAATAGTCTCTTTTCAGGCGCGACAAGACAAAGAAGTTGCACGACGCACCGAAAACGCCTGGAAGAGCTATTGGGCCATGAAAGACTACATGAAAGGCGACTTACCAATATCATTAAAGCGCAAAATTATGGACATATGCATTCTCCCGATTCTCACGTATGGGGCTCAGACATGGTCTTTGACAAAAGCACAAAAAACCCGACTCAAAGTTTGTCAGAGAGCAATGGAGCGCAGTATACTAGGTCTGAAGCTTGTAGATCGGGTCAGAAATACTATACTGCGTTCCAAGACTCAAATCGCCGATGTAGCCTTTACCGCCGCAAAGCTCAAGTGGGATTGGGCTGGTCACGTCTGCCGCATGCCTAACGATCTATGGGCCAAAACAACAACCATATGGAAACCCAAAGTCGATAGACGTCGTCGCGGAAGACCCAGACGCAGATGGCGAGACGAATTAGACGGGTTTTCCAAAGACTGGCATACGGTGGCACAAGATCGTGATCAATGGAAGAAAGAGAGGGAGGCCTTTGCCCAGCAGTGGGATCCAGACGGCTAGATAAGATAAGGTAAGATGATTAATAAAATTTTAGACGACAGGTTGACAACCTATAACTATTGTGATACACAGTCTCTGAATGACTCTGTAACTTTTGTCAGACGTGGTGCAAATTGCCGTTTTTTACAGCTATTAACGCTCTGCCTACCCGGAGATGGATATAGGCGTGATATATGTATGTAAGTATGTTTGCATAATACAAACTTGGAAATCAATGTAGAGTGGGCCTTAATAATGCAACTGATCTTACACAACTCACGAGACCAGAAGCAAACCGACCGGTATCTTTCATTGGCCAAGATCAAAATAGTGATGAGTCATTCAAAAATCACGAGGATAGTAATTAATAGGACTTTTAATGTCCAACAAATAAGAAAAATAACATCTTTGTGTAAAGGACAGTTCTCCGAATTTTAATAGGGTGCATTCGAACCTTGAAATTGAACAACTTCCCATAATAAAGTATTTCAGATAATTTAAAAAGAGCAAAAGTAAATGCAGCCAGCTGCCCGTGATTTTGTGCAGGAGAACAAAATTATTTTTCGTTTCCTGAAAATACTTGTTCATCCGTATAATGTTGATAAGAGCTACCGTTTGCTTTACTTCCTTCACAACCTATGTATGCTTACCTTACCTATGAGTACCTACCCTATTGATCGTATTGATTAGCAAAGTTTTCATCACATAGAAATAGATCATGTATGATCCAATACATTTCGGGATTTGATAATTATCTATTATCTGCATACAAAATAAGTACATCAAATATCCGTGCTACGTGTGAAGTATTCCGTATTTTTGATATATTTTATACCTACTAAATCTAATAAAAAACTTTACAGAAAAAATAACGTCAAATATTTTGGTTACAGATGTATTATATTACTTGTTTTTGCTTGTCACGGCGAAATAAATTTTGATTTTGATGTCTCCATAATTTGGTCCAACAAGATATTTAATTTATACGTAAAAAGTTTCATTAAAAAGGACCACACAGCTTTTTTGACAACTTAATGGTTTTAAAGCTTGACTCTTTGAATATATTTTGTATGGTAGTTCATAGCTTTCATGGGGAAAGACCCAGCGAGGTGTAAGTAATACTTGTAGGAATAAACCACGCTGTCAAAATCTCGGATATCAAATCTGTTTGATCCAACACCCCAGACAATGAAGTCGACATGAATCTCACAAAATGATGTTACATATCGGAACATCTTAATACCATGTAAGCTTGTCAAAGTGTTTGTTGATCCTGCTTGTTTGTTTGATTGACATCTGACATGACAATGCGATGAACATCCTCAATCATACTTCGATCACGCCCATTAATTGACTAAAAAGTACCCAAGAGAAAGGTCAACGAACTTTTACCCCAAACAGGTCAATCGCCTTAAAGTAACGGTTAAGGAGATATGGGATTTTAATGTTAATTCGTTTCCAAGTTTTAGTCAAAAGATAAATTCGCTTGAGATCCGTTATTTTACATCTGAATGATTTTATTTTTATATCTGCACAGTAAATAAAGTTCCTACTTAAAACTTAAAAGCATATGTATTTCTAATTTTACAAATTTGTCTAGAAAAAACAAACTAAAATAACATATTTGTAAGTGATCCGTGTTTAATTCTGAAGGATGCGACGAATTTGAACGTTATAAATGGAAGGTATGCAATGGTTTAACATAATGGCAATAAAAAGAGAAAAGTAATATCATGAGAAAAAGTTAAGGATTGAAATTGGTATTTGAAACATGCACGTTTTTCATGTCACTGAAACCAGGTTCAGTCAAGCAAAAACCGCGATTATCGGCATGTGTTTGAAGTATAGCATTTACTTTTTAAATTAAATATTGTAACTATTCGGTATTTGGCTCTTGTGTGGGACCTACAGCAAGTGGGTAGTAAAAAGAAACATTTTTATATTTTCTAAATAAATAAATATAGGAGGTCACACGATGGAATTTTACCATGCATCTACCTAGTTAGTCGAATATGTTCATAATTTCCCTTGGGACGCACTTAGGTACAACTTTTACACCACACGTGTGCCAAACTACTCATGTCGCCGTAATTAGTTAGGTGATTGACCTAGGTAGCCATTGTTTCACTAGGTTTTACCAGCACTGCCTAGCGACAGTCACGTGGTTTTAACACTGGAAGATACGTCATGGTGTTCTTGTAGTCCCATTACTCCCATTGATGCCTTAACGGGCCGCTTTTGTCACCTACTCACAAACGGCACACGCCACTATCGTACCATTTGTTATGTAAACCGTACAATGCTTCCTAGCAAGCTAAATGGTGCCTAGCCATCGAGAGCGACCATAGACCAACCCACTTTTTTCGACTTTTGTCTTCCGAACCTATTCTAATATCCTCATTACTTAGACAAAGAATTTCGCCGTCTGATTTATAGGCAGTATTGGACCTTTTACACTAAATAGCCTTAATAGAAAGTGAAAATACGGCCTATTTCTAAAATATTTCAGCAGAAAAGATTGCTTCAGCTCTTTTATGCCAGAATCATGAAATTTATTGTTTGATAACCGCAATGAATCCTTGACAAGACCCAAGATAACCAAGAACGGGTTTATCAGTTGACAAAATCAGGCGTGGGTTGCGAATTTTTGGCGAATAATTAAACGGCTCCCTGATTTTGTGCATAAAATGACGTCACCGAAGTTGACCAGCGACTTAAGAGGGCATTCAACCTTTCTTATTTTTTTACCTCCGGACACTTTTGTTACACAATGCGAAGATTAATGATATTCAGATTTCGTATTGTTTCTTGACAGATCTAGACGAATCCATATATGGAACGATTGATGATATTATTCGAATTCGGCTCTGCTTAATCATTAACTTAAGAAGATAGAGCGGCCCGATTTTGATGTTAAATAAACGACAAAAAATAAAAGCAAATGGTTGTAGGTACTTTATTCTACCAAGGGTTTATACCTATTTTTATGAATGTTAATTATACCAAAACAGTACCAATCCTTTCTTTTATAAACTGTTTTTGGGTTCAGTACCGACTAGCTCATTTTATATTCCTGTCATGTACAGAGAGTCAACGAGTCGCAAAACCCCAAAACCCTGTGCCGTTTTTGCCTGTTCCGGACTGTGAGAAATATACAGAATGTTTGAAAAACTTTTGCGAGATCATAAGTGTTAAAACATACCTGCGTATAGTACCCGAGTAATTTAGGATTGTTTGAATATGACATCAAATATTTCGCCGCATGTGTTGTCATATCTCAAAGAATTCAAAATTGCGCGATTGAAAAATGTATGTAGGTAGGATTGCTTTCTTTTTTTCGATTGGGTCATCTAGTCATGCAAAGACCCATGAGAACCATCATTAGACCCTAAACTAAAAGATGAAATTTTAAAAATATCAGTGCTTACTTTGACACACTACCTCTTACACCCCGCACCCCTGGAATAAGTACGTTTTGTCTTTTATCCTTAACTTGTGTTTCTACGTACTGTATAATCAGCAGATGTTATTTGAACTACCAGTAACAGTAGACGAACTTTGATTAATCATGCTTAATGACTACCTATATTATTATGCTGATATTGCTAATCCCTGAAAAGGCAAATCGAGGTGCTGCTCGTGTATTAAGACTTGTGCCCATTGTGTGTTCATATGTCCATCCGCTGGTAAAAGCGGCGTAAAATGAAAGCGGAAGCCGATTAAGTGTCAATATCAAGATGATGGATTCATTTTTTTGGCATTTAATCGGACTTTCAGTTGAAATGAGAATGTAGGTAAGCGGAGAAGCTGCTTCACCGCCTACATCTTCCTTTGACCGTTACATCCTATATCTATTACCCTCTATGTGTTGCGGTTAAGGACCGAAAATCATTTATGTAGTAACAAACACAGCTCATATAATTTAATTGTGGAATTTTTGATGATCTAATGAAGATATCAAAGATCTTAGCATTACCTAAGTCAATTTTTGTTATACCTACCCATACCTACCTTTTTAAGTTTAGCCTTTTGTTTCCGCTCTTAAATAGCCTTGTAATTAATTATTCATTTAATAAAACTTGAAATGCGTATTTGATGATATGTAGCAACTTAGATATTCAAGAGCCTGCTCATAGTTTATCTAGGTAGTGATAATAAAGCTCTTATTAGCTCCGCTAATTATTCATTATCCCCTAAGAGGAATAAGTGCTCAATATCCTGGCTGTATAAATAGAGGCACATTATCTTAACATGCAGGTAGCGGAAAAGGCTCAAGAGAATAAAAGGTACCTATTTTCATTATGTATTAATAGTATATATTCACTTTCTGAATTGTAAGTATTAGTTTAAAGTAATTTATGACTGATAGCTGTTGGTTTTCATAAATAGACAAAAAAATGCATTTTTAATTAAAAGGGTTGCTATATAAATTGTATCTAAGTATTCTTTTGAAAACAAATACCAAAACTGCCTGAACGCATCGACCGCATTGTAGCGTCAGTGCTACGAAACACGTCCCGTAGACACAGCGGTATCAAAACCTGTTATTGCATTGAATGGCACTATTCAACTTTATTGCACTTGACATAAAGTCCGTCTACTTTTATGCTGTCCGTAAGTTCATTTTACGCCGTCTGCCTTCTTATGTGGCTCTACATTCTAGTAGATACCCTCAATAGAGTCCCGCCCGCCTAAGCCCTACTGAAAACCTTTCACCATTGACCTTAAACTCTAATGAAAAAGCGAAGTAAGGAAGTACTTTCCTCTCTTCCTAAAAATAATCTTCTACTAAAAATATTATTCAATACTGTTTTGCATATTGTGTAATACATAAGCTAGGAACAACATTT
This sequence comes from Phthorimaea operculella, assembly GCA_024500475.1. Classification (NCBI taxonomy): domain Eukaryota; kingdom Metazoa; phylum Arthropoda; class Insecta; order Lepidoptera; family Gelechiidae; genus Phthorimaea; species Phthorimaea operculella. Next base: position 886,738 of record JANFCV010000171.1, on the reverse strand, counting down.
GTGGTGGGCAAATACTTCATGTTCTAGTTAATAAAACTAATAAACTTAAAGGTGGGCAACAGATGACACACTATATCTAAAGTATTATTAGCTGCCTTGTTCGATTCATAGAAAATACTTGCTTTATTTCAACAGGTTCGGCAAAAACTCAGAAAAATCGGTTTTGATTTGTTTTTATTTTCGGTTGGAAGTTTTATTATTCTACTTGAAGAAAGCAGCTCAACTCGTCCTGCAGGAATCCCCATTAGGTCAAATAATAATAAAAATAAGTACTTTCCAAAACGCAAACTATTTATATTATATTTTTCAATTGAAAGTTTTATTATTACACCTACTTACTTTCCAAAGCAGCTCAACTCATCCTGTAGAAATTTTCATTAGGTCAAAGAATAATAAAATTAATTTCCAAAACGTAAACTATTAATAGTTTTTTTCTATTGAAAGTTTATTATTACGCCTACTTACTTTAAAAAAGCAGATCAACTAGTCCTGCAGGAATTTTCATTAGGTCAAATAATAATAAAAATACTTATCAAAGCGTAAACTATAGTTTTTTTTCACTTGAAAGTTTTATTACTACAGCTACTTACTTTCAGAAAGCAGATAAACTCATCCTGTAGGAATTTTCATTATGTTAAATAATAATAAAAATGCTTACCAAAACGTAAAGTATAGTTCCCGGCCCCATGGCACGGGATGCGGCCCTTGCGGCCTTCCTGTTCCGCAACTCCTGCGCGTGCGCACACTGACCACCAAACGCGCGCGAAACCGTCACCGGCGCGACTTTACAACTAAAATGTGCAAACCCGAAGATGCGCCTCTTATATTACCTCTTATGTTAAACGACCAAATACCGCAACGTATATTTGGCATGTAGCGCTGTGTGGGTGTCTTCGTCAAAGCCTCGATTCGCGTGTGTGCCCTCCGATAACGCGAAATCCGTGTGTGCGGATCCTTTTAGTTACATTTCTCATGCAGCGAACGCGTAAATCTTTTATCGTGTTTAATTAATATCCCAATTGAATAACTCATGGATTTTTTATGAGCCCGTAACGAGTGCTTTTAAAGCTACCTCCCTATGGTCTTATTTTCATATAAAATTTCTGCTGATATTGCATGTTTCATTTCGTATTAAGTGATTGTTACGATTATGTATTCCCCGGAGCATAAACTTTATGTGAAATATGGATAATATAAATTTTATTATTTGACGTTTGAAATGGTACTTAGAGTCGTCGTAATCATAAATATGTGAATGCTTTACACTGGGAAAATTTAATGAATCATTTGTTTTGAAATGACAATAGTATCGTACATAAATACCAACATAGATTTGCAATTGTTTTTCTTCTTAAATAAGTAGATAGGTATGTTAAAACACGCCCTTTGAAGCTAACGTACTGCTGTCCGCCCGACTGACATCTTAGTTAAGATGATCCCTTTGTTATATGGAGTCTGACATTATCTCTTGATGATTTTAACATCAATCAATTTATAAAAGTATCTTTTGTTAGTAGTTACAATTGATTTTGAAAGGGCTCACTAACTAGCTTTATTAACGCAAGTTTTTTTTTATTTTATTTCTTTGGTACCTAGATATTCTTTTTAATATATTGTAACATTTAACTGAAATTAGAAAAAGCTGTAAGAATTTTACACTCAGTCAATTGGGTTTTAGTTCACCACTGCACTGGTCCATATTTAGGCCCAAAATAACATGATTTCAGCCATTCTTAAAGAAAATAATGGTATTGCAAAGATTATATGATTTATCTTTATTTTATTTTAAAGCTCAAGCACGTGGCATTAACCTCTTAAGTACCAAAGGAATATTAGATACAAGTCATATGATCAAAAGACGAAGGTAGGTCCGATTAAAAAACAAATCGGTTTTTAATAAATAGGTCTATTGAACTTTGCCAAACTAGAACCCAACGGAAACTGACCGGTCAACGCCGTCGATTACGAAAACTGCTTTAGTTTGGAATGATTCTCTCTCCCTCTTAAAAAATTAACGTGAACATTTTTAGGTTTGCAATTAGGTCTTTTTAACTTTCCTTAATATTAATTTTCAAATAAAGGTTGTTTAACTTTTCCAAATGTTGCACACTTTATGATGCTAAACTACAGTATAATGGTAAGGGTACCTACAAACCATAATAAATACATTTTATTTTCAATATGAAATAAGTAAATTGCGTTAGTTACCAAAGTACTAAGGTACTAGTGTATTTTGGAATACTATGGAGATATTACTTATACTTTACTTACTCTGACAGATATGTTTCATTCACATAACCCTGGCCGATGCTCTTTAACTTTGTCAGTCTACCTGCCGAACGTTATGCATACCTATACATACTCACTAATATTCAACTGCTGATAGCCATATAAGAAGAACTTGACTATCCGTTTATGAAAGAATAACGCAAAAAATAGGATCTGTATCTACCTAGTATTGGTTAATTTATTTATTTAAGGTCGTTCATTCACCCGTATCGAATATCTTCTACTTAAACGAATGACAAAAATCATGTTTGGTTGTCATTGAAAAAATATTCTATGACATAAAATTATTATTTTTATATTCTCACCTGCGGAAAGTTCAGTTCTGTTCAGTTGCAGAAGTACAAATGACAACAATATTTACCTAAAAAATCCCTATCAGCGCGGCTATGATGCGACCGCGGCGCGACTCCGATTTTCTCTACATTTCTATGTGTCAAAATTCTTTTAATTGTTTTAATAACACGATGCAGGAGGCTATATGATAAAAATCGGTAAGTCCGCGACTGAACTTTTCGTACTTGAGTTACCTTGAGGATTTTGAGAGCCCGCACCATTTACATTTATTTATACCAGATAAATTTACTTTATACAATTGTACCAGAAATAGGCATTTATATATACCAGAATAAATTGAATTTGAGCAGGATCTACCGTCTTCATTTGCATTACCCATTATCGTATAAAGTGTTGTTTGAAATGGAATGTCTGTCCGTATGTCATCTCATCCATATCAGATACCATAATTACTCACGCAGTGACGGATGATCTAATATTGGAATTTAAATAAGCAGGTAGGTTTCCTTTATAGCTACAGCACAAAATAGAGAGAAGGTTTACTTAGACCCCTTCTTCCTCATGGCCAATTAGACCCCATTTAGGATTTTCGCGACTGTCAATTTTTACATGGCCAGATTTGCTACTGTCAAAAACTCAAATGATTCGGAAACTCGGCATATGATTCTAAGCCAATTTTAATCCAAGAAATATGACGTTCGTGGCAACTATCCTCTTAGTTACCTTTTGTTCTCCTGAGATTCCAGTTAAAGCCAGTAAGTGTCAAAACCGTCGCTAGTACTGAGTGAGTCATATGTAAAGGCGCCCCGCGCACCGTTTACTAATTTGTGGCTACAGTTTCGTTTCTTGAGATGTATTTAGTTTGGTAAAATCAAAAGCATCATATAAAATATCTTGGATATCGAACTTAAATAATTGAAACGATAAAAGATTCGTGACAATTCATATGCTTTTAAAGTTCCCTTAACCCATGTAAACAAAATTAACTTCTTTCTGGCGCCATCAATCTTATAGAGCCTTAAATCTGTAAGAAGTCGATTTATGATTCATTTTATTAACAGCACAAAGTTAATCTGAACACTTAATTGCCGTAAAGTTTACAAATCAGCCGCAACATTACGGTTTTATTTTATTGTTATTACCTACTTTTTATATGACATTATTTTTAATGTAAGTAAGTATAAAGTTATTTCTTTTCAAGAGAAGGCAACAGTACCTACACTACAACAGTGGAAGACATAAATAATCTAAGTATAAATAATTGCTGAGTAGATTACGTAGCACAGTCGTAAGTCGCATTAATGTTTTGCAGATATCGATCTATTAAATGAGTAACTTGACATACAGCTGATAGGGAACCTTCTTTTTACCTAAACTATAAGTGACATTGACTGGTATATCCTATTTGGAAAGCACCCAATTTGGCGGACGGTCTACATTAGTTGTGACTTGTGTACAGTAGCCGCATGGTCGGACGTCGCTTATGTAATTCTATCACAAAATGTAAGCCAAGATTGTTAACCTTTCCTGAGATAGAAATGAAAAAAGGTCTCGTATAACCTTATGATATGAAATATGAAATATGATTTATGATATAATATACTTATTTGAAAATTAACGTTAGAATGAAGAGATAATGATAAAGATGTTAAGTTAGCATTACTATCGAGTGTCAAAAAAACGATAGAACATCGATCAGGTGTCTCGGTCAAGACATTGTCATCGACTTGAAGATGCAATTTATAATTTCTAAGGTTTCATATAAATATAATCTTATGTTAACCGATGGTTTTGAGTTAGGGTTAAAGCGGAGCGCTGGTCGGCTCTACGAGGACCGATGTTCTTGCATAGATAGCTTGTAGCAACTAGCTTACCTATATCGCGGCATATATTCAGAATACAGCTATTGGTGATGGAGGTTGAAGGCATATGTAGAGCCTTCAGAATTGCCTTTGGCCGATTTCAAACAACTAGATAACATTGATTTCATTAACAAAGGCAGCTTAATTACTAAGAGCTTTTTTAAAATAAACTTTCAGTCCTAGTCGACATACGCAGACGGATATATAAATTATGAAAATGGTCGGGCCCGTCGGGCTTGAGTACATTTGATGCAGCAGCACTTAATAATATTTTTACTGCTTGTAAATTCAAATCTTCTGAAAGCTATACCTAGTAGGTAGGTATTTTACCATATATTTTACCATAGCCAAAAATATTTTTTCAGCGTCCAAATCTGATTCTTTTTCCGATAAAATTTATGGAAAATTCCACGAAAGTTTCTTTGCTTGAGAAACAGAAAGAAAGCATATAAATTATATTAAAAATGCAAATGAAATATTCAATAAGGAAAATGTTTTGTATCCTGTTGTGAAGCAGGTGATGTTAAAAATGTCTCTGTTCAGGCATCGGAACACCGTTATAATGGCGTCACGTGAATATTTTGTTGCAAACTCGAATACTTTGTTATTTATTTCGACATCATCATACTTAAGAATTCATATTATGTTTAAATAAGGTTCACTACGTATTGGTTTGTTATGAAGAAATTTAATTCACTTTATAGACAAATCGAATCAAATTGGGGGTACGTATAGGTTAAGAGTACCCTAAACCAACGAGCATGCATGGAAATATTGAACAATGTAGATTACCCGAAAGATGTAGGTATACAAGGATCGTAAGTAGAATTAGTCTTTGCGTACCCCCCCGCGAAAGAAGTGTGATTAATGTTTGTATGCATTCAATTTATTTGAGGGTAAAAATAACCTTTATCGTTATGTCACGCAGTATTTATTTTCGGTTCGCAAGGTGTCGAGATAGCGGTCTTGCAAAAAAGAATTTTGTTTTCTTCGAAGGCAACGGGAGAGACTGGACTTGCAAGATTCGAATTAAATTGAGAATTTTTTGTTTGGAATCGGCTGGTTCAACGACCGTCCGCGACTTTCGGGGCCTTATTCAGATTGAGTTATGCAATAACGTGTAAGGTTCACGTGTAACCAATAAAACATTGTTTGGAACCATAAAAAGCTTTTATCAGCATTGGCCAATGACGTGCGAAAAACAAAACCGAACCGTTTTATCGAACCTCAAATATCTTGTATAGATTTGAACAAATCAAATTAATTTTATTGTTTTTTTAGGTCTTTCTTTGTGTGCGACAAGTGGAATACCGAGTCATCCAATACCTAAATACTAACTTTTATTTGTCCAAACCAAAGAAAATATTTCCTAGGTACCTATAGGAAGAAAACCGCCATTAACAACCGAATCGAGATTATGTCCAATTAACTTTAATGGTAGGACGTTACTGTCTTTAAAATTTGAACGGCTCGTTAGGCTTGTCGTCGGGTTTCAGTAGCTTTTAATTGGCTTAACATAAAGGCTATCGGAAGATTTTTATCCGACTGCCTCAGGAGGATTATGTTTTTCGAGAGTGTGTATGAATGTATGTACCTATGCATCCAGAAATTCGTTTTCACGGGCTACAGCCATGACTTTTGAGATGTTGTTAGATTTACCTCAGCAGCAGCGCGATTTGCTACTAGCAAATATTAAAAGAAACATAAATTCAAGATGGCGGATTTTTATCCCAAAATACAACTTTGAAATTACCGCAATTGGGTTTTTGTTTTTAATACATCTGCTTGTTTGTTGTCAATTGTTTATTGTTCATTTAATACCCAATGGCTTGTACCTACGATTAAGCTCATTCTAATATCACAATTAGATAATTATTAAGTGACTTGATATTCTAGGATCGCTTTTCGGCTTTGACAATAAAAAGTAGAGACGAGCTTTCTTTCTTAGTATTTACCTACTTAAACACACACAAACGTTTTTACGTTTTGAAATGTTTAGAAAATACAGTAGTTGAAAGACGATATTTACTACGATGTTACGGATTTAGTGCACAACACACGCACTCATTATACGAGGTATATCTTCTATTTTTTTTGCAGAGGCCTTCTACTTGCAGGGTTCATCGGGTCGTTGAACGACTTGGTGTCCCACTCGAAGAAGAGAAGAGAACAATGGCGGGCATTCAAATTAAAAACATATTTTGGATCTCTCTCTCACTTCCTAAGATACCTCTGATGCGTCATGTTGTGGGTAGACTGTTTCCTTTACAAGAATTCACTGTATGGTTTCCTTTAGAATTAAATTTTATATGCTTTTTCTGTGGAAGAATAAAAAAAGCAAGAATCTTTACATAAGCATATATTTTTTGTAAAATATATATTAGAATAAAATAACCGTTCTAATAGTATCTTGTCAGTATCCGCTAGAACCAGACTAGTTTTTTGGAACATAGATTTGATCCGGATTACTTATGATGATATGCAAAACATGCAAATATTCCCACCGCCGTCACCACAGTCATAAAGTATCACACTCTTTCGTGTCATTTATAAACAAACAACGTTTTAGGGTCAACGGTTTTGCACTAAAGTAGGTAGAGTGTACTTACGCATCTTTTTGGTACAACCTGTCACAGGTAATGAACTTGTCCAGTAGGTAAGACCTATAGTGTCCTTGAGATTGTTTTTATAGGAAAAAATGTGTTTTCGCAGCATTAGCGACGAGTATTGTTTGTAAGCTGTGCGTAAGAGCACCCGAAATGATAATACTCTGTCTTGACTGTCCCGATGGCGTAGCGGATAGTACACCTACCTGCCTTCTACGCCGAGGGTCGTGGGTTCGAATCCCTCTGACATAAATATTTGTTAAGTCATTTTCAAATATTTGTGTTTAGTCTGGATGTTTTCTATGTATTATATGTATTTATTTACAAAAAAGAAGTAGGTATATAATATGTATTAGTATCAGCAGCTGTTTAGTTCCCATAATACTTAGTTTGGGTCTAGATGGCGCTGTGTGAATTGTCTACCATATTTATTTATTTATTACGCCTACTGTGTCTCTTTCGCACAACTATAAAATGGGGGCAGGATTAAAGAATGCACAGCTACCGTTAAGAAGACAGCTTTGTTTACTTCAGTACTTTGGGAAATAATACCTGAATGCTTAAACTTTGTGTTTGTAAACATTCTCCAGTCAACGGCGTTCTCAAAGAGAATCACACAAAATAAAAAATGCTTTTCTAAGTCCATTCAATGTAAATTAAATAGGTACTTAAGATGCGAACTAAACTTATAATAAAATTTTCTGTTTTACTTTTATCACAGCTCTTATACACTTGTAAAATTGCTCTACTTACAAAACTGCACCAAAGGACAGACTTTCGATAATAATATTATCTTTCATTTTTCGGTTCATATAGGAACGTGTAAGAGAAAGCCTACCCATGAAAAAGAAATGTGAAAAAATGAAGGTAATTCCCATAGGGTACTAAATGACATGATCGACCCACATTAGAAAGGGTCTATCTTTGGCATAGAAATCGTATCAGTCGGCCTTGGGGACGGCTACATATTAGAGTTGCTACTCGATCGTGGACTATCGATAAACTATCGATAATTCACGCTATCGAAAAAATATCAATAGTCTATGGATAGTTGAAAAAGCTACAATAGTATCGAAAGTATCGTTTCTCATGATTGAAAAACAGTCGATAGTATCGATTGTCCGCATCGTTGACATTTTCTCAGCAACATCTAGGTATCCATAATTTACTAACTACTAGGTACCAGTTTCTTTTTAATAGCTGGCAAAAAAGGTTTCATACTTCAACCTTTTCGATAGTATTGCTACAGCTCTAACTATCGATACTATCGATAAGCCTATCGATTGTGGAGGGTTTTTGGAATAAAAACTATCGTAAATACTGGAACCGGAAGCGGAAATAGTACTACTCAGGTATCTCAATTTCGGGAAATTGGGTCGTTCGGTACCACCCTGTATTATCAACATATGACTTCATATCATATTATTCCGATTTTATTACAATTTTCTGAATAATCCCTCTGATTACGATTTCATGAATCATAATAACACCAGTACATTACTCAACAATTTCGAGTTTGTATGAATCCCAACTGCAATGTCATTTGATAAGCGAAGGGTCCTTTGTGATTGTAAAAGTGAAAAATGTAACAATAATTTAGTATGAAGATGCGGTCAGTGATTCAAAAGGAATTCTGTGCAAAGTTTGATCAAAAAAGAAGCACAAATATTGAAGAGGGAATGTTATAAAAACATGCTAAAGCTGGTAATGTTTATTTTTTATACGATAAAGGCAAGGATAAAGCGATCACCATAGATACTGTCCGCGTGCGATGATCAGATGATCATACATGTTATGTCATGTCTTCGATTCGAATGCAATCAGTTCGCGCTGAAATATCCAAGACTACCTGAAACTTTTCACAGTAATAAAAGTACCAACCCTGCATGTAGGGATACCTGATACACTTTGTTACGAATCGTATTTTCATTACAAATAATTATTCACTGTATCATTAATATTATTCGTTACTGATTGCACAGGATAGGAAATAAAAAAGGTTCGAATTTATCGACAATCATTTCATAATATGTACCTATGGAATGCGTCACCAAAGGCTTCACACTTTTTAAAATTTCTTCCAAAGTTATTTTTCGCGAGAGCACGCATATATTAACATCTATTTATTGGCTTTGTGGTTATTCGCTCCGAAAGATAATGTATTTGTATTTTTTTTGAAACACTTGTAAACAAACGTAAGTATAATGGTCTACCTACGAATTTTGGAAAACATGCAAAAACCTACAAATTTTTTGGTATTGTATAATGGACTAATTATGTATCGAAGCTAGTACATAGATAAGTTACCTTTTATATATTTAAACCTAAAATTGTAGAGCTCGCAGCTGTAGGTAAGTATCTACTCCATTTTACTTGAAAACTGGTCTTTTGATATAATAACTACAAGACATTTTACATTTAGTCACCTACAAGATTAGTACATATTAGGTACAGGTACAGCTTATGAGTATGAACTTATAGTCTCATTTTTGACTAAAATAAACATATATTGAATGATCATGTTTACAATCTAATAGTAAGGAATTCATTACTTATTATTAGGTACCTACAGCGATCGTTAAACTTTCCGTCACGCACGATTTAGATAAATAATAAGAGGCTAACTACATTTAGGTAATCGATGAGTTAATAGCTTTAAAATATATTAAAAAATCGCAATGACACAAGATTTAGAGTTGCCGAATTTTGGGGTGAATGAACCAAACATTTGACATCTAAGATGGCTGCCTGCCTACCGCCTACCTACATTAATTTGCATTTTAAAAATTATCTTTGGAAATTATCGTTACGGTTTCATTTATTTATGAGAATATTCACATTTAAAAATGTATTTATAGATGTGTTTTAGTTTACAGTTACATATTATTTTTTTAAGTTGTGAGATGAGAATCTGCATGGGTCACCTTAACCTCAGTGATCCTAGGTTATACGCAGAACAGTTGTTAGTAAAATCAAAAACTCTGTAATTTTTTATCTATGTTTGTAAGAATTTCAAAATAGGTAGGTATATATATATAAGGTAGGGGAGACCGAGGGGAATTGGATCAGAGGGGTGTTGGATCAGCTTTGTTTTCTCGAAAAGTAGAATCGTTAGCGAGCAGACTATAATGCAAGTGTGCCTATTTCTGCCCCTTGTTAACCCCTTAGTTAGCGTCCCTGACCAATCGCGCGCCATTTTGTTTTTATTGGATCATCGTCAAAAAAATCGACGAAAGTAAGTTTTCTGCTGTTTTTTGACAGTCTAATATTTTGGAGGTGCTTTTATATTTTCATTTAAGATTGATATGAAATGAAACCTTACAAATTAAGGATTCAAATGGTACCACTGGTACGTCTTGGTTCTCTGTGGTTTTATCTCAGTTTAATTTCTTTTTCAAACTGGCACGATTTTTCGTACCGAGGGCTGTTGGATCAGGCTGATCCAACACACCTCGGTAAAATTTTATATGGTTAATTTGATGTAGTGTAGCGTAGTGTTCGTGTACTTCTACACGAACATTACGCGTGTTGTGCCGGCCGGGTGTAAATAGGTGTTCAGAGGCACCACGCGCTGTGACTTGTAACCGAATACGTTATTAATAACCTCATCCTCATCCTCGGACTCGGACTCGGACCCGGACCCGGACTCGGACTCGGTCTCGGACTCGGACTCGGACTCGGACTCGGACTCGGACTCGGACTCGGACTCGGACTCGGACTCGGACTCGGACTCGGACTCGGACTCGGACTCGGACTCGGACTCGGACTCGGACTCAGACTCAGACTCAGACTCAGACTCAGACTCAGACTCAGACTCAGACTCAGACTCAGACTCAGACTCAGACTCAGACTCAGACTCAGACTCAGACTCAGACTCAGACTCAGACTCAGACTCAGACTCAGACTCAGACTCAGACTCAGACTCAGACTCAGACTCAGACTCAGACTCAGACTCAGACTCAGACTCAGACTCAGACTCAGACTCAGACTCAGACTCAGACTCAGACTCAGACTCAGACTCAGACTCAGACTCAGACTCAGACTCAGACTCAGACTCAGACTCAGACTCAGACTCAGACTCAGACTCAGACTCAGACTCAGACTCAGACTCAGACTCAGACTCAGACTCAGACTCAGACTCAGACTCAGACTCAGACTCAGACTCAGACTCAGACTCAGACTCAGACTCAGACTCAGACTCAGACTCAGACTCAGACTCAGACTCAGACTCAGACTCAGACTCAGACTCAGACTCAGACTCGGACTCGGACTCGGACTCGGACTCGGACTCGGACTCGGACTCGGACTCGGACTCGGACTCGGACTCGGACTCGGACTCGGACTCGGACTCGGACTCGGACTCGGACTCTTTCATTTTCACTATCGATTTTACCAAATTTCACTTCAGGTTGTAACCGAACATTTTGATGATCATCAGTGAGTGAGTGTAAGTGAGTAAAGAAATAGGCGTTTTTTTTAGATATCCATAAATTCAAAAGTATTAAAGCTATAAGCTTACTATCTACAAGATATCCTGAGGATTTGATCGATCTGGTATATCGAAAACTAAAGTTATAAGAGTTCAAAAAAACGACAAAGCACTTCAAGGAAAGGTAGTTAATGCCCTCGCGCTTAGCTTGGCTCGACTTGGAGGGGGCACTACCATGTCCCTAGATAATTCTTCACACTTATTTGTTTGGCTAATTTTTAGTAAATACACTTCAATTATCAAGCAAGCCTTTATTGAAATGAAATTAACATAAAATGATCCAACACCTCTCTGTACCTGATCCATCACCCCTCGGTATGAGGGGTGTTGGATCAAAATGACTTGCTCGACTAAAGTTGAGTTTTTATTGAAGGGTTTATACTTATATTTATAACGTGTATATCATTTGAAAGCTAATGAAATTTGCTATCGATTGGTGTAAACAAAAACGATTTATCTTTACAGAATTTTGTGTTACGAAGCAAAATGTTAAAAATGATCCAACACCCCTCGGTCTCCCTTACCTGGTATCGAAAAAGACCCTCTATCAATTCCGTCACATGGAAGTAGAAAAAGTTCGTATTATACGCAAAATTGGAAAAAAGAGAACCACTTGAAACCATTTCAGATTTAAGCAAATACTCACTCGGAATTCCTTAAATTTACTCAAATAAAATACCTACCGAGCAAAAAAGGAGTTTGCTTTTTTATATAATAAAAGCCTATAATGAATCCAATTTAGAGTAACATTGAATTTAATTGAATTTGTTGAAGAGGTGGATAATGAAGTTGAAGGGTGGGTTGAACATACAACCAATTTTGTTCCGTATAAACATTAAACACTTCTGTGTTTACTTACCTACGTATCTACCGACATATTTAAGGGATCAACTAATATTGGTTTTTCTTTGTAATAAGATATAAGAAAAAAACGTTCTAAGATGGTCTCTCAAATGAGCAGGTGGATTTGATAGTGATAGCACCTAACACATACTATGTCATCATTAAAGGTATCAACATAATTTACTATTTAGCCAGAAGCTACAGTTATACTTAAGTTTCCATAAATGGAAAATTTAAATAGTAGTGCACCTGCACCTGTTAGTGTGATTGGCACTTGTTCAAAAAGATCCCTAAAATCTATGATGTCGTTTTATACAATAAAAAATTCCATCTTATAACTCATTTTTTTTTTTTTTTTTTTTTTTTTCTCCTCGAGACCTCGTCTAGAGCGAACGTGTTTAAGTTTTTACTAGTATTTGAATTTGCAATTTTTAAATTCGTTTCATAAATTCGTGATTGGCTGAGAGTTATCAACTTCAATTCCTGCTCTAACTTCGGGGCTTCTTACGTATTGCCACCTCCTACTGGGCGGTCCTAGAGTGAGACAACTGCTACTTACACTGGCTCCGCTGCTGCTGACTGCTGGGTGAGAATATTTGCAATTTTAAAAAGCCCAAATATTTCTCATTGGGGCGGAGGATCGAACTCGGGTCCCGTGCGTCGAGGTCCACCCTTGAAGCCGCTCAACCAAAGTGACAGTGGAGCGTCGCGGCGAAATAGAGCAACTTAAGGTGACAGCGAGAGCGACATCTACGGGATTATAAGGAACTAATAAAGGCTTAAGTGAGTTTCTTATACCTGTGTCATAGTTGCTGTTGAATCGCAAAGTTCTCCTGTCTACCGCATGATGGAGCTACCGGCAATTACTTGCTATGGTTGTAATACCAATATACCTGACAGCTTTTTTCTTCGCTGCTGCGTCTGCGCTCTTTACTTCGACTTGGAGTGTGCCGGGGTACCGGAATGCCGTTTTAAAAACACGATGAGCAAGGAACATAAAGATTCATGGAAATGTCCCTGCTGCAGGGGCAGGAGGATAAACGCGGACACACCAGTCGGAAGCCTGTCGCCTAATTACTCTAAGGCCAACCAAGGTAATGATCTCAAAAAACCTGAGACTTCTGAAGCTCCTAAGACTGGCGAAAATCTATCGGTAAATAAAACTGTAATAGACGAGACATTGCCAGCTGATTATTGCGGCGAAGAGAGCATTTATAATGTGTCAAGCGCAAAGTCCCGTATCGAGCATGTAACATTCCGGCAACAAGTATTACCTAAAAGGCTGGAGTGGGAAAACTCCTATAGTGAGGATACCTTTTGTGTAGACGGCATACGTGCGGTGATTCAGCAAGAAATGGAACGTGTCATCGATGAGCGCCTGCTAAAAATTATGGGCAAATTTGACGCAGAGCACAAATTAACCTTCGAGTAGAAGAGTACATAAAATTTCTGCAGAATAAGGTATCTGTCTTAGAAAACAAACTAAGCACTTTAGAAAATCTGCTCCGTAAACCCGATAACCAACAACAGCCGCCAAAACTGTCTACGCAGCCGCCAAAACTGTCTATGCAGCCGCCCTCTAAAAATATTACCGTAAATATTGTTGAAAAGCCCAAAGAGGATGCGAATATTAACACCGTAGAGAAGGAGAATCCCTGTTTAATACAACAAAACAATGTCCCAGTTCTGCAACCAATTCCACCACCGCTGCAACTGCAAATAAATACCCAAACTAATGACGGATCTCCCGCTGCTGATGAAGGTGGGTGGACCGAGGTAAAGAAGAAGCGGCCCCGTAGCTCTGTCAGTGGGGTGATGCGCGGGACGGCACCACCGGAACTTTCAATAATTGAAGCAGCCGAGCGACAAAGATATATCCATCTGTGCTATGTCAAAGCCGGTACCACCGACGAACAGGTGCGTTCCTACCTGGTTTCTATTTGCAACAGTGATAAGTGCACAGTGCAGGCACTCAGAGCGCGCGGTGACTATGCTTCGTTTAAACTGGGCGTACCTTCCCACCTGTTTGACACTGTTATGGCACCATCAAACTGGGCTAAAGATATATGCATAAAGCCATGGAGTCAGAACTTTCGTGCAAAGGATAACAAAGAAAATAAATCCTAGCTCTGCAACAGATAATGGAAAGTCTTCAAAATTGCCCCGATCCAAGTGTTACTGGATATATTATCAAAATGTCAGAGGACTACGTTCAAAACTTAACATCTTCAAGACAGCAATGCTTAATGAGACGTATGATATAGTAGTGCTGACTGAAACCTTTTTGACCAGTGGTGTATTTGATGCAGAATTATTCCCTACCGAATACACAGTGGTGCGCCGCGACCGCGCGGGTGATGCCGGACATGGAGGGGTACTGCTAGCTGTGCGTCAGCCGCTACAAGTCAAATGTATAACTAAACCTGACGAATATTCCGATGACATTGAGGTACTTGTAACTAATATTATTTTGAAGCACAGAAAAATTATTTGTTGCGTTGTCTACATTCCCCCGAGCTCAACAGATGATTATTTTTATAAGACTCTATCAGTTCTTGAAAATGTGATCGAAAAATATGCAAAATCAGATGTGTTAATTTTAGGAGATTTTAATTTAGTTTCTTTTAGTAAAGCTGTAGAGAAAGAGTTTACCAATTTTCTTCGTTATTGTAAATTAAAGCAAACTAATGTAATTCGCAATAAATATGGGAATGTTTTAGATTTGGTACTGAGCAATCTTAGCGACGAGTGCGTGACGGTGAGTGCCGATGTGGATCCATTAGTGCCAATGGATGCTCCACACCCCCCTCTCTCTGTGTGCTTGCGAGTGCCGCGTCCCGTGCGTAGATCTCATGACAATACTCGACCCCCGCCTCCGCCACAGCCTGAAAACTCGTTACCACAATGGAATTTTAAAAAGGCTGATTACGCATCACTGTATGCGGCAATTATGTCATTGTCATGGGATAATGTATATTCATGCAAGGACGTAAACGAAGCTCTATCATGTTTATACATTGAATTATATATACTTTTTGACCTATATGTTCCCATAAAGAAACCGTTTAATCCGACTTTTAAATATCAATATCCTACATGGTACACATTAGACATTATTAAAAACATACAAAATAAATATTTTCATCTAAAAAGGTATAAAGAAGAGGAAAGGAGTTTAATAGAGAAATGTTTAGGTATTATAGGAGAAAGTTAAAGAGTTGATTAGTTCTCAATTTGACTTATACGTTCGAAAAACGGAAAGAAACATTATAAATGACCCAAAAAGTTTTTGGGAGTTTGCGAAAAGTCAACGTACTTCCAGAAACCACTGCGATGAATTTGAATTTAATGGGAGAATTGTGACCGGGTTAGAAGCTGTTAATGCATTCGCCGCGCACTTTCAATCGGTTTTCCTACCGGATCCACTGTTCCTTTCTGCTGACGCAGCACAAATGGAGATGGGACCGTCTCGACACTACTCCTCGCGGGTAGCGATTGAACGTATTGATAAGGGTGATTTACTACGAGCAGTAAAGCGACTGAAATCGCATTCTTCCATAGGTCCTGATGGAGTTCCACCTTTTATTATAAAGGATTGCATTGAGGTTTTGCATGCGCCACTGTCATATATATTTAACTTGGCTTTACAAACTGCCACCTACCCGACAGAGTGGAAAATCTCTCGAGTAACTCCCATTCCTAAAGATGGCTCAAGGTCATTAATTACAAATTACCGACCTATTGCAGTCCTACCTACGCTCGGCAAAGTGTTTGAGTCTGTTCTCAATAATCAGATTACGAGACAAATACAACCTCAGCTTAGCCACTGCCAGCATGGATTTCGCCCAGGAAAGTCCACAGTGACAAACCATATAAATTTTTTGGATTATGCTGCTACTCAGATGGACAGACTGGGGCAAGTGGACGCAGCATATTTTGATTTTAAAAAGGCCTTTGACCGTGTCAACAACGATGTGCTGCTGAGGAAATTCTCAGCGATAGGTTTCACTCCTAACCTGCTTAAGTTATTTGTCAGTTATTTTTCTGATCGTATGCAGTATGTTTCTCTTTCGGGCTATCAATCAGATTATTATAAGACGTGCTCAGGGGTCAGCCAAGGTAGCACATTAGGGCCGACTCAGTTTCTTATAATGATCAACGATTTACCAGAGGTGGTGACGACAGCTCAATGTCTAATGTACGCTGACGACTTAAAACTATTCCTGGGTATACGCAGAGCAGAAGATAGTGAAGCTTTACAGCAAGACATCGATGCTGTTGTAAAGTGGAGTGAGCTCAACCAGCTGGACTTCAATTCCTCCAAGTGCAAAGTTATTACATTTACGCGATCGCGCTCACCTTACATCCATCCGTATAACATATCTTCTACTGTCCTAGAACGTGTTACAAACATACGTGACCTTGGTGTAAATCTAGATGCTGAACTTACTTTTAATCCTCATATTGAAGAGATTTGCAAGCGGGCATCTAGGGCACTGGGCTTTGTCATGCGTCAGACTAAGATATTTAGCAATCGAGCCGCCATTTTGACATTATATTATGCATATGTCCGTAGTATCTTGGAGTACAATAGTGTTATATGGGATCCGCACGAAGATAAATATATAATACTACTGGAACGGGTACAACGCAAATTTGCACGTTATTTATATAAGAAGTTATATGGATACTATCCCTTCTTGTATCCGTCTTTATTTGTCTCAGGTATGGTCGGAATGGATACCTTAAATTTGAGACGGAAATGTGCTCTCTTAATTCATTTTTATAACTTATTAAATGGAAGGATTGACGATCCAAACACTTTATCCGCGTGTAAACTGTTCGCCCCTCAGAGTGCTTGTCGACTGCGTAAGTTCCAGTTGTTTGTGGGTCCCTCTACACGCACCTGCACAGCACAAGGCGCTCCAACACCGCGAGCTGTCTGCCTTCTAAACGCAATGATTGCTCAGATACCGGAAGTAGATATTTTCTTTAATACCTTTGTAAAATTTGTTCAGTATGCTATTAATTATTTAAGTTCTACGATGTAATTCTATACCTACTTCACGATTTGGATTACTCTGTAAGTGAAGTAGGGATGTTTTAATAATAATAAATAAATAAATAAATAAATTAAATCTTCTTTAAAATCTTCATCATCATCATCAAAATCATCGTCGTTAAAACTACGGTAACTTTCCATCCCAGTTTTTAGGAAGGCGGATAATAATTATTATTTCTAAGTATGTAATTATTTATGTTATTAAGAAAACAGATTCAGTTGGTATGATTTATTCAGTAGACTGACCGAAATTATTCTCTCTATTTTATTTTTGTTTCGTCCTCCTGTTTCGTACCACAGTAGACAGAAGTAGCAGTAGTATAACGTAGTCATTAATGCGTCTGAAAAACGTCGTTTTTCTAGACCTCAAACACCCAGACCAAACACAAATAATTGTTTGTGTCCGGTGGGAATCGAACCCGCCCGCGACCCTCGGCGTAGAAGGGACCCATCGGGACGTATCGCAAAATATATATTTTTTTACCCCTTTCTCCCCCCACGTAACGGGACCGTAACATTTGGTCATGACCCCTCCCCTCCTCCCCTTCGTTACGTAACGTTCGGGATAGTTTTGCATCTCATGCATACCCACAGCGATTGATTTATGTATTATTTACAGATTGAATTATGTAGCCAAAGCGATGAAAACCTGCTATACATTGCATACAAAATACCTATTCGAATTATTGAGCCCCGGTAGCGCGGAAGAGGCATCGTCAGTTCTACTATCGATGGTCAAATTCAAATCCTGCCGTTAAAGTGCGTTACGTAATTTGTTTACGACCCCTTACTTATAACTTTTAGGTACTTATTTTAGTATTTCTATTTGTATAAAATATTTCAGTTTGACTTATTCCTCAACCGACTGTAGGTACATCGCAATTAATTCATACTGTGACCGCAACCTCCCAACATTTGCCTCCCGACGCTTTTCGCGGTTGTTTGCATCCAATTACCGGGATGAGCGAGGATAAAAGAAATTCAGTTAAACAAACAACAATTTGACGAGCATTTTCATCATACCTAGCTGACAAGATCCTGGCACCTCTGCCCTCTGCCTGTAAAATATTGACATCTTACGTTTTTTTTCCATAAATTGAAACCTGGCCTTTCGTGTTTTAATTAAGTTTCTCCTAACAATAAAATTTATTGTTTCAACAAATTATTTAATGCCGTTTGTATAAAGAAAATGAGATATAAAAATATATAGCCATATTCTTCTTTCGTCAATGATATAGATTTAAAGAGACAAATACGGAATTGTTAAGTAGGTAAGTAATATTCATGAGATGGTCTCGACTGCGGTAGGTAGGCACTTTAGTAGTGTGGCAATTTGATTAACACATTTTTGTCATTTCTACGATGTAGATCCGCATTTTGTTTGTATGGCAAAGAGTTAGTCAGTGGTATTGGCGAGATTGGCTGGTCCAATATCTTTGACATTCATTACCTACAGAGAAGATAAAAGTTTCTATTCATTATCCATAGCTGAAGCATAATTTTTCTTACCGAACATTTTTGAATTTAGATTGTTTAAATAGAACTCTAAGCAGAAACAGAAACGCAGTCAAATTGGAACAACCATGTTTTTCTTTATTTAAACAAAGAAGCTTACCATTATTGCAGACAAAACAAATTTTTTAACTGCGGCCGGGATCTGATCAAGGGATTACCATCACGGTTTTCCTGCAAATAATCTCGACGATTCCCCGAAACGGGCGGTGGGTTCGTATTTACATTCATGAACAGCTAACTGTCACCTTAACACGGTCGTAAATCTGCCAAAACAAACACATTTTTCGCGTGTACCAGGTACCTACTATAGCCAGAAAATCCACCAACCAATTTAAGGGATTCTTTTATACTGGTTTTTCATACAAATAGTTGTAAAAACCAGTATAAGCTGATCCTTTAAATGGGTAAGTGGATTGTTGCTGGCGATGTATAAAACCGTGGTGGGTCCACTTCACCTTACGTGCATTGATACTGCATTTGAAAGCCACCACACACAGACAAAGCGAAACGCTAGAATAAAAATATTAGGTACAGCCCATATATATGTCGCAGTACGATGGCAGAATCAGGTTTTTGGCTAAAAGCCGGCATATGGCAAAATCGTAGACTTCGTTCGGCCATCGTCCTAAGCTGATCCAGGTTTTTGGCCAAAAACCTAGGCTTTTGGCCAAAAAACTAGGAATTTGGCCGAAATCCTAGATTTGTTTAGTATTATGGTTTTTTTTCGCATTTCGGGGGAACTTCTTCTTCTTCGAGTGGTACACCAAGTCGCCCAACGAGCCGATGAACCCTGGTGTTAGAGTTTTTAAACCGCCTACTGCAAGGAGCAGGCCTCTGATAAGGTTGTGTAACGACCGCCGTCTAAGTGATCATAAAGAGCAATCGGGACCGACGGCTTAACGTGCCCGTGTAGTTCGGGCATACACCTCGAAAGGCAGGAGGTAGCATTGGACGTTCTGGAGGGTAGGAGGTAGCGTCAGACGCTCTGGAGGGCGTGGGTAGCGTCGGACACTCTGGAGGATGTAAGATGGGGGTCCGACGCTACCTCCTGGTCTCCAGGGCGTCCAACGCTACCACCAATACGTCCACGGTACGTCCTGCTCTTATGATGTCTGATGCTCTCCCCTGCCCTTCAGGGAATCGGAGGCAATCCTGCTGTTCAGACTGTGTGATGTTACCTCCCGTCCTTCAGGGTGTCCAAGTCTACCCTCAAAATATCAGAGGTTCCCCCGAACCACACGGGCACGGTAAGCCATCGGTCCCGATTGCTCTCTATGATCACTTAGACGGCGGTCGTTACACAACCATGTTAGAGGCCTGCTACTTGCAGTAGGCGGTTGAAAACTCTGATACCAGGGTCCATCGGCTCGTTGGGCTACTTGGTGTACCACTCGAAGACGAAGAAGTTCCTCCGAAATGCAAAAAAAGCCATAATACTAAACAAATCTAGGATTTCGGCCAAAATCCTAGTTTTTTGGCCACAATCCTAGGTTTTTGGCCAAAAACCTGGATCAGCTTAGGACGATGGCCGAAGGAAGTCTACGATTCTGCCATATGCCGGCTTTTGGCCAAAAACCTAGGTGTTTGGCCAAAAACCTAATTCTGCCATCGTACTGCGACATATACATTATTCGAACAGAAATATTATCCGGGTAGTAAATTGTGCCCTATTAAGTACTTACTGAATATATGATTTTAATTAATACGACCAAGAACTACCAAAGACATTAAAATGTAAGATGTGCCTAGGTTTGGCTTTTGTTGAAACCTTGAAGTAGAAAAGAACCAGGAAAAGTTGGAGATAATTATGTTGACCATAGTAGAGCCAAGTCTAAGTGTCACAATTTTGTGACACAGCAAGAAATCACTTCTAAATATCACAAATGATTTGATAGTTTTTGCGAATAATATCCAACTATTTAAGTTTGTATCACAATTTGATTTCTCACAACAGTAAAGTCAAAGCAAATTGTTATAAAGTGATATTTAATAAGAATAATTTATGCTTTCAACAAAATAGTTAATTGAATATTAACCATTTTATCTAAGTCGGATCATAGTGGAAGAATCCTGAAGCCAGTCGAACGTAACCGAAACGTAGTCGGGGTTAATATTCCTTGATGAATGGCCCTGCTCGGGGAAATCTCTCAGACATCTTTTAACCTTTGTTTTACGGCAGATGCTACAGACAGTTGAACAAAAGGAGCCCCTGAATTTACGCATTGACCTTAAATGCAATGGAAGTGAATTTTCATCACTTGATTTCCAATTTATTTAGGACCCATCCCACGATAGGGTAATCTGTTTACAGATATTATAAAAGGTACTACTAAACAACAGAGTTGTTTTAGTGCGATAAACAGAACTAACGGATGCATCTGTCAAACCGTTTGACATAAACCGTATTTTTACGGGAATAAGGTGGAAATTCGGTACGCAGTGCCAAATTATCGCAGCAACGTACGTTAAGTGTGATCCAATTGCAGGTACAAGTACAATTCATTAAGCATTGTAATCAAGTTCTTTATTCTTTAAGCAATTTCGGAAATTTTGTGGATTAAAAAAGCTCGTGCTACCTATTTAGCTCTATACTTAAAGTTCTCTCTGCTTTTTCCTAGTTTTATGGCTGGTAAACCACCGTGTCAAAGATGTGCATCAGCTGAGAAATATTTTACGAGCTCGTAAAATATTTTCCGAAGATGCGGTTGCTTCTTTTCACTCGAATCACGTCGTGGCATCTCATTCAACTCTGTATCAGATGTATCCTAAGATTTACTTTCCTCTTGAAAATCTTGTAACCTAGCCTGTAATACTTGCGTAACTTAAAAGTCGAAATGGGATTTTAGATTCTTCAAATAGTATGCAAGATCGCTTAAGTGAGAGTTCCCGCGCGTGTAAAAGTTTGGCCCCGCCTTGGAAACGAATCTTTAGGCTATTCTTTAGCTATTTCGAGCCGGGGCGTTGCTAGCATACTTACAAAAAAAAATGGCAGCCATTTCAAACTTTTTTTTTTGGCCAAAATTTTGTTATTTTGTAATAACTCAAAACTGGTAAGTGCTATAAATGAACATTGTATAGAAGAAATGTTACGCGTAAATTTCTGCACAACCTTGCTCTAATAACTTTTTTGATAATCTAATAGTTTGCGAAAAAAAACGCTTTAATACATGGCAGTTTTTTCTAAAAACTCACCAAATCTAAAATATGAATTAAGTAGTGAAGTTGGGGATTAAGAATTACTTACTGTGTGGGTATACCTTGCTACGGTATCCTGACTGATACTTAGTAACAAGCTTTCTGCCCAGAGGTTTTACCCGCTAATATATTTTCAAGTAAACAAGCAAATTTTTTGCCAATTTACACCCTGAGTTTTACTACCTTATGAGATGATTTTCTTAAATTCCTTTCCTGGTGTTAATTCACCCAACCAAAATAACCTCTGCGCAAAATTTCAAGAACCTATGTCCAGTGGTATTGCCTGTGCATAGATTTACAATTTGTAAAAAAAATATTAAATTTGTTCGTAGTTGCCACATTTTTATTTTTTTGCAATCCCTTGAGGCTGTTCTTTAATAGTTCTGACCCAAGGTCCTGTTAGGATAGCAAAAAAGAACAAAATGTGGCAACAACAAACAAACTCTACTTTTTTCATACAAATTGTATACCACGCACAGGCAATACTACTGGACCTAGGACCCTGAAATTTTGCACAGAGGTTATTTGAACAATCTTAATTAATATCAAGAAAGGATTCCAAAAAATTCATCACCTAAAGTGGTAAAACAGAGGACGAAAATTTGTATAAAATTAACTTGTTTACTTCAAAATATATCAGAGGGTAAAACCGCTGGGCGGAAAGCTTGTTACTAAATATCAGGCAGGATATTGTAGCATAGTCTAACCACACAGCGAGTGACTCTTAATCCCCAACTTCACTACTTACTTTATTTATACTTTCGAATTTGTGAGTTTTCAGCAAAAACTGCCATGTTGTGCTACGTTTTTCTCACAAACTATTGGATTATGAAAAAGTTATTGATAACATTCATATGCAGAAATTTACGCTTAACATATCTTCCATACAATAGTTCTTTGTAGCCCTTACCATTTTTGAATTATTACAAAATAACAAAATTTTGCCCAGAGAAAACATTTTGAAACGGTTGCCATTTTTTTTTGTAAGTAGGCCAGCAAAGCCCCGGTTCGGCATAGGTAAACAAAAGCCTAAAGATTAGTTTCCAAAGCGGAACCGACCTGGAACACGCACTCCCAAATTTTTTTTTGTATAGAAATTCTAACCTACTAAAATGTCATATCAAAGATTTTACATGAAAGTTGTCATATCGTCCAATTATTGGTTTCTTAATTTTTCCGACAGAACTACGTCTACATCTTTGGAAAATGGCCTTATTGGTATTAAAATTTTTTTGACATCCAACATTACTTTGATACTTTCATTCACCACACCACACAAATATTATTTTCTCGCTAATTATTTTCTTTCAATGACACATACATAGGTAAATGTATTTGATACCGTACTGAAGTACTTACACTCAGACCGGAGATCATGCACTTTCGTTCACCACACCACACAAATATTATTTTCTCGCTAATTATTTTCTTTCAATGACACATACATAAGTAAATGTATTTGATACCGTACTGAAGTACTTACACTCAGACCGGAGATCATGCCAGGATAAAGCGTAACAGGTGCTCTCTATAGTCTCCATCGATCACCAGAAGCCCAATCCACTAACAAAAACGGGTGGAGGCGTGACGGATGAGCCAAGACCTAAATGTCTGAAGCCTTAATGGCGACTTTCGTACATGTCTTCGATCTTATCCGGATCTGCGCCTTGAATATCAAAATCCTATACCATTAAAAAGCGCTCGGCCGAAGGATAACTGTAAATACCAGTTTGACCATAATATTGTTACACGACTTTGGTGTGACAGTTAGCGGAGGTAGGTAGGAGCGCTAAAATGCGCTTTCATCTCGGCTTCGCAACAATTATTTTGTACCTATTCCTCTTAGCTACTTAACAAATTAGGTGGAAAAAGGTAAACATTTTTTATCACGATTTGAAATTGTTACATCAGATTTAATTTCGATCTTTTTAGTAGGTAATTTTTTTAAATATAAACTTTGGTAAGTACACCGGTTCTGGGTTTCCCCTGTGATTTTTCTGCACTAACTTCCTTGTAACCATGAAATTTTCTGAACTACTCTACTTGATAAAAAATGCCAAGTTGCAATGTGAAGCAACATTCTAGGACTCCTCGCTACAGACGTCTACTCACAACGTTAGGTATAATTTTGCAAATCTGATAAAATCTTAGGGTCGCTCTGTCGCACATAAAGAGGGCAACGGCATGCAGGAATTACCCATGCAAGTTCGGTTTTGCATGAAAATACAAAAAATAT
Source organism: Phthorimaea operculella (assembly GCA_024500475.1). Classification (NCBI taxonomy): domain Eukaryota; kingdom Metazoa; phylum Arthropoda; class Insecta; order Lepidoptera; family Gelechiidae; genus Phthorimaea; species Phthorimaea operculella. Next base: position 862,347 of record JANFCV010000171.1, on the reverse strand, counting down.
ACGTATTATTACTATTAAGGAAGACTTTGTAAGTTTGTAATTCTTTTGTATAGTGTAAAATTACAAAAGATTTATTTAATTAACTTTTTGTTTGTTAAAGTATAAAAATATTTACAAAATCTACATGATTTTCACAGGCTTCCCTTCAAAGCCTATAGACTTCAATATCTGGATCGTCGTCAGGAGTATCTTCTACATGGATAATCTTTTCAACATTTTCGTTAAATGTTACTACTGATTTCCTTCTGTTTTTCTTGATTTCTCCAAACTCGTCTTCGTCATCGGTATCATCAGCGCTTTTCAATTTATCAAACGACTGGAATACTAATGGTGGTTCTGGCATGTTCACTTTGGATTCTTTTGATCTTTCTAAGGTTGAAGGAGGGGAATTCTGGAGCGGAGCTGGAGATTCCAACATTTCCTGAAGCCTCCTTTCACTCTTTTTTAGGTCTTCGATGTTCATTCTTGGAGTAGGTAGTTCCGGTTTCACGACATTTACAGGCGCAGGCGAGACAGGAACATCTTGAGACGCTAAACTATTTTCATCTGAGAATTGCTGATAGTTTTCCTTCCGCCTGTAACAATTCACGTACACGGTAATTTTGTGGTCAGGTGATAAGACACAGCAAGCAATAAAAGTAGCGGTACTCTTACCATTTTAAGAAGAACCAGACAGCGGCTGCTACAATCAGCAAGAACAACAGAACCGCAAGGACTATTGTTGAGACGAACAAGGCTGTATCACGTCCTAGCAACGGGCATATCTCTAGATGATCTTCTAGTGATACCGTGCTAGCTACGATAAGTGTCTCTATTACACTTGTGTTTATATCTCTGAAAAGGTTAATAGCGTTAGAATGTTTTATGACAGTCCTTACAGTAATCATGTCATTTTAATGATTTTGAATTACTTACTCCGTGAGTCGTTCTACGTTAACCGGTTCTCGTTCGATTAATCCATAAACATAAAGCTGTATGGAAGCTCCAGTGGAAAGTTGTGCTTCTCGTTTCTTTCTAGAATTGACTTCACTGGATTCAGTATCTGAGATCATAGTGGATCTTAGAGCTTTGACCTCGTATCCAACGGCAGCGGACAAATTGGTCAGGATATCCTGTTCATCGTCTAGGAAAGCATCTTGAATTGTAACTACTGCTATGTGACTCGAGTCGATTAATTTTACCTAGAAAAAATATTTAAAGATTAATTTATTTAGTGCTGACAGGACAGCATCATTAGATTATCGATTCTGTGACATAGATGAACGCACCGGTTGCAATGCGTTATGTCAACGGCACGGACATGTCAATATTATAGCAACTGTTACCAAAGATCCACTAGACTTTATGGCTTTGCCTGCCTTCTGCCTTTATCTTATGTTCCGTCGCAAAAGTACCTAATAGTTTTGTAGCCATATAACATTATTGTGTTGTGTGTATCTAAGTATCTAACTATCAAGTTATCAATATGTACGCCTAGCCGATTTTGACAAAAATACCTTATTCCATTTATGAATACTTAGTCATAAATTTATTTAGTTATCTCTTTTTTACGGTTTTGGTAAAGATCAAAATACTAAAAGAAACTAATACCGACTTCTTGAAAAATTACGAGGGTTCGTTTTTAAACCACTAGTTCCTTGAAAGGTTGTTTTAAAAATTATGCTTGTGGTTAGTGATTTTTTTAGCGAAATCTATCTAAATGTTATAGGCCAACCGCATCGTTTGCTTAGCTATTAAAAGATTTTGCGGTGAGTTCCAGTGACAGAACATATAAGTTTTATATGTATTGAATGAATTTGGTGCTATTATCTATGAATAGTGGTAGATATTGATTGTATGTATGTATGTATGTATGTGGTAGATATATAGAGAGGAATCGTCCAGCAGTCCTTCTAATATTGCGAATCAACATGATAAATAGCAGTCGAAGATTTTAAATTTGCTCTAAATTTTTCTGAATTTGCAAGTTTTAAGCAGATTACTTCATTGATGAATGACTTTCAATTTCATTAGTATCCTGTTTCAATTCGTTTACTTTGAGGTTTTTCCAATAGACACGTTGAAATTCCATTGAAGGATATTTCTGTTTGCATGTAGGTGACGTGTAGTGTCGACGATTTGACACTAAAGTGCGGATTTGGAGGTGCCGCTAATTGATCAAGGCTGGTCTGCAATAGGATGCGCTATGTACCGAATAAGCACGAGTTAGTGTCAACTAAATTGTTAGTATTGTTTTAATAATTGTATTGTTCCTTGTAACATGATTTTGTGTTCAAACAAAACGTGTTGCGCCGACCCCAAGTAATTGGGATAAGGGCAGGAAGGTGATGATGTTTTAATAATTGTAAATACAAGATGTCATTATTTAGATTATCCTGATGCTTACGTATATTTCATGAAATAATAATTTTATCTTTAGGCATGTAGGCCACTTCTTTCTAGGTCTTTATTATTAGTGTTATCACGTGAGATACTATCTAGTTCGGTATACGTAACTCTAAAATATTTTGGTTATTTGATAAAACACAAGATGCGAATACGAACAGCTCATGAATTCATGATAATATGGATAAACTATAGACACACCTCAGAAAATATTTCTAGTCTATGTAACTAAAGATAACCTTGAGCATATTGTTTTAGGCGACAGAGTAATCTACATAGTAATGTCACAGCTTTTCGGATTGATCCATAAAGCTGAAAATCGGCATGTAAGTACTTCTTTGACCTCCTGATAAAAATTAAAGATGGAGCCCAGCGGGCACCACCCCCCTTAATCTTTAACTTGGCCCTTCCTTTACAAGGCGTAACTATTGTGGTGGGTCACTTTTCTTCATATCGTGCGTAACCTTTATAGCCACAACAGTCCACTGCTGGACATGGGCCTCCCCCGTATTGGGGGGTATTGCCATACTCACCACGCTTTGCAGGTGGATTGGCGAGCGCAATGCAAGATGTTTAATTCACAGGTAACGCTGCTGCTCATTCCTTTAGTCGCTTTTTACGATACCCACGGGTAGAATTGGGGTGATGCCATTCTAAGCCGGCATCACACGGCAACATCGTGCGTAACATCTCACTTGAAACTTATATTGACCTCAAAATTACCTATCAGGCCTAAAAGCTGCGTAATTAAACACAGATTACAAAAATACTTAAATTATCTTCATCGAACGTTAATTCTTTTTAAACTACGAAACCAACTCATGTATGTATGCTTATGTATGCTGCATCTTACATATATGTATTTTTCAATTTTACCACTAAATACGTAATATTCGTAGTTTACTTGGATTATAGATTTATCTCTTCCTGCTATCTATCTAAACTGGAGTAAGTCTGTCGGAAAAGTCTGGGAAAAAGCAATTTCTTGTCTCGATGTTAAATCGGGTTAACTCGAGCTCTGCTGTAGAGAGCCACCTATCTACTGAAGATATCCAGATAGAGTTAAGTTACAGGGTTTTTCCATTTTATGCCAGGCTCAGTGTAGGGGAAGCGATAGGATTCTTTAACACAAAATTTGACATGCCTAAGTTACTCAAACTATGCGAACTTATATCGCCAGCAAGTCCAGCTATCCATTCAGGAGATCAACGTATGCTGGTTTTTCTAAGTATGTCTATGATAAACTAGTATAAGTTGGTTCCATACATGGGTAGATGGTATTGCTGGCGATTACCTATTTAGACATAGTCAAATCAAATCCTACTCTTGCCAGTTGTCAAATGAAATTTTTGAAATCCCATACTAAAATCGGACACCTCACAGGATTAAAATTGCGCCTGTCAGTGGCTGTTAGCAGTCACGAATCGTAGGTATGAGAATTAGTCTTTAATATACTTAAAATCTTTTTATAATTATATTTTACCTGTCTCTTAACCATATTGCGTTTCCTTAAAAACTTACAATAATATCCAACGATCCAGTAAGTCCCTGTTCTTGTCCATTGCGGTCTGTCGCCTGAATGGTAAGTGTCATGTCGTTTTCCAAGCCAGCAATGTCCCGGACATGGACCAGTCCAGTGGTCGGTGATACAGCCAGCGCTTCTGCTGTGCTCCAGTATACTATAGCTGCATTCTCTCCTACATCAGCGTCAGTAGCCTGGCAAAAAAACAAGACATTAAGACATATTTTTCACCTCTCTTGCTTAAAGAACAATTTTTCAGCGTAAAACCAGTGGGGAAAAGTCTTTTGTGCTCACTCGATGGAGAAATGTGATTTAAATTTCGAACATCTCATTAAACGAAATTCTAACGGTGCTTTTTGAAATTATTTACCATTTTATAATAATTTTTGGTCGGACGATCAAAAGTTTTTGCATTTTCAATGAGAAAGGTAGGGATGAGAAATTGTGTGTGAAAAAACAAACCACAAGATACAAATTCATTTGCAACTCACGCTTTTAAACTTCTTACTGAGATCAGAGATACACAATTTGATCTCTGGACTCAAAATTTTTCCTCTAAATGAAATGAAAATAGTCTTTGCTCTCCTGTTGTACAAATAACTATTGTTCTTATATCCAGTAGCTTGAGTTACTTATTCATGATTCTGAAATTGCTACTTTATTTCTCTTAGTCGCAGATTAGGTACTTAGTAGTTTAAATCGTCTGAACAAGATTTTGTGTCGTGTATTTTTTTCTGTCTCTTTGTGTTTAAAACCTTACAAGGTACAAAGCAAGTCTGAATACAAAAATGGAATGTTTCTCGTAACAATTTCTCGTAAACCTCAAAGGGACGTAGGACCTAGGTATTCACGTTGATAAGATGTATTATGACGGATCAGTGTAGGTAGGTAAAGATTACGCCCAAACAATCCTAAGCACACTAAGCCAGCCTTGAGGGTGAAAATAGGTAAACCTATTCAGTCTATTAAGCCCTCAAACAGTCTCGTAGACACTTTGTTACTTGGGTTTAAATTTCAGATTATGTTACAGTATCAAAGGACAGATAAGATAAATGTCGAGTGAAGTAAGTAAAATTTAATAAAAGACCGATTGTAAACTTGGACTCAAAGACGACAGATGGTCCGAGTACAATTGAATAAAAGACCGATTACAAACTCAGACGGGCTCAAAGATGAGAGGTAATCCAGTCGTAGAATTCGGTATTGAATGAATTTGACATCAAAGGTTTATACAAGTTGTTTTATCGCATATTGTTAAACGCTACACAACCTCTAAGTACATAGGTAATTATAATTAATTATTACCTAAGATGGACAGAGGTAAAGCGGTCAACGCGTCATGTATCAAATTCAGCCGAGATATTTTTATTTACGATTTATTGTAGTCTTGAAGTAAAAATGTATTCACTTTAAGGTCAATACCTAATTTAAAATACCTTAAAATTAAAATATAGTGTTCTTTTTAACAAATATTTTGTAAAATCATGATTTAACCGCACCCATACCATTAACCTGTTGTTTCCGTTCGTCCACCTTCTAAGATTTCAAATCTTTTAAATTATGGCTATGACGCATAGAAATGTCTTTACATACTTACTTAAAATGGACAAAACAAGTTTATGGTCAACTTGTTAACAAATTATTCTATTTTAAAGCAATGAGTCATGCGCAAGGCAGCTTTATGCCCTCTATGAGGTAGACAGATCTACAATGGCCTACCAGAAAGTATTCTTGGAAAACTTCCACAATTTTCACCGCAGGCAGGATTTGAACCTGCGACCTTCGGCATCAGTACTGCCGACGCCCTAACCAACTGGGCTACCGCGGTTCTAATCGAGCCCGCGAAATTATGGAAGTATATCTTGTCCACTATCGCGTTTTCCAAAAATTGTTTACCTAACACGAGAAGTGTTTTAAAATTTGGTATTCAGAAAGTATTCACTAATAAAATATTGTGTTCACGAAAGGCCCGATGAACCCTGATAAGATTCTGTTTCTACTGCTTGTATCCATTAGCAAAAATTATATAGTAATAGAGCACCATTTCTTACCTTTACTTCAATAAGAGCCCGAGGTAATATTCTGTTTTCTAGGTCGGCTACTGGATACCCAACTATGATAGGCTCATTTTCTTTTCCAATGAAAACAGGAGCATTGTCATTGATATCGTTGACTATGAGATTTACTAAGCTGCGTCTAGGATTATGTATAATGGAATCTGTTAAAATCCATCTGCTGTTTCCATAGTCATAAGGTCCTAGGTGTTCTAGCTGGTTGGTGACCTCTAGATCTGCAGATCGTTTAGCTCTAGTCACGTCAATTTCATCGTCCCCATCACAATTCAAGACCAGTTCCACTTGTATCTGGGATTGAGCCATAAAAGCTATAGATTCGTGTTCTCTGTCTATAGCAGTAGTATGAACACCATTTTCATCGACGTAAAGCCAGTTCTGGTCTGCTGGCCAGCGGTTGCTAAGGCTGAGTCTGCAACCTTCAAATGTGGAAGCGTTGAAAGGAACGAGGTTCATATGTGGGCTCTCTTCGTCTCTGTTCAGGATTTGAAGAGGTGGAAGGATGTAATTGTTATCATCGATGATGGTAACAGCTTCTACTGTCAGGTGTACCTAAGGATTAAAATATCAAGTTTTAGTAGATATTTTGATTTGGATTGTATTTCAATAATATCGTATAACATTAGAAGCCAACAGTGCTACTTGGGAGTGGTATACCTACTTTCAATCAAAGTACCTAAGTTAAGAAGAGTTTATTTTTCAAAAGCAAAATAATAAATCAGCACTAAAGTCAACAATACAAAGGAAATTATCTGGGACTAGCATATCCAATTAAAGTGAATCTAATTAAAAAAGTTCTTCGTAAAGTAAGTATTTTACAGGACTAAAATTTTGTAAAAAATTACCAACAAGCTAGGAAGCTGGTTAGTCTAGTTACTAACGTCAATAGCTGGTTATAACTATTCGGATTGACCCATGCAGCTGAAAATCGGCATGAAGGTACTTCTTAACCTCCTGATCAAAATTAGACATGGAACCCAGCGGGATCCACCCCCCTTAACGTTTTACCTCCCCCCCTACTCTGCAAGGCGCAACTTTTGAAGTAATTGACTTGGAGGGTTGTTTTTATTTCATATCGTGCGTGACATCTCCCTTGTCTACAAAATTACCCTTGAGGGGGGGCAAAAGCCCCAAAAGTGGGGTGGATTTTCTTATTTTCTAGCTATCGATTCCTAAGTGGTATCAAAAGTTGCGAAATTAGACACAGATTGGAAAAAACCTGAAATATCTTTAAATAGTATTTATCTTTAGGGCTTTGCCGAACATTAAAAAAAAATATTATATTTTCGTAGTCACAAGGGGGGCGGTAAACACTTAAACGATCGATAGAGCCCTAAATATTAATATTATTTAAAGATATATTAGGTTTTTTGCAATGTGTGTCTAATTACGCAACTTTTCATACCTCTTGGGAGCCGATAGCTTGAAAATAAGAAAATGTCATACAAGAACGGGACACCCCACTTTTCGGGCTTTTGGGCCTCCAGGGGGCCTAAAGGGTAATTTTGAGGGCACAATAAGCTTCAAGTGAGATGTCACGCACGATATGAAATAAAAACTACCCTGTAAGTCAATTACTTCAAAAGTTACGCCTTGTAAAGGAGGGGGGATGGTAAAAGGTTAAGGGGGGTGGTGCCCGCTGGGTTCCATGTCTAATTTTGATCAGGAGGTCAAGAAGTACTTACATGCCGATTTTCAGCTTCATGGGTCGATCCGAATAGCTGTGACGTTAGTTACTAGACTAGGTAGAAACGTTGGCGAATACTGTCGTTGCTATGACATAGAAGTTGTAAACTCCACTGTCGATGCTCGCCCACAGCACCAGTTCATCATAGTGGCTGACTGACAGACGTTGCAGGAGATACGTTGTATTATATCACTTACTGGGACGCTGGCTGAAACCTTGGAAAATATTGTCGTGGCTATGACATAGAAGTTGTAGACTCCACTGTCGACGCTCGCCCACAGCACCAGTTCATCATAGTGGCTGACTGACAGACGCTGCAGGAGATACGTTGTGTTATATCACTTACAGGGACGCTAGCAGAAACTTTGGAGAATACTGTCATTGCTATGACATCGAAGTTTTAGACTCCACTGTGGATCCTCGCCCTTGTCACCAGTTCACCATAGTATCTGAGTGACAGACGTTGCAGTAGATACAGTGTATTGTACCACTTACTAGAACGCTGGCTGAAACCTTGGAGAATACTGTCGTGGCTATGACATTGAAGTTGTAAACTCTACTGTGGATCCTCGCCCTTAACACCAGTTCACCATAGTGGCAGAGTGACAGGCGCTGCAGAAGATAGATATATCACTTACTGAGACGCTGGCTGAAACTTTGGAGAATACTGTCGTGGCTATGACATCGAAGTTGTAGACTCCACTGTTGATGCTCATCCACAGCACCAGTTCATCATAGTGGCTGACTGACAGACGCTGCAGGAGATACGTTATATTTTATCACTTACTGGGACGCTGGCTGAAACTTTGGAGAATACTGTCTTGGCTATGACATCGAAGTTGTGAACTGCACTGTCGATGCTCGCCCACAGCGCCAGTTTACCATAGTGGCTGACTGACAGACGCTGCAGAAGATACGGTGTACTATGTCACTTACTGGGACGCTGGCTGAAACCTTGGAGGATTTCGAAATTGTTAACTCCACTGTCGAGTCGATGCTCGCCCACAGCACCAGTTCATCGTAGTGGCTGAGATACGGTGTATTATATCACTTCCTGGGACACTGGTAGAAACCTTGACGAAGTTGTAGACTCTTCTGTTGATCCTTGACTACAGCACCAGTTCATAATAGTAGCTGACTGATAGACGCTGCAGGAGAAACGTTGTATTGTATCACTTACTGGGACGCTGGCTGAAACCTTGGAGAATACTGTTGTGGCTATGACATCGAAGTTGTAGACTCCACTGTTCATCCTGGCCCACAACACGATTTCACCATACTGGCTGACTGCTAGTCGCTGTAGAAGATACGCTGCAGGACAAAAATAGTAAGATTCCTTTAATTTACATTATCAAAATTATCATTAAGTATATAGGAATATAGGTAGTATCAGATCTAGACTTCTTCGCAAGCAGACGTGTCTTAAAATTAATTATATAAAATTGTGTATACAAATATTTGCCCTAGTTTGAAGTGAGCAGTTCAGTCACGTTCTACTATGATTTGCATTAATATTGTTTAACGTGTGAAATTTAGTTCTGATTTTCTGTTTGACTAAATGGAAAATTAAGATCTAAGGCATAATGTCAGGAACGGGACAGGATAGTCCGTTCCGAAATCGCAGTGAGCCGATGGATCCCCCGAAAGTGGTGAGCACAGACCAAATACATAATTGGATACAAGCTACAGAATTGTGCCTTAGCGAAATATGTACTTTAACTGGAGAAAGCAAACTCAACATGGAGCAGAAGATTAAAGTGCAAAACCTTTGCCGTAAAATATCCACTAACAATTCCCAAGTTGCAGCGGCATATCAATCTGCTAAGCAACATGCTATAACCAACTACAAAGATCATCAGGCTACTTTAGAAAAGGAAGACATCTTAGTGGAAATACAAAAATTAAAGGAGTGTATTAAGGAGACAGCCCAACCGCAAACAAGTTTGACCTTTGCCGATGCCATCAAAACGGGTACTAAAAGCGTAATTCGTCCCTCAAACCTAAGCTCTATTGCAATCTGTCCCAATGATAAATTGAAAAGCAGCGAGGAGACAAAAACCCTAGTCCAGAAAATCATCAAACCAGAGGAGATGAAGTTACACGTGAGAGGATTACGCAGGGTGAAAAATGGTGGCGTTATCATCAGCACTGACTCAAAAGAAGACATCGAGAAATTAAAGCAGTCAGTACAGTTAAATTCCTGTGATGTCACTATTGACGAGCCCCACAAGCGCAAGCCCAGAATTATAGTTATTGGATTGCCAGCAACAATGCCTGAACAAGACGTTTACAAATACATTTATGAGCAAAATCTTGCCGACAAGCTCCAAGATTGGACATGGGAAAAATTCATGTCCTCCATTAAACTGAGCCATAAATCGGGTAAGAAAGACGCTGAAACCTGCAACTACATCATAGAAGTACAGACGGCTATATGAGTTATCTGACCCCCCTTACAAAATTGGTAGGTTCGTAGGTAATTTCGTTCTTACTGCTATTGTAACAAAGAATATAATGAATTGCGGGTATAAGAGTGGTTTGAATTAAGAAATAAACAGAAGAGGGCGCCACTGAACCATGAGTAATGCTTGCTTATAGCATGGACGGATAATACATCTTATGTTGTGAATATACGGGTGATATTAACCTAGCATACTTGTTTACAAATGGTAAGTCTATAAAGTATCCCTTAATTTCACAAGTTTTGAGCATGTTAATGTGGTGTAGTGGTCAGAGTGGTGGACTACTTGCGGAGAGGATAATAGTGAACTGACACCATGGTTCGATACTCACCACGATTGCTTAATTCTAGTTTTTTGTTTTTTATTATAATAAGTGTTTGTGGGATGTTGGTGATATGATAAAATAAGTCTGTGCGGTTAAAGAATAGGCGTGGGAAAAAAGTGAACTATACATTTCATCATTGATTTTTGACATCTTTTATTACCTACTGAGGGACAGAAGTGCCTTACTTTGCCATAGCCATTCTTTTACCGCACATTTTTGGGGGCAATAAAATAAGCAAAACAATCAAAAGATCTTGTAAAAAACAGTTTATTACCAAAATAAACAGATACGTATAGTTAAAAAGGTAAATACCTACTTACTTCATATGCCTAATAGAAATACTATGATTAACGTTATTTTATGGATGCGTTATAAATAGTTGACCTTTTCTAACGATACTTGATAAAATGAATCTACCTCATTAAAACCTTGTTTACATCTAATAATATTATGCAGACTGCAGTGAATTAACATGTCATATCAACATAACAATAACATCACTGCTAGCTAACATTACTTATGTTAAACAAGTTTAATAGATTTTGTGAGTAGGTATTTACATCAAACAATCAAAAAACATAGAGGCTTGAGGGGGAAATTCGGTAAAAAGAAATATAAACCACTTTGATAAATCAAACGCTACCAGGGTGGGGGTTAATATCGTAGTGATCCACCTGCTTTATCGACGATTTGCTCCAGACGACCAGGCATACCATTCACCATGTTCCAGCAGTGATCACGTCCTCTCATGAAATCCCAGGTCGATGTTACGACTGCAGCCAAATTTTCTTTATTTCTTACTTCAGTAGGGTCCCAATTAGGTCATCAGACCCCATAAATTTTCTATGGGGTTGAGATCGGGACTTTTGGATGGCCAATCTATTACATGAATGCCTTCCTGCTCCTCTAACCATTGACGAACAATGTGTGCACGAAGTATAGAGCAATTATCTTGGACAAAATAAATTTCTTGAGTTGGGTAGGCGATACGCACTGATGGCAACATAACATCCCTGAGTATTTCTATATATTCACGGCTATTAAAGTGAGCACCCACCTCTATCAGCTCACCAGGTCCCATGGACGACATCCAGCCCCAATAGCCTAAAGAAATTCTCCCGCTCGTTCTACAAGGTAACATGCAAGATTCTTCATATCGTTGACCTTTCTTTCGCCATAAGATTTGTTTTCCGTCTTTGTCTGATTTAAATACCTTCTCGTCTGTGAAAATCACGACGTTATTAATCCAATCAAAATTCTGATACATTTGTGCAAATCTAACCCTTGCTTGGCGGTGTGCAGGTGATAACTTAATCTTCCGGGCTGGTTTATATGTTTTAAATCCAGCGGCATGCAAATGATGTCTAACTGTTTGCACAGAAACTCCATGGCTTACTGCAGTGGATCGTGTAGTTGCAAATGGGTGCTCCTGATGCTGTGCAACAATAGCCCGATGCCGCTCCGATTGATCAGTAAACATTATGGGTTTTGGACCAGTACGGTTTCGCTGCACACTCCTGTTTCACCGTAACGGCGTATCCAAAGCTTTACGGTATTTCTCTGTAAAAAAGGATGGACACATAAATAATGTAATCTATTACCTTACTTATAAACTTTCCCATTTTTAAATAAACGCATAAGGTAGATCACAATAGCAAACAAAGAATATGATAATGAATGATAAATAACGGTTTTCATAATTAGAAACTACTTACCGCTATATTGAGCTCACGAGCAATCTTTTTGATGGGAGTATTATCTTCATACAAAAATATAATCTTATATTTTTGATAATCGGTCAAACGCGACATGATTTAGAAGTTAAACCAATAAACAGTTAGAACAATTAGAATTTGAATAATAGGTAAGTAAATGAAAAATACAGCTCAAGTAGTCACTGTCGAAACGTAGACTGATCATTTTAGTTTATCGTTTTTAAAAGTAACTATTACACTATAGGTCCTGCATACATTGCTGGCTGGTTATCTTAACTATTCGTTAATCTGTGTCCGGAGTGAGTTTATTGTAAAGATAACCAGCAATGTATGCCGGACAGTGCACGGTATTCAGTCTGGTTTAATATCTAAAGTAGTCTTAACGCATCAAAAACTCTGAATATACCCACATCATTGAAACATTACTTGAGACGCAAAATAAGTCGGGGAAGAAGGCTATGCAAAAATTCACGACCCCATACGTCAGGTCAATTGGCCTAGCGGCCTGCTGAGCGCTCGTGACACCTGAGGACTCGAGTTCAAATCTCAGCGTAAATCAAAAAACAAGCTATTGCTTTTTTCTTTTTCATCAAGTCTGACTTGAGCATTTCTGTGTCGGAACGGATCAACAGAATCTAACTGCCAATTGAACTACTGAGAAATAAAGGCCATATTCGAATGTTTGTTTTAAATCGTTGGGGGTCAGGTAACTGCTATAAGCGTCCAGCAATTATTCGAAAAGCCCTCATCAATCAGAACAGAGTTTTTGTTAACTGGTCGTCCTGCCCTGTACGTGACTTTACCATAGTTACTAGGTGTTTTAAATGCCAGCAGTATGGTCATGGTGCTAAGACCTGCAGGAATCCAACAGAGACGTGCGCCCATTGTGGAGATGTGGGTCACCCGACCAAGGACTGCGTGAAGAAAGCGGAACCTCCAAAATGTGCAACCTGCCGATTATTCAAAAAGCCTAGTAATCACAAAACTGGTGCCGAAGAATGCCCCGCGAAAAAAATGGCCGAGCAAAGGTACATAAATTCTATTGACTATGAAGGCGCCTAAGAGCGCCGTCTATAGTAAGTGTAGATCTATATTTTAAATAAGAACCTAGTCTTACTTTCACTTTTTAATTCATCATGACAAATTTTTTAATGGATGACCTAGATAATTTCTCTGCTTACGAATCAAAATCTTGTGAAGTTGAAGAATGCAAACAATATCTTTCACGCTTCCAAAATTCGCTGACTATACTAACACAAAACATTCGCAGTATTTATAGTAAAAACTTTGATAATTTTAGTATACTCCAACAGCGATTAAATTTCCACTGTGACATACTTATTCTGACAGAATGCTGGTTGACAAACCGTAGTAATCTTAGCTTACCTGTAATAGAAGGCTACAGTTCTTTTCAGAGTAAACTGAACTATCACCAAAATGATGGAGTAGTATTATACAGGGTTATTTTTTAGTCAGTGCGCAAACTTTGTATGGTGTTTCTACTCGTGATTCTGAGCAACTTTTACTATGGGGCCACCGGTGAATTCGCAAAAAAAAATTTGGATGTTCCATAGAAAAATTCATATCTACTCGGCAAAAATGTATGGGACACCCAAAAAATTTTTTTAGTTTTCTCAGGTGGCGCCATAGTAAAAGTTGTTCAGAATCACGAGTAGAAACATCCTGCAAAGTTTGCGCACTGACTAAAAAATAACCCAGTATGTTAAAAATAACTTAGACATAATTGTTGAGGAGCCACTTCTACTAGATGATTGTAATCGGTTATTAATAAAGATTGGCATGGAAACGGCAATTATCGCGATATATAGATCCCCTTCTGCTGTGAATATTGACAAATTCCTGAATTCATTAGATAAACTTCTAAAAAGTTTATCTCAGTTTAAAAATATAATATTGATGGGCGACATAAATATAGATATCGTGTCAGTAAAAAGCGATAATGTTCCTGGTCAAGAATATCTAAGTCTATGCTACTCGCACGGTCTTCTTCCTGCGCACACTCTTCCCACGTTTCAGACGGGTTCCTGCTTAGATCACGTCATGCTTAAAACAGGCTTACCATCATTAACATTAGTTAGTAAATCGTCTCTAACCGATCATAATGCTGTTCTACTAACACTAAGTCTAAAAAAAATGAGGGCAAAACAAATGCGATATGTCAATAAACTAAATATAGACAAACTTGAAGATAATTTATGCAAGATCGATTTTAGCCCAGTTTACAACTGTTGTGATGCTGACTCTGCACTATTGCATTTAATAAAAACTGTTCAACAAGCTATATAACATAACACTGTGACCATGAAAATAAGTAGGAAATTTTGTAACATTAAGCCATGGATTACTCCGGGACTTATCCGTTGTATGAAAAACAGGGATAAGCTACATATAAAGGCTAAAAAGAACTCTGAAAATTTAATTATTCAAATGACATATAAAAGATACCGCAACTTCTGTAATGACTTATTAAAAAAGGTTAAAAACAGTTACGATAGGAATGAACTAGCAAAGGCTGGAAAGGATAATAAACAAATATGGAAACATGTTAAGACCTTAACTTACACATCAAAAAAACATGAAACTTCCTCAAAGTTACTACAATCGCATGGTTCTGAATCAAAATCTGTTAGTGGCGTCAATGATTTCTTTGTAAATGTAGGCAAAAACCTGGCTGAAAATCTGCAGAACTCTTCCCCTTATCACCCACTTACTAACACACAAACTTTGTCAAAGTCCTTTGTATTGCTGGACACAGATGCACAAGAGGTTGAAAGAATTATAACAGGATTGAAAGAAGATTGTGCAGTCGGTTGGGATAATATCTCAACCAAGATATTAAAAAAATTTAAGCACTTATTAGTCCCACCACTCACATACGTTTTTCAAAAATGCTTAGCTGAAGGAATTTTTCCTGATTGTCTAAAAAAAGCAGTCATAGTACCCATTCATAAATCCGGTCCGAAAAATCTTGTTACTAATTACAGGCCTATATCTTTATTGACATCAATATCTAAAGTTCTAGAGAAAATCATAAATACTAGACTAACGCAATATTTAGAGAAGAATTCTATTTTATCTATGACGCAATTTGGATTTAGAGCCAAACTTTCAACTTCCGATGCCGTCCACGAACTAACCGATCATATTACAAGAAAACTTGATAAAGGGGAAAAAACAGTAGGCATATTTCTTGACCTCGCTAAAGCTTTCGACACTGTTTCCACCACAATCCTTTTACGTAAGCTGGAAAACATAGGTATACGAGGCACGCAACTAAAACTATTCGAAAGTTATTTATCTAACCGGTGCCAGTGCGTTAAAATAGGTAATGTTATGAGCTCTTTTCAACCTAATACATCATTTTGGGTCCCACAGGGTAGTATCTTAGGTCCAACCCTATTTTTGATTTATATTAATGACCTTTGTAATCTTGAATTAACTTGCGGTAAGATTATTTCTTATGCTGACGATACAGCCGTAATTTTTTCCGCCAAAACTGACAAGCAGGTTTTCGAATACGCACAGTGTGGTTTTAATGTTGTATGTAACTGGCTACGCTGCCACCAACTCACCCTTAATGCCGATAAAACACGTTATGTCAAGTTTGCAAAAAGTAACTATCCTTTACCAAACCCCAATCCCAGCATTTATGCTCAGCACTGTTCTTCCAAAAAGGACACTAAATGTGACTGTCCTGTAATTTCAGCTGCAAACCAAATAAAATATTTAGGCATCATAATAGATGATTTGCTTTCTTTCAGACCACCTAATTTTTGTTTTCAAAAAATTACGTTCTTTTGCGGACGCTAAGCTGATTAAACAAGTGTACCTGGCCCTATGTCAATCACTTCTCACTTATTGTATATCATCATGGGGCGGTGCAAACACTACTGTCCTTTTAACTCTTGAAAGGGCGCAACGAGCAGTTCTGAAGGTTTCAAGTTTTCGTCCATTCATGTACCCTACTAACCTACTATATAAGTCATGCAAAGTACTAACAGTTCGCCAATTATTCATTCTGAGCACTGTACTAAAACAACATGCCGCACTGCCCTTCAGTGCGGAGGTAACTAACAAAAGACGTAAAGATATTGTCTGCACACAGAAAACACAAACAAACTTCGCTTTTTCATCGAGATTTTTTGTGTTTTTAGGACCTCGGCTTTACAATCGACTAAATGCAACTCTTTTATTATACCCCTTACGCTACAATGAATGTAAAAGGGTATTACAAGAAGCCTTACAGTTGTTGTCCTATGATGAAACAGAGAATTTATTAACTGTTGTCACCTGATTATCTTTAGTAGTTTAACATTAGCTATTAGTTTTTCTTTTTTAGTTGATAAGTTTGTAATTGTATTGTATTAATTAGTCACTGCAAATATTTTATATAGGATGCAATTTTATTAGTGGCGGATCCTTTAAGGGTGTGCTCTGTCAATGAAACTGAACAACTTTCCCCAAGGAACATAGGTCGAAATACGAAATAAAATTTTGGTCTTCCCATATATTGTGCTGGCCGGCCGGGTCAATTTGTATGGGAGGGCCAAATTTTTTTTTATATTTCGGCCTATGTTCCTTGGGGAAAGTTGTTCAGTTTTATTGACAGAACACACCCTTAACGGATCCGCCACTAATAAAATTACACCCTATATAATTTGTAAAAATAGACGTACCATGTAAGTAGTAAAAATGCCCTCAACTGCCTGAGATACAGGGTAATCCTAGTTCAGGCTATATTGTAATATTTAAGTACTTTTAAGTAATCTAACCTTTTATGTAAAAACTGAAATTAAGCTTTTTAATAAATTATTCTTATTATTCTTATTCTTACCTTCCGTACGAAAACTAAATAATAACAAAATATCATCATTTACCCGTCACCATGCGGTTGACTAAGTATATAGGGTGTAATTTTATCAGTGGCGGATCCGTTAAGGGTGTGTTCTGTCAATGAAACTGAACAACTTTTCCTAAGGAACATAGGTCGAAATATGAAAAAAAAAATTGGCCCTCCCATACAAATTGACCCAGCCGGCACACACTTAGTATGGGGAGACCAAATTTTTTTTTCGTATTTCGACCTATGTTCCTTGGGGAAAGTTGTTCAGTTTCATTGACAGAACACACCCTTAACAGATCCGCCACTAATAAAATTACACCCTATATAGTCGACAGATATCAAGCCGAGATTAATATAGTAGTTTTTATAACAAGGGAATAAAGTGATATATTGTTAGTCGCCCGAGAATAAATAACTTTATACCCGAGTGATACATACTACTTTTCATCTCTATGAGAAAAACAATAAATACTTACTTAATCTACGAAGTTCTTTAAATATTGCTGCTATAATATCCATTATTTTACAATACATCCTATAAATTGCGTTATAAACATCCAATATTTACAAAAAACATTATCACTCATTTCATTTCATATTATTGCAATATAAATTGTGAGGTTAGGGGAGGGCGGGGCAAGACGGGGATATTAAGTTTTGAAGGCACACAAATCCCAACATATTGATTGATATTAATTGAAGTTTTTTAATTTGAGGGGAAACTTCAATAATATATCTATTACTTTTTGATCATTTCAGGAAGATTCATTACTAAACTTAGACGTAAATTCAAATTTAAAAAAAAATGCACTTTGCCCCATCTTGCCCCATACTGCGGTAAGACGGGGTACCCCCAGGGGGTAAGATGGTATTCCTGTAAGCGGGGCAAGATGGGGTTCGATATTTACCATAATGTATGAGTTGTACTTAATTTGAATGTCAAAATGCACAAGTGTGAAATAGTTCATCATAAATGCCTGTACATCCGTCGGATGCCCATTTTCGACAGAAATAACGGGATATTCATCCTCATTGCAATAAAAATATGTTGTATCCCTTTTATTTTATATGGACATGATATGGCTTTCCCCATCTTGCCCCGACGTATAAATTATCAATGAAAAATCAATAAATGAATAACGGTTCAAATTGCAAGCCAAATTCAATATTTATCGTTGTTGCGCATAAATAAAGCAATTAGAAAAAATATACGTCACTATCTATCATTCACTCAACAATCACAGTCACGAGTGGAAAGAAAACAAAATGTGATAAGGACTTGCCCAAAAATCAGTTTTTCGGCAATATTTTGCTGACTGTGTAACCCATGACCACGACAATCCGGCAACTGATAAATGTCATGACAGCGCATTGTACGACGCTTGAACGGCTGTGTTTAGTCACTTGTAACAGCGTTTTTTGCCCAGTACCCCGTCATGCCCCTCACCCCGTCTTGCCCCGCCCTCCCCTATATTGTTGTTGCCCATTGCTGGCCAGTTATCGCGCCAAAAGAAAAATACAATTTGACACATGACTTTTTAATTTCAAATTTTGCTAGGAATTAGGTCTTTTATGAGCTACATACTAGGTGTAAAATACTCAATAAAATAGCAGATAACAGGTAGTGTTGCAGAGAAAAAACCTATCTGTAGTAAATTTTCGATTGATTGGCTGCAAATATTTGTGTTCCAAATTCAAATGAATTTTAATCCCTTGGGATTAAATAACCTATTTTAATCCCACTTAAGTGAGACCAAAGCGTTGTTTATTGAATAGAGGGGATGAAAAAAACTTTACGTCGTCGCCTTTTACCCTGAGTGGACTAGAGGTGGCAGTATTCTTAACCGCTACCATAATAAAAGAAATACTAAGTAATTAAAAAATGTAACAGGATAGATAATGCGATCGTCTAAAAATATACCTAGTAGCTACCTATATATATTTTTACCATTATAATATTTTCTATAGAACTTTCCTCCATCTATGGAGACCTTATATTTGTTAGGCGACGGGGCACATGTATCTAAATTTTATTTCAGAACCTTGATTGTGTCAAATTGAGCGGAAAACATTTGATGCCATATTCATGTTATTCATATTATTTCTACGAGAAAAATTTCCATACGCATGCTCCGAAATGTTTACATCCCACCAAGGTATTAGATTTACGTCCCTTATGGACAAAGTATAAACGGATTAATAAAACTGTTCGTTACGTCCCGGAAACTTTGAGAGTTATTTACGAGATATTTCATGCATTAAATTAACAGATTTTCAGCCATAAACAACAGTAAAAATCAGAAGTTTATCGAGTTAAATTGAAGGGTTCAACTTATTATACGGTTATTTTCACACTACTGGTTAGAGAGAAAACAGTAGCAATATTAATAATAAATAGTATGAAAATGTACCTATCCTTTATGGTATACCACGAGGAGGTAGACCTTGGCTACGTGCAATAAAATCCTTTGAAAGGACAAGGAGAAATATATAGCTGTAGTATTTTTTTAAATAGAAAACGTAATCATTTTCTTTACTTTTGTCAAGATATCTAGACAAAAGCACTGGACGAAAGCTGAACATTAATTCAACGCCTTAAAGTTAATCAATTAAACTTTGCTCGCGCATAAGTTTCAGGCGCTTAAGCGATCACTTCAAGAAGTTTTTAGATTTAAAATAATTACAGCACAAGTTTTCCCAAAGATACGAAAAGCTTCAGAAACACTTTTTCACAGTGAGGTATAATTAAATGGAATAACAGTTTTCCTTAAGAAATGTACGAAAAAATAGTAGAGCACTTTATTGAATTGTAGAGGCAACGAATTGTTAACATGCATCTCTTGCATAACTACATGGCATGGCATGGCATCTTTCTAATAAAAATATTTAAAAAATACTTTACATAACATAATAAAATATTGCAATGCTATATTTTTAATTTAAAAATACTGTGGGTACAAGGATCGTCGGTTCTCAGCGAGTAGGTATGCACAACAGTTTTATTGTTGTCAGTGTTGGCTGCAAATATTAGACCTATCGGACTAACATGCGTCACATCAGTGTGCAGGACATTCGTATGATGAGAATTTGGTCACCTACAAGTAGTTTACAGCCGATGTGGCGCAGTGGTTACTACGACTACGACGCAGAAGGTTCCGAGTTACATTCCCGTTGGGGTCACTCACAAAGTTGATATTTATCACTTTGTGAATATGTCCCCAGTCTAGTCAGGACATTACAGGCTGAACTAACTAATTGACCGAAGGCAAGATGGTTCGTGCTTCGAAGGGCACGTTAAACCGTCGGTCCTGGTTGCTGACTATGATCAGATCACTTAGACGGCGGTCGTTTAACAACAATGTCCGAGGCCTGCTACTTGCAGTATACGACTTGGTGTCCCACTAGAACTCCTCTATAAAAGAATTTATAGACTTACGATCATCAGTTCGCAGCGAGTATGCTACCGCTTCATCATTGTCAGCTGATGCGAAGACTAGCCCTATAGGACCGACATGGTTCACATTGGTGTTCAAGACATAGGATGACGCGTTGAACGAGACTGAAGGAAGATCGGGGTTGTCTGAAAGGAAAAGGTAGAGTCACATGAGCAAAGTCAGAAGGTGTAATGTATAAGAAATGCCTGTAAATACATATATGTGATAGAATGTTCGGTGTTCGACGAATTTGGAAGTTTCTATGTCAACGGAATTATACCGGGAGTAACAAATAGGATAGATATAACAAGCCACAAGGAGGTCAAGGTTCTCATGAAACTGAACAATTTTACTCATGGAACTTGGATAAAATTCTGAAAAAAATAAATTGGACCTGTATTGTATTAATTTATTCACACAAAATTACAATAGTTTATCAACGTCACCATTAAATCGGGATCGGTGCACCTTCCATAGTAAATCAATCAAGTGATCATTTTGTATGGGAGGTCCAAATATTTTTTTAATATTTCGGCCCATGTTGCATAGAGAAAGTTGTCCAGTTTCATGAGTACTATCACCTTCTTTCGGCTTGTTATACCGTTTTTGTTACTCCCTGTATAGATGATATTGCCCTCGCTTTAAGATATTCGAGCAAGAGAGCTGCACTAACTGCTCCTGCCTGCAGTTGAAGTGCCACGTACGACACATCCGCATATAAGGTGACATCGCCTCGACCACTGAGCCCTCAGAGCTGTATAACTCACCACTATGTTCCACATCAAGCACGAGAACTGCACTAGCTGCTCCTGCCTGCAGCTGAAGTGCCACGTACGACACATCCGGAGATAAGGTGACATTGCCTCGACCCTGGATGACCACCGTGCCCTCGGAGTGGGTAGCAGAAAATAGAGCTGCATTTTCTGATGACAAAGATGGAAGAATTTTAGTAAAATCATCCACATGTTTGAGCGCCTTATTTTGAGATGGTTATGATATGAGCTTAATATGATCATGACAGTAGCATAAGTAGCTTTTGTCCGCTCGTGATCTGATGACAATCACATGCTATATATGTTATCTGATGGCAATCACATGCTATGTATGCTATATATCGACCCGTTAGGGAACAAATGTCGTAAAAGCCAAATCGCAACTTTTGGGAAATCGCAAAAAACTAAAAATGGAAAACGATAATGTTGTGTATTTTTTACATTTCTAAAGCTATATTAGTACTGTTTACATATGTTTTTGGCCGCAAAAATCCCTTTCAAAGTGTATAAGAATAAATATGCTAACTTCAACAGTTCAAGAGATAGGGTGGCTTTTACTACATTTTGTTTTAGAAAAATTGGTGGTTACGACATTTTTTTTAAGTATGGAGACAATCAAAATTGTTGTAATTACTTTTTGTTAAACACGATGACCCACTTTTTTGTAGTAAAATACAGAAATCTGGAAAAAATGTAGATTTTGTAGGTAAAATTATACTTATTTGGTAGTTACGCTAATACTTTACTCAATCTTGCATAGTTTTTTCAAATTCAGATACATTGTCAAGCCTTTACCCTTGCAGAGTAATTAGAGCATTAAAGAATGTAAAAATCTGAAGTTTTCAGCACTTCTGACTTACTTTTCGGCATATTTATTGGTGGTACACTTTCCACAATCAATAGTAAACAATTGTTGGGCTATCGCATAAAATATAATAATCGCGTACCTAAAGAATATGAAACTATAAAGTTCCTTAGTCACTTCACATATAAGATCGATCGAAAGGCGAAAAGATGAGCTGGTTTAAGTCAACATAGAAAGTTTATAAAGTTTATAAGTTTCGTACGATGTACGATGTGCCTATGACGTTGGTAGGTTTATTTTTCGAATGAGCTTAAAGAGTTGAAGTTGTGTCATCAAAATAAATAATATTATACTATAAAAGGTTACATTACATCTAATTAAGTACATATCTCTTAAGAGTGTGTTCTACTCACAAAACTGAACAACTATTGTCAGAAACTTTTCTTCGAAATATAAATGTAATCCTATATTAAAAATAATTACAATCACATCTGAGAAATTCAATTGTTCTTTGATAACTGACAAGGGGTTAGGGAGTCAGATATAGATTTTTTAAACGGTATTCAATTTTGCAAAGCATCAGAATGAGAGCTAGATAATAAAGTATGCTGTATGCAACTTTTACTGGGAAAACTTCAAGTTGATCGTGTGCATCTCGTCAGCAAGCCTAGTTAGCATACCAGCCTTTGATATACTAGCATTTAGTGAGAAATTTGTGCCATCTACCAGTAAAATGTCAAAATTAGTGCAAAAACATGAAAGACTTGTGATCGTGCTTTATTTTATATATGGCAAAAAAGCAACATCAGAACTGTTTTAGCCTTGACATCTACAGAAGGATAGCAGGACCTGTAGTGTCTTGTGACTCTCTGTATTTTTACTATGTATGTTTTAGTGTACAATTAATAAATAATCTCTTGTCTGGATAATTGAGATTAAATAATAGTCCACTAACTTGATAAAACTAAAAGAGATACTTATTGACATATGTGAAGAAAAACTTCCTTATTTTGAAATGTCCTGAAATATTCACGGCGACAACGATCATATTTTACAGCCGTTCAAGCTCTGCCTACCCCATAAGAGATAAAGGCGTGATAAATGCAATGTATGTTTGTACAGAAAAGAAAGAGCTACTACAATATTTCATGTATTACGTTGGGACAGATACATTTAGATAATATTTTCATTAAGTGTGTCATACGAAAATTACCAAACACTATCAAAATTAAAGAAAAAGGATAATAAATTGAACGATAATAATTTGAATCAAATGAAAATCTACTGGGCTGTAATAATTTCGAATTAAAAGAACTCCGAATATTGAACAAAAGAGAAAACAAAATCAGTCGATGATTGACAATACGAAAAATTATTGAGAAAGACGTGAATAATTGAAGAAAGTGTGTTATAAAATGTAAATATTGCCACTAAAACCACGAGTTTAGATGTTTGCAAGGCTGCTTATTTTATTAGAGTGATTGACTGATGTTTCTTACATTCTATATCAAACTGACAAAGTCAATTCAAAGTATACAATGGACAGGGTGTGCCATTAGGTAAAGAGTATTTACAACACCTCCCCGTAATGGGACATCCTGTGCCTATATACAAATAAACGACATATCAAAGTTCACTGTACAAACACACGATATCACAACACAAAATTAACACTATACACAAACAGAAATAACATCAACCTGTATATACACTTCATCAAAAAATTCATCCTGTATATACACCTAACCTAGAGAACTATTTACATACCTAACGATGATCTGAATCCTAGCCTAATCCTAATGCACATGAAAATTTACAGTGTTTGATTTTTGGGAGAGGCTTGGTGAGGATGTCTGCGATCATGTTATGTGTCGGTATGTATGTGATGATATAGTCCTGTTCTGAGAGTAGGCGTATGAAGTGATGTCTAATGTCGATGTGTTTTGTGCGAGCGTGGAATGTGTTGTTGCGAGTGAATTTGATTGTGCTTTGATTGTCTGTATGAATGGTGAGTGGCTGTATGACGTCGTAAACTTCTTTAATGAGGGTGCGGAGGTAGATGGCTTCTTTACAGGCTTCGCCTAGAGCCATGTACTCTGCTTCTGTGGTGCTCAGTGCAGGGGTGCGCTGTTTCTTGGATTCCCAAGAGATCGCAGCACTGCACATCTTGAAAACGTACCCTGTGTACGAGCGTCTATCTATAACGTTGCTGGCGTAGTCGGCGTCAGCAAAGCCGGTGGGATACCCTTCACCATTTTTGTACGTTAGTTTAAGGTCCTTCGTAGCCTTCAGGTACCTTATAACCCGTTTGGCAGCCCTAAAATGCACCTCCCCGTAATGTCCATTGAACTGGCTTAGATAAGATACAGCGTAGGATATATCTGGTCTGGTGCCAATTGCAATGTACATTAGAGAACCAATAAGTTGTTGGTATGGCAAATCGGGTTTCTCGTCATCCTTTTCAGGGATTGTGAGCTTCATACCAGGTTATGGGCCTTCTCATGCCCCTCTAACCTAAGTTTAGATTCTCGAGTGGCTTAAAAAGTGCTATGGAGAGCGAAAACGGCTCTCCATCGGCGGGTGATCATCAAACGTCGGCACAACCACCAGCGCAAGCTTCACCAGGTGCACAGCCGCAGCATCTAATAACAATGCAGCAAACCGGCGTGCCAAGTATCGAAAAACTAGAAGGAGCACGAAACTTCTCTAGCTGGAGCTTCGCCATGAAGAACATACTCATAGTGAGTGACCTGTGGGACTTCGTAGAAAGCCCCAGAGCAATCCAAGAACAGCTCGGAGAAGCCCACTTCAAGCGTCTTGATGCCAAGACAAAGGCAAAAATATGCCTATCTGTTTCTACCTCAATCTACCCAGTAATAATGAGCAGCCCAACAGCCCAGGAGACATGGAAGAAGCTACAAACTGCTTATGCGGATAGCGGTCTTTTACGGCGCAAGATCTCGTCGGACTCCGTAGCAACAGTGCTACTCAAAGAAGACCAGAGGCCATCGGAATCGACGTCTACTGCTCTGCACACATCTACGAGTACGCCTGTTCCCAAGAATACGCCTGTGCCGCCGTGCCCAAAGCTCGTCTGCACATTCTGCAAGCGTCACGGACACCTCGTCTCGGAGTGTCGGAAGGGCAAGAAGAAGAATATGGCTAATCTTAGTACACATGTCACACTTTATTCATCTTGTCATTCTTCCAAAACACCTCATTCCTCCTCACATTGGTTCATAGACTCGGGTGCAACATCACACATGTGCAATGATAGAAATTCATTCAGTAGCATTTCACCCCAGTCAGATACAGTAACCGTAGCCAACAACCAACAGATAACCAGCGAAGGTATAGGTACAATTTCTGTAAATAGTGGTAAAATAGACAAAATTTCTAACACTCTAATAAAAATATCTGTCTTGATATCATCTAAACTCGGTTATTGTGGTATTATTTACATTTTGTAACAAAGTGAATATTATGTTGTACCAAATTATTAAAAATATTACCAAATTAATAAAAATATTGAATAAGACTGTCAATCCACCAAAACACTTCAAAAATAAACTTTTATCATTATCTAACAACCAAATTTAAAAACTAGAATTTAATTATGTTACTTAGTGATATCGTTCTTAATAAATTAATATTTTGATTAAATAATTACTTTTTATACTACAATAATTCACCAATTTTATCCGCAACTTGGTATTTTACTACATGAAAAAAGAATATTATTTCATTCAATATGTATTTTACATCAATAAACGTCAAGCTCTATTGTCCCAAAAACAGTAAATTCTGTCGTAAACACCAGTGAGGTAACAAAAATTATGTAGTAAAAGCCAATTGTTGGAGTAATCTATTTAAGACTTCTTGTTCATTACCACAAATTTACCTGAAATGGCTGCAAGCTTCGCATCATGCTTAATGTTGTAAAAGAAAAAGTATCAAATAATTTGTCTTTTACGACAAATTGAACGTTTTCACTTTCTTGGTCTTTTTGAGAAAATATGTCGTATAAGCCACCTTTTTACATACATGTTATTTACGACACTTTTTTAGTGTCCAAGGCGTCCAAACAAGGTTCTTACGACAATTTTTTTTTTAAATTACAGTTTTTCTTGTCTAAAAATCTGTGTCGTAAAAGCCATTTTTTTCAAGATATCAAAATTTTAAATATACAGATCGATAGAGCTCGTCAAATTACATAAGATAGCATTAAAAACCCATTTTGGCCAAAATGGCTTTTACGACATTTGTTCCCTAAAGGGTCGATATGTCTTCGCTTTTTCAAATGCCATCAGATCATGCACGCGGACTTTTGGTACTTTTCCATTATTCTTGGTGTATATAGAAACTTGGCCTCTGATTTTTTGTAATACATAAAACAAGTGTCAAAAAGAACTAAATTCGGATAATGCCAATTTTATCAGGTCGCATCGAGCGTCAGATAAAATTTCCATTTCACAGTGTAGGTACAAAAATTTACACGCTGCGCTTGACTTTTTCATGAAAACACAATTTCAGCCGTAAGCTGAGCCGATTTGGCAGGTTCACGGTCTGCCCAGTACAGAATTGCACCATTGGAAAAAGTTTTACGAGTGTTTTATTGGAGCGTGGCACCACAATTTTCGTTATTCAGATTTTTTGCTCTTGTGTATCTGGAGCGTGGAAAATTTGACGTCAAATTTATATGTAAAGAAGATTTACTTACGAAATGTATTTTTAGCAATTCCATCTTACCTACCATTTAAAGAATCAACCTAAACTGGTTATTTTTATTTGACAAAGCAGTAGTAGTTGATTTAGTTTCTAGTATTTTGTATTAAATACCAGTATAAATTGGTCCCTTATATGAGTAACTGGATTTTCTGGCGATATATCTATTGTAACTTCAACTTAAAAATATTTTATGTGTCTTTTGATTTTTTTTTCTGGATATGCAAACGTCTAATTTATTCTCAACCCCGCTTTATGATAATGATAACTTACGTCAAGGAAATAGTCAGACGTATTTTTTTAATGAATAAGTATTAAACAAAGATATAAGTTAAAGTGTAGAATTATGAATTAAATATCGGGTCGTGCTTTGACTCGTTGTTCCAGATGACAAAAGTACTTTTCAAGATTTCAAGAAGTCATATGAAATGAAATTTGTTGAATGAAACTCGTTATTTTTACTCTCGCACTAACTAGAACTTCAAAAGACGCTCGTTAGAGAACATCCGAATTTTGAAAAGTTGTGGCTCTAGTTCTAGATCACAAGCATTACATTCAACTTCGTTAGTGTGATTGTGATAGCACGTGAACATGATACGGTTCACGATCATCTCAAGTCAAAAATAGTTTTCAAAGGGACGATCACGGATTATGCCTAGCTCTGTGAGAGAAATTTTATTTATAGCCACAATTATTTTTTTCTTATCCGTTTTAATGGTGCAAGAGCGACGACAAAGTGTTGGTTCACAATCAAAATATTTAAATATTTGGACAACAATTAATTGTATTGAATACCTAGTGGAAAATAATGGCAACAAACTGCTTCCGACTGATAGCAATATGTATGATGAAATTGATGAATGAATAGCAGCCATTAGCAGCTGTATGAATCATGTATTTGTGAGCACCGAACTAAGGAAGTCTTAATTATGTTCTGGATAAACGTATATCTAGGATTGTTAGATAATATGTATTAACATACCTCCCAAAAGTGCCACATCTGTTCCATTGTATCCAGTTAGAGTGATAGCTTCGTGGAACACTTGTCCGCTCTGCACTATTCCCTCGTAGAGAATCTTCCCAAACGATGATTCGGAAACAACTGCGTCTATAATAAACAAAAAGTAAGAAACAGATATACGTATATGTTATCCAATTACTTAAAGCTACTTTTAACACAATGAGAAATTCCTATTGTACGAAAACCACAATCATCGAAAGCTAATCTAATAAAAATGTTCTGTCGAGGAGAAATCCTATTGCGAAATACCCAAATATTTTTTACATTGCTCACTTAAGAAAGATTTTTATCTTATCTACCGTGTTATATGTATGTACGTAGTAATATTATGACGAGTAGCAATCTAGCAATCCAACTCATGATAATTATAGGGATTTATTACAGCTAAGCTAATCAAATAAATACGTACAAGTTTTTATAAAAGACAAGGAAAAGTAGATTTAATACCAAATAATGTAGTAGGCTATTCTAAAATATATCTTCAAAATGTGACAATGACTTACCGTTTACAAGAGATATAATTATAGTTGCTCTCGTAAATGTTCCAGGCTTTTGTGCCAGAATGACAAATATAAGTTTCCTTTTACTCTGTAGCACATCTTCAGGGATTGCACTTGCTAAAACTATTGAAACAGAGTTACCAGATCCTGAAAGCTGGAACCATTCAGCGTCATCTGCAATAAGTACCTAGTTTTAAAATTGGCTCTATTATAAACTAAAAACATCCAGCTGATTAAAGTTTGTCATACAAACCTCCATCAAGAGTAAATTGCACTGTATCATCATATCCTTGGGATAAAGATATTATGGACCCAAAAGTCAGACCATCCGTCACATTATACTGTCCCGTATAGAAAGGTTCGTTGAAAATCATTTCACCTACATCTTCCTGCACAACTTCGAACACAATCGTAGCATGAGCAGAGACGGTATCGGGCGCTGAAGCTTGTATTTCCAGTACTATAATTCTGTTTGATGGGACCATTTCTTGTGGAATAGGACTAATCAGGGACACATTAACGCTATTGTCACTACGTATAAGGGTGAAATAGTTTTGCAGTTCTGAAAATATGAGCTTTTGTTAATAAAAAATATTATTTCTAATAGTTGGTTCGGCATTCAAACATAATAAGGTACACAACGTTACCTCCATATAGGGTAAAGTTAACATCATTAGAATACCCTTCACTAACAAATATAAGATCAATTTTAGCAACATCGCCTTCAATGGATCCAACATAACTGATTCGGTTAAACCCTAGAACAGGTCTAGTTTCATTGAGTTCTGTAAAAATATAAATTTATATTAGTATTTGTATAAAGATGACTCATAATTAGTCGGTATTTTAAAGATAACAACATTCTTGACAAAAATATAAGGTCCTATTGAATTCACTGCAAATATTTTAGAGGCAGATCAAATAAAATATAAGCATGTACTAGGCAAATTTTTAAAGAAATCTACACGCTAGTTTTCGAGAAAATTGCATTTAACTAAAAAAAATAACAAAACGTAAAAGTGCACCCTGTTTGTCCTAGAAACACACACATCGATGAATTTAAATTACGCGCCAAAAACAGGTGCTGTGATTGGTTGGTTGTTAGTGTGCGTGCCGTGTAAGTGAATCCTGTCTACGTGGCGGAACGTCAGTCGGGTCAGTCAAAGGGTGTTCACATAATTAATTAAAAAGTTTGTTTGAAAATGAAAAAAAAATCTAGCGTTAAAATGCCTTAGATGTTTTTCTTATACACATTTACGCATGCCCTTAAAATATTTGCAGTGAATTTAATAGGACCTTATATAATAGACACTAGTTTCTAGTAGAATGATGTGAATTTTATTACCATCATACAGAGCAATGATGATAGTAGCTCGTGCTGGTATAGCATCGGATTTGTTCGCTATAATAGTAAATATAAATTGATGTCTGTTTGCTGCTACTGCAGATGGAATTGAACTGACCAGTCTCAAGGATAGTGAGTTTTCTGTTAGCACATCAACTTCGAAATATTGTGAGTCATCTGTAAAAACGAAATGAAAGTTACCAAAGCTGCATTCATTTATGTAGCAACAAAATTTCAAATAATTTATATGGTAACAAACCTCCTTCTAACTTAAATGTTACATTACTATCGTAGCCATCTGATAAGGTGATGTTGTCTGTAAATGTAAAACCTTCCGATTCCGTGTAGGAACCTGTGTAATATGCACTACTGAAAATCAGTTGTTCTAACATTGGGGTTTCTTCTTGTATAATTTCGATTACAATAGTAGCATGAGCAGATAAGGAATCAGGTGCTGATGCCAATAATTCTAAAATAATTATTTTGTTTTCCGGCATTGACTCAACAGTAATGGTAGTGTTCAATGTTATCGTTACTATTGGTCCTTCTGAGTTGAAAGCGAAATAATTGTTTAGAGCTGAAATGAAAATAAACCTCAATGAAAATTTAACTTATCAGGTGCATTTTGAAATATTTTACGATGAAGTTATATTGGAAGAAAATTTTACCTCCTTGTAGACTAAATGTGACATTATCAGAATAGCCTTCACTTAGAGTAATCGAATCCAAATTCAGAGTATTTTGTTCTAAAGAACCTAAATAGTTGATTTTTTCAAAGCCTAATATAGTTGTATTGTTGTTGATGAGGTCTGAAAATGTTATAACATATTATATTAGTTACAAAATTGTTACAATCACAATCTTTCCTCTTCATTTACTGTGATATTATTTTATTACCATCATACAGAGCAATGACGATAGCAGCTCGTGCTGGTATAGCATCGGATTTGTTCGCAATAATAGAGAATATAAATTGATGCCTGCTTGCTGCAACTGCTGATGGAATTGAACTGATCAGTCTCAAGGATACTGAGTTTTCTGTTAATACATCGACTTCGAAATATTGCGAGTCATCTGTAAAAACAATATAATAGTTACTAAAGCTGCATTCATATTATGTAGCAACGAAATTTCAAATAAATTTATTTAGTTACAAACCTCCTTCTAACTTAAATGTTACATTACTGTCGTAGCCTCCTGATAAGGTGATGTTGTCTGTTAATGTGAAACCTTCCGATTCCGTGTAGGAACCTGTGTAATATGCACTACTGAAAATAAGTTGCTCTAACATTGGTTTTTCTTCTTGTATAATTTCGATTACTATAGTGGCATGAGCAGATAAGGAGTCAGGTGCTGATGCCAATAATTCCAAAATAATTATTTTGTTCTCCGGCATTGACTCAACAGGAACGGTATTGTTCAATGTTATTGTTACTATTGGTCCTTCTGAGTTGATGGCGAAATAATTGTTTAGAGCTGAAATGAAAATAATCATAAATGAAAATTTAACTTATCAGGTGCATTTTGAAATATTTTATGATGACGCTACGCTATATTGGAAGAAAAATTTACCTCCTTGTAGACTAAATGTGACATTATCAGAATAGCCTTCACTTAGTGTAATCGGATCCAAATTCAGAGTATTTTGTTCTAAAGAACCTAAATAGTTGATTCTTTCAAAGCCTAATATAGTTGTATTGTTGTTGATGAGATCTGAAAATGTTATAAAATAAATTAGTTACAAAATTGTTACAATCACAATCTTTCCTTTTCATTTACTGTGATATTATTTTATTACCATCATACAGAGCAATGACGATAGCAGCTCGTGCTGGTATAGCATCAGATTTGTTCGCAATAATAGAGAATATAAATTGGTGCCTGCTTGCTGCTACTGCTGATGGTATTGAACTGATCTGTCTCAAGGATACTGAGTTTTCTGTTGATACATCGACTTCGAAATATTGCGAGTCATCTGTAAAAACAAAATGATAGTTACCAGAGCTGCATTCATATTATGTAACAATGAAATTTCAAATAATTTATTTAGCAACAAACCTCCTTCTAACTTAAATGTTACATTACTATCGTAGCCTTCTGATAAGGTGATGTTGTCTGTAAATGTGAAACCTTCCGATTCCATGTAGGAACCTGTGTAATATGCACTACTGAAAAACAGTTGTTCTAACATTGGGTTTTCTTCTTGTATAATTTCGATTACTATAGTAGCATGAGCAGATAAGGAGTCAGGTGCTGATGCCAATAATTCTAAAATAATTATTTTGTTTTCCGGCATTGACTCAACAGGAATGGTATTGTTCAATGTTATTGTTACTATTGGTCCTTCTGAGTTGATAGCGAAATAATTGTTTAGAGCTGAAATGAAAATATCATCAATAAAAATTTAACTTATCAGGTGCATTTTGAAATATTTTATGATGACGCTATATTGGAAGAAAATTTTACCTCCTTGTAGACTAAATGTGACGTTGTCAGAATAGCCTTCAGTTAGTGTAATCGGATCCAAATTCAGAGTACTTTGTTCTAAAGAACCTAAATAGTTGATTTTATCAAAGCCAAGAATAGTTATGGTGTCGTTGAAATCTGAAAGAAATTCAATTCATCGTCGAGAGTAAATATTTTTATCCATTAGGAACATATGAAAAGAAAAAAAAACTAGAAATCGAGACTGATCAGTTCAAATATTTTATTGCATTTCTTGCCTTTTACCAATAAATGTTACCATTGGTTATGTTATAATTTAATAAATGTATGTAAATGAATGAAATTTTTCGTTA
Source organism: Phthorimaea operculella (assembly GCA_024500475.1). Classification (NCBI taxonomy): domain Eukaryota; kingdom Metazoa; phylum Arthropoda; class Insecta; order Lepidoptera; family Gelechiidae; genus Phthorimaea; species Phthorimaea operculella. Next base: position 829,914 of record JANFCV010000171.1, on the reverse strand, counting down.
CCGTCTAGCAGAGATATGACAATTGTGGCTCTTGCAGAAATGGCGTCAGGTTTCTCTGCACGAATTGTGAAAATTAGTTGACGGTTGTTCATCACCACAGAAGATGGAATTGGTAATATTAATTTAAGTGACACTGAATCAGATGCAACAACAGCGTCAAAGTATTGAGAACTTTCTGTAAATAAAATATTATGACAATCGGATAATTGATAATTATTACACAAATTAGTGAAACGATTATCACTAGTAGGTAAGGAATTCACATCATAAGGAATTATAAAAGCTGAATGCATACCTCCTTCAAGAGCAAAAGTAACGTTGGTATCAAAGCCTTCTGTAAGTCTGATTTCATCAGTGAACGCCAGTCCTGCAGTTTCTGCGTAATGCCCAGTGTAATAAGCCTCACTAAATATCAGTAGCTCAAAGCTGGCGTTCATCTCTTCTCGCACAACTGTTATGATAATAGCTGCATGTGCAGACATGAAACCTGTTGCTGATGCTTCTAGTTCTAAAACGATGATTCCATTTTCTGGTAAAGATTGTTCAGGTATCGAACTGTCTAAGGCTAAAGTAACCGTGGATCCATTAGATTCAATTCCAAAATAGCTTTCCAAATCTGAAAATATTGTTGTTTTAGTAAAATATCTGCAAAACCAGAAAAGGTTTATTTTAAAGAATTTTAAAATCTTACCTCCAAACAATCTGAATGTAACATTATCAGAGTGACCATTGCTGAGAATGATTTCTTCAAAATTCAAAGTATTATTTTCAAGGGTACCCATGTAGGTGACTCGTTCAAAACCAAGAATTTTCGTGTCTTCTGAAAAACCTGAAACAATTTTAACATTGATGGAGTAGGTACTGACATTAGTCTTATAATTAACTTACCTTTTTATGCGGGAAATAATTTTATTTATGTACAACATAAACAAATGCCGAATAACAATTAAATTTAACTAAACTTTTTGTTATTTCCATAACTTACCATCAAAAAGAGCTATGATAATCGTTGCTTTTCCGGCAACAGTGCCTGTTTTTTCAGCCTTAATGGTGAAAATTAGATGGTGATTGTTTAAGGCTACTGCAGATGGTATTGGGGATGTTAAATTCAATGTTACTGAATTTCCAGTTGTCCTTTCCAATCCAAAGTATTGAGAGCTCTCTGCAATTTGAAAAAACATTTATACAAAGCTTATTTAAGATTAATTTTTAGGATGTTTGTGAATTTTTTCTACATCCACGGAATAGAAATATACATTTACTCAGAAATAAATGAAGTTAACATATTTATACTGAATTCAGCCGAAAGTCATGAAAGTAACTCATTTTAAAAAGTTGCTACCTCCTTCTAATGTAAATTGTACTGTTTCATTGTATGCTTCCATTAATTCTATAACGTCATTGAATACTAGTCCGTCTGCTTCAGTGTAATGTCCGGTGTAATAATTGTTACTGAAAGCTAGATGTTCCACAGCAGTATTTTCACTTTCGATGGTAAAAAATATTGTAGAGAAAGCTGAAAAGGCATTTGGAGCGGATGCTTGTAGTTCTAGAATTATTATTCCATTGGATGGCAACTGAGATTCTGGAATAGAACTGCTAAGCGATACTGTGACTGATGCTCCATCGTTGGATACCGTAAAGTATTCTCGCAAATCTGCAAACAATTAATAAAAATAGGTTAAAAGGTTTTTTGTAGTTCATGTAATGTCAATTACATTATATCAATAAATCATACCTCCTTGTAAGCTAAACGTTACATTTTGGTTATATCCATCACTGAGTAGTATTGTATCTAAACTAATGGTATTGCTTTCCAGTGTACCTAAGTATGCAGTTTGTTCAAACCTCAGGATGGTCATGTCGGAATCTGCAAAATCAAATAAGAGATCGATTACTATCTTGCATATTTATTAGTCATTGCACTGTGCTTAAATTATTGTTTGAAACGGGATTATTACCGTGATTATATTTTTGTTTACCTCGATATTTCGAGGCGGTTGCACGCCTCATGGTCACGAGTAGACTGGCTCGGCGAGTGATGTCATCTTTCTAAGGGCAAACATATCTGTCTACCCTCTTTCGGATTCGTCGACTGCGTTCTACACGGTTACTCGAATCACTACTATTGTCACTCACTATTTTGTCACGATCACGACACACCACACTAACAGTATCACTTCGCGAGTTAGAAGTCGAGTGTTTTTTTGCGGTTGTATACGTTTAATACTGGATTCCACGCACTGGACAGCTTGAAACCATCTTCACGATTAAAGTTTTTATATTTTGTGATTTCGATGGCTTCTCGCACTAAACGAGGTATATAGTGACGTTCCGTTGACAGTACTTGCGGGTTATGTAGTTCAATCCAGTGATTAGTTTCCGCTTGGTTTAGGTGTTCCGCTATGGCTGACTTCTGGGCATCGTTGTTTTCTACTCGTGACCATGAGGCGTGCAACCGCCTCGAAATATCGAGGTAAACAAAAATATAATCACGGTAATAATCCCGTTTCAAACAATAATTTAAGTGTTGTGAACAACCGTGAAAACCTAAAAACTTATATTGCACTGTGTTTTGTATTATTTACTTTGTCACTTTGTCATCATATTATTTACTGTTTACCTCAAATAATCGGCAAATCAAAGCCTTACCACAAATAAGTTAGACAAACGTCAAATGCAACGCGTGTTTAAAATATCTTTATACAAGAAAAAAAAAGCTAGACATGCGATTAATGCGTGTCCAACTTATTTGTGGTTAGACCCTTAGAACTCAAATTCTAACAAATCATGTTGCGCCGATCCCAGCTGATTGATATGGGCAGGAAGATGCTGATGACCGATGATCCGTCAAAATTCAAAAATTTAGTTATTTTTACCGTTGCTCAGTGTAATCACAATTGTTGATCTAGTTGTCATATTTCCTGGATTTTCAGCCAATATTGCAAATATCAGATGTTTGTTGTTCGCAATAACATCATTCGGTATTGGATTAATCTGCGTCAAAGATATTGGATATTGGTTTTCTATTATTCCAAACCATTGTGAATCATCTGGGGAAAAAGTGTAGGTATTTAGTTAAAAACCTGATTGCGTAATAAAGTCTTTGTTTTATAAGTGTAAGCCGTTAAACTAAAGTTATTTATGTCTTACCTCCTTCCAGTGAAAACAATACGGTTTCATCATAGCCCTCTGACAAAGTTATTTGCGGATCAAAAATGAACCCATCATTTACTGAATACGATCCTACATAATAAACTTCTTCAAAAGAGAGTCGGATAGGCTCAGCTTTGACGATATCCAGAACTATAGTGGTATGGGTTCTTGAATTTCCATTCTTTGCTTGTAGTGTAAATACCAATACTTTATTTTCATTTATAACACTATCTGGCATCTGAGGCAAAATTTGTAGTGTGAATATACCCCCTTCGTGACTTAACTCGAGGTATTCCATATAATCTAAAAAAGACTAGAAAGTTCTGGAATTTTATTCATCATAAAATTATTATGCATTATAAAACAATAAAGATTTAAAATATACCTCCAGTGAAACTGATGTTCAGGTCATCTGAGTATCCTTCTTCCATCACGATGCTACCCAAGGTCAAAGTATTGTTCTCGATTGACCCTCGGTACAAATTCTGTGCAAATCTGATAGATGAAGTCGTAGTATAATCTAAGTCAAAAGGAAAACATGATTTTTAGATTAAAACTAAAAGTATGACAAAGAAATTTTATTCTAAAGATGGTTAGACTGTCGTATTTTTAATCCCAAAATACACTTTTTTACCTAAAAGGCTTACAACGACAGCGGAACTTCCAGCGACGCTATTGTTCTTGCTCGCGACAACTGAGAAAACTAGATGACTTCTATCTGTTACTTGTCCCAATTCACTATTCTTTAGAATCAGTGTAAAGTTATTTTCAGTCGTATCACTCAGTTCAAACCATTGGGCGTCATCTGGAAATTTTCAGTTCATTTATAATAAATATTACTTTATTTCATAACACGATTTCTTAAACGATCGATAATTGACCTACTTACCGCCAGCTAGCGTAAACAAAACATTTTCGTCGAAGCCCTGACTAAGACGTATTGACTGATCAAATGTTAATCCTCCTAGCATCGAAAACTCTCCAGTATAATAAGCTTGTTCAAACACGGGTGTTACTATTCCTGGCTCTGTAACTACTTCTAATATAACTGTGGTTTGTCCACTAATAGCTTCCGGATAGTACGCCTCTATGTCGAGAATGATAAATGGAAGCTCGACAATATTTGCAGGTAGTGATCCATCTCTAAGCCGAATCTCTACATTAGTTGGAGTAGTTTGTGATACTTCAAAGAATGAGGAAAACTCTGAAACACGAATAAAATATTTCAATAATAAAATATGCTACCTGTACAAAATCATCATCATGATCATCATAAAATATCTAGCGAAAAAATCAATTAACGTAGTGATGTTTCTAACAAAATTTTATTAATAACAGTGATTGTTTATTGTTGTTCATATTAATTAAATACAAACACCCCACTTTTAGCATATTACTTGTAGCTACTGTTGTGTGATTTAAGCTTTAGTTTAACCCCCGACAAACTCAAATGTTTTTGCATAATAGGGCCCAAACCCACGGGTCTGATTAATATTTCAAATCTTGCCACAGGTACGGGATAAAACTATTATCGGCAGCACGAGTTGCGGTTTCACAGGTAAGTCGGGTAATCTCGGCAAACTGATTCAAACCGTGAGATCAGAGAGTAAACAAACAAATCCTTGCGGTGCGGGTATAAATTGATATTCAATTAACAACATCTACGGACATCATAGTCGGGGCTATTCGCGAAGTGGGGACGAAACATTTTCGTAAAAGGCGAACAGACAAGAAGTCCAAACTTTCAAGCGAGGCCCTGGAACTGATGCGAATTAGACGAGAAACACCAGAGGATGCATTGCCAGATCCCCAGTCACTTAACAAAAAGATCCGAAGTATGGTAAGACGCGACCTCCGAAGCTATAACACTCGACTCGTAAAGAAGGCGATTGAGAAAAACCGAGGGTCGAAAGTTTTTACCAAGACACTGGGAAGGAGTCATCTGGCAAAGCTAACTACCTCGAATGGTGTAACTGTCACATCGGTTCCAGAGATTCTCGCTGAAATTGAGGACTTCTATGGAAATCTGTATGCCTCACATGCGAAAAAGCCTCCACCTGATGCGACCCCAGACCCAAGAGCTCCTCTCTCCCGCCACTTTACAGAAGAACTCCCGGACGTAGATATAGACGAAATCGGGGCGGCTCTCAGACAGCTTAAGAATGGGAAGGCTTCCGGGGAAGACGGAGTGGCCTCTGAGCTACTTAAGGCCGGTGGAAAACCTGTCCTCGAGGAGCTGAAAAGGCTTTTTAACTCTGTAATAGCCAATGGGACAACCCCGAAGGCGTGGAGCAGAGGTGTAGTGGCATTGTCTTTCAAAAAGGAGACAAAACGCTTCTCAAAACTATAGGCCGATCACACTTCTGAGCCACGTCTATAAGCTGTTCTCGAGAGTCGTCACGAATCGTCTGGCATCAAGATTTGACGCCTTTCAGCCACCGGAACAGGCCGGGTTTCGTAAGGGCTTCAGTACCGTGGACCACATCTATACTGTAAGGCAGGTTATACAGAAGACAGAGGAGTATAACCAACCACTGTGTATGGCTTTGTGGATTACGAAAAAGCCTTCGACTCTATCGAAACCTGGGCTGTTTTGGAGTCCTTGCAGCGGTGCCAAGTCGACTGGCGGTATGTGGAGGTGCTGAGAAGCCTTTATCAAATGGCTACGATGTCCGTTCAAGTACAAAACCATAATACAAGACCCATCCAACTGCTCCGTGGTGTAAGACAGGGTGACGTTATATCCCCGAAACTCTTCACCAACGCATTGGAGGATGTCTTCAAAACTCTACAGTGGGATGGACTGGGCATCAACGTCAACGGCGAAAGTCTCACGCATCTCCGCTTTGCCGACGACATAGTCATAATGGCCGAATCGCTGCAGGACCTGCAAAAAATGCTATCTAGTCTTAACTCTGCCTCGAGACATGTTGGACTTGGGATGAACTTGGATAAGACGAAGGTCATGTTCAATCAACACATAATCCCCGAGCCGGTCTCCGTCGAAGGTGTAGTCCTTGAAGTTGTCCAGAAATACGTGTACCTTGGGCAAACTTTGCAGATGGGAAGAGACAACTTTGAGGCTGAAATCACCAGAAGAGTGCAGCTTGGTTGGGTAGCATTTGGAAAGCTGCGTCACATCCTCGAATCATCTTTGCCACAATGCCTTAAGACCAAGGTGTTCGATCAATGCGTCCTACCAGTCATGACCTACGGAGCCGAGACGTGGAACTTGACAGTAAAACTGGCCCACCGGCTACATGTCACTCAGAGAGCTATGGAAAGGTCTATGCTTAGTATCTCTATAATGGATAAAGTCCGGAATGAGACCATCCGAAAAAAGACCAAAGTGACGGACATAGTCTGGAAGTGTAGCAAGCTGAAGTGGCAGTGGGCTGGCCACATCTGTCGTAGAACCGACGGACGGTGGAGTAAGCGGGTTCTCGAGTGGAGGCCACGCCTCGGCAAGCGTAGCGTTGGACGCCCTCCGGCCAGATGGACCGATGACTTGAAAAAGGCGGCTGGTAGCGACTGGATGGCAAAAACGGGAGATCGTGCTTTATGGCGTTCCCTGGGGGAGGCCTACGTCCAGCAGTGGACTGCAATAGGCTGAAATAGAATAGAAATAGAACATCTACGGACGAATATTCAAATTTATGAAAAGCTACACAGTACAGAAATACATATACTTATTGTAAAAATGAGGGTCTTTGTATCTGACCTCCCGTAATATTGAAGGAAATTGGCTCCAGCTCCCCAGCCAATGAAATCACCGGTGCGTACAAAGTTCCGTTTTCTATGCGTCCCACGTAACTCGCTTGCGAAAACCGCACCATTGATGTTTCCGTAGTTTCTGCAATGGGTTAATATTCTTTAGATGTAAAATAAAATAACTGCAAATATTTTAGGGGTAAATTAGTCCATGCTACTAAACAACTTACCCTAAAAACATGGGTGGAAAAAAATATTTGGCCGTCCAATACAGACTAATCCGACCGGAAAACAGATTTTGTATGGGACGTTTAATTTTTTTTATTGAGACCTATAGATATTCCTTAAGGAAAGTTGTTCAGTTTCATGGACTGGTTCACTTCTTAAAATATTTGCAGTTAACTATTTTACATCCTATAAGTATTTGAAATATTGGAAAGTTGATATTTGGTTTTGTTTTTTATTTTTATACAAAAAGGGATCCTAGTACTAAAATATCTTTTGTAGAAGGAGTAAAAGATTAAAATATATGTAGAGTAGAAGATACCCATACATACAAACTAAATAAAATAAATATGACAATCTTATGTTTAGTTATATTACCTTTGGGTAAATGAACAAAAATGGCCGCTCTTGCACTATTGGCGTCTGGTTTGTTAGCAATAATAGAAAATATGAAATAGTCGTTGTTTTGTATTATTTCAGCTGGTATGTCTCCCATCGATGTATTAAGAGTCAGTTGTACATTATTCCCGACATTTTCAAGTAAAAACCATATGGCGTTATCTGAAATTCAGAAAATGAAGCATAATTTAAGCCTAAATATCTGTTTTATTCGTAGCAGCAAATAAGATCTTTTTACAATAAGAAAAAGTATACTCACCCTAAATATATATAGCAAATAAATAGGTGAGCCTATTATATAAACAAAAATACTTTACTTACCACCTTGAAGTTCAAAAGTCACTGTTTCATCATAGCCTTCAGCAAGTGAGATCGTCACATTTTCTAGACTACCATTAGCTAAAACACTCTTATAATAAGCATTGCTAAATGCAAGAGGGATAATTTCTTCTTTCTTTATGTCAATGACGATACTTGCTGGTATAGAAACAGCTCGTTGTCTGTTTGCTTCTATTTCTAAGATAATAAATTCGTTGTTTTCTAAAATTTCCTGCGGTAGTGGATTCTGCGTCGTTATGTTGATGACATTTCCAGAACTTTGTATTGCGAAGTATGATTGGTATTCTGCAATTAGTGTCAAAGAAATATGTATGTGAAAAGTATTATCATTATTATTCTAGGTATATTATTAATTTAGTTATTTGCTTAATAATTTAAGTAACGTGAGCAAATATTTTTAAAACATTAAGACTTACCACCCGATAAAGAAAATTCGGTGCCGTTTTCGTATCCATTTTCAAGCACGATTGAATCCAATACGAGATTGTTATTCTCTATTGAACCGATATACGTATTCTGTGCAAATTGCATTATAGCAGTTTCAGTCAGGTCTGAAAAATAAAACATAATAATTATATCTTGATGTTAATACAGGTGTAAATTTAAAATTCGTACCATAGCTAAAGGGTAGGTGTAGTATTGATAAAGGATGCCGTAAAAATATTGCAAAAAATCATGTATATTATCCGCATCACAGTAACTTACTATACATAAAATAATATTCATATAAAGTAGGTAGCAATCAAAAGAGCTTTGCTGGTTTTCCCATATGTTGCAGGGTGTCATATGTTGGCGGTTTGTGAAATAAAACCTTTGTTCCATTATGAAATACCTGGTAATTAGCTTTCTTAATTGCCTCACATACGACCATTAAATTAGTTGACTTTTTCCGCCATGCCTTGAGTTAAAACTTACTTTGTAATGTAGAGACAAATGATATACACATACAGCAGTAATTTAATTTGATGAATAAAATACTTAATATGAAAATATTTAGTATCCAGAAAAAGCGATAGACATACCTAGCAGCGTGCGCCCTAATGGTCAGTGGCTTCTCAGCTAAAACGCTGAACACCAGCATTTATTTGCTGAAGATAACATAATGGAAGTACGTCCGACATAAAGCAAGTTGAAAAATCTATAATATTTACGTTAGACAAGTTTTGCTCACCCCTAGGGAAGGCGATAGACACAGCAGCATGCGCTCCTACGGTCAGTGGCTTCTCAGCCAAAACGCTGAAAACCAGCACTTATTTGCTGAAGATAACATATGGAGGTACGTCCGACATAAAGCGAGTTGAAAAATCTATAATATTTTTGTTAGACAAGTCTTTCTCACCCCTAGGGAAGGCGATAGACACAGCAGCATGCGCTCCTACGGTCAGTGGCTTCTCAGCCAAAACGCTGAAAACCAGCACTTGTTTGCTGAAGATAACATCTGGCGGGACGTCCGACACGAGCTCTAAGTTCAAATTGTTTGCTTCGCCAGAAAGTTTGAAATTCTCGGCGTATTCTGGAAAACACAATGGACACAGATGTTTGATTTCAGTCTTCTGTAAATGTTTTCGACGTTTGAGAAGGAGACAATATCAGCTCAGAAATTGTAAACTTCGTCTTTTTAGAGGGTGTTTATTTTATGTTAATGACAAGACCCACCTAGAAGTATGTTCTCTTATTCCTTCAAACGAGCAAGAATTGTGTAATCGGGAGCTCGGCAACTTGGGGGCGATAAATCAATCTAGATTGGTCACATCTTCCAAAAAATCGTTGCTTTACCTCTTTTTGGGGAGATTTTTATTAACTAACAACGCCTTCTGTTGAAAAATCGAGGAATCTCGGCCAACCAGGTAATTACAAACTGACCAGGTAATTTTTGACAACAGTCAAAAATTTTTCTTCATGCGGTTAGACGTTTATGACAAACTTTGTTGTAATCAAGTTGTACCTTAATACTCGTGTAGGAAAACTGAATTTGAACGAAAGATACTGTTCAGATATTTCCTGTATTTTTAATATGTAAGAAAATACTTCATTATGGTACGGTGTGCGTGGGTGATGGTTAACAAGCGGTCCTGGGATATCAGCCCTGCCGGAGGACTGGTATCGGTAAGCACCAGGAAATGCCGAACAGCGTACGCCCAGGGAATGTGGACCTGTGGCTATGGGCGCCCATCACCAAGTTTCCGTAGAACGTCCTTGTCGTGCACGCCGGTAATACTGTGACTTGGTAACGGATTCCACATAACGAACATCTTCTCCGGAGTCACAGTAGCCGATCTATTGGAAGCGAAGGCGAACCACCGGCGCCTTAAAACCGGCCCCCCGGCACCCCCTCTTTACCTCAGTGAGGTGACAAGTAGCTGAGGGCCTACCATCACACTGTTGCTGATGGTCGGCGGGGATGGTCACCCACGTGTTTGTGCCGTGCGTGGAGACCCGAAACGGGGGGATGAAGGGATCCTGGATGGTTGAGCAGGCAAGCGGACGGTCAGTGTCCGCTGTCAGCAACACGCCTCTTTGGCCCGGATTTCCCTCAAAAAGGGAACCACAGGATTAGCCACCTGTGGTCAATCGGCTGCGTCATACCCGTCAGAGGGATGACAGGCGAGGTTCCTGAATCTGTTCGGGGTGAGACGGCTCATCCGCGGGAACCGGTGCGACCTCATGCGGTTATTCCTTCCGCATGGGGGCTATCGTACCCGGGGACTTCGGGCTGTTGTCCGTCCTTGCCTTGTTGAGGAGGGGACCTATATTCTCGGGGTAGATCTGGCGTTCGTGTGTGTTTGACGCACGGCGTCCCCTTTTGCGGGCTCCAAGGAGGGTGGATCGCCGCCGAGAATGAATCTTAAAACCTTTTTCCACATGGGTAATAAAAAGGCTTTAAAGAACACCAACCGGGCTGCATCTCAGGATGCGCTAGGTCAACTGACGCCGCAAGGTGTCATTACACCACAGGGACAGGCTGCGCCCACAAGCGCGCTAGTCCCTCAAATCGAAAACCAGCCGGGCCCGCAAGGGACCGCCAGTGGAACTGGCTCGCTGGATCTTTCGGCACTCAAGGAGGCGATGCCCACCGCCGCTGCAAAGCAGGCACTATGGGACGTCCCCCTTCAATCACGGCCTGCAAAGGTCGGCACTGACGCCAAGAGGGAGCCTCGGCTGAACAAGGCTCGACGTGCGAAAGCACGCGCTGAAAAGCGGAAAGCCAAAAGACTGGCGAAAGCGGCGACCAAGCAGCAGGCGACTGCTGCTGAGCAAACCGCTGGGGCGGGGGATGCTGCTCCCACTGCCGACTTGGTTAAGGGCGTTAGCACCAAGGTGCGGGCGCCCGCGCCAGTTGGTGCTGGGGTAGCTAACCAGACCAGCCAGTCAGGCGGCATTTCCGGCCTAAGCAAGGCCAACGCTCCGCTACCGCGGCAAGAGCTCGGGCAAGCAGCGGGCTGAGCGAAATGCGCGGACCTCTGGTGCGGCCAATGGCAACACCAAGCCCCCCAAAAGGGCTCGTCCTAACGACACCCTGTCGCCCAAGGATGGAGGGAAGCGCGCCAAGACCGGTGCTACGCCCGACCGAACCGCGAAGGGCGGACCACAAGGGAAGGTCAGTTATGCGGACGCGATAGGGTCTTGTGACCTTGCCGTGGCTGTAATAACAGAGCCTTTCCATGAACTCAAGGAAGAGCACGCCGTGCTCGTCCAGGATGCCTTGAAAAGGCACTGGATGAGGCCATCTTCGCCCCGTCGACATCGTCGGCGATCGAGGATCGTGCTCCTCCTTTCGCGGCAGGGCCTTCCTGGGCGAGGAGTCCTCAAACTTCGGTGCGAGGACGACTTCTCTCTGGGATGGCTACGCAGCACCATCGAGGGCTCCACTCGCCCATTGCAGGAACCAGGCTGGTGGTTCGCCGCCAATCTGAGGTACCGCGAAGGGTGAGAGCGGGCATGTTCCTACCACAGTTCACGGACAAGTCCGTGGACGATCTGCGCGTCAGGCTCCGACGCCAGAATACGTGGTACAACATTGACTCCTGGAGCCTCTACCGCGCCGAGAAGCAGGAGAACAAGGACGGTGTTTTCATCACCCTTGGGATCCCGCAATCAGAAATCCCGGCTATTATGAAGCGAGACCGACGCGTTTGCTACAAACTAGGCTCCGCTTACATCTTGTTCCAGGACAAGGTTTCGGACAGCTCACCTACGGGAGAGCAGGAGAAACCATGTCCTGAAGACAAAACCGGGCCAGAGTCCGCACCGAAGCAGACTACCGTCACCCTGATGGAGTCAGCAACCGGTGGACTGGGCCCTGGAATCGCCCTATCGATCGCCGGGGTGCGCACGGACGGTCTGGCCGCTCAGCAGCCGCCTAGCGCCGCCCCAAACCAGGCCATCTTGGAGGTCGCCAAAGCCCTGGCGGAGGAGACCAAGAAGATGGACTGGTTCGACGTAGAGGGTCGGACAAAGAGGAAGATCTGCTGAGTGACACCGTCAGTGATGGATCCTGCAGCAGATCCCCACCTCACGACGACTAAGGTCGTCCAAATCAACCTCCAGCACAGTCAAACTGCCTCGGCCAACCTACGCAGAGTACTGGAGGTCACCAACAAGACCATAGCCCTAATTCAAAAACCGTGGATTAGGAAGGGCAGAATCTGTGGTCTATCCAACATTGGGGGAAAGCTCCTACTAAACACCACTGTAAGTAATCCAAGGACCTGCATATTTGTACCCAAACATATACCATGTGTTCTAATGACCGAGTTCTGTTCCAGGGACCTGACCACTATCAGGCTCCTGAGCAATCCTTCCTTGACCTGCCGGAGCTGGTACTTGCGTCCGCTTATCTGCCTGGCGACGAGGATGTGCCCACTCCGGAGTTCATGGCGCTGGTGGCCCACTGCGAGAGAGAAGGACTGGAGCTTATCATCTCAGCCGACTCCAACGCGCACCACATAATCTGGGGCAGCGAGAAGTCGAATGCACGAGGTGATGAACTGTTCCACTATTTGCTCACTACCAATTTAAATATAATCAATCGGGGCTCCGAACCAACATTCGTTACCAAAAGAGCCCAAACCATCATTGATCTTACCTTCGCTACAGAATACATATCGCGGCACATCTTGGATTGGCATGTTTCTAAAGAGATATCTTGTTCTGACCACAGGTGGATCATCTTCACTTTAAACATCATGGTAAGTCCCGCAGAGCCGCGACGCATTCCCGGAAGATGGACCGTGTGAGGTATCGTACCTTAACCGCGGAAAATCTTAAGGAATTGCAATTCCCGCTATGCTACCACTGCGGAGATTGACACACATAACAACCAAATAACGGGCACGCTGATGAACTGCTTCGAACAAACATGCCCACTTGTGACGCCTAGGCGGGCACCGCAGTTAGAAATAACTGGTGGAGCCCTGACCTGGAAAAACTACGTCGCAAGTTAAGGAAGCTGTTCAACAGAGCCAAAAATACACGTGCAGAGCTGGACTGGGACAGATACAAAGAAACCCAGTACCAATATAAAAAGCAGATCCGACTCAGGAAAGCCGAATGCTGGAGACGCTTCTGCACCAACATAGAATCCAACAGTCAAGCCACCAGAATTAAGAATATCCTGACTTGCGATCCTGAGCGCAGTATTGGGTCCTTAAAAAAACCTGATGGCACCTATACCAAGTCTGATGCGGAAACAAGTGAGCTCCTCCTCCAGACTCACTTCCCGGGCTGTGTCATTACGGCGGCACAAGACTGGGAGGAGTTGACGGGAAACACAGCATCCCAAACAGACTGGACACGAGCCCAGAGAACTGTCACCTTCGACAAGGTAAAATGGGCAATCAACAGCTTCCTTCCGTTCAAATCGGCAGGACTGGATGGTCTCTTTCCAGGTCTGCTGAAATGGAGCGATGACTGTGTGGTGGAACACCTAGTACACCTGTACAGAGCGTGTTTAGCCTTCGGCTACACTCCCATAAAATGGAGGGAAGTCAAGGTCGTATTCATTCCCAAGCCCGGTAAAAGCGATTACACGCAGCCGAAGTCCTTCAGACCAATAAGCCTCACATCCTTCCTACTGAAAACTCTAGAAAGGCTCTGTGATAGGGACATTAGAACCACTGCGCTGCCTTGTAAACCGCTTAACGCTAATCAACATGCCTATAGCCCAGGCAAATCCACCGAGTCCGCCCTACACAGCGTTGTATCTTATATTGAAAACGGACTAATATCTAAGCAATCAACCTTGGGCATCTTTATAGATGTAGAAGGTGCATTCGATAAAACATCTTTCAACAGCATAAGCCTAGCCCTGACCAGACATGGGGTCGATTCTACGTTAGCCGGGTGGATTGACAACATGCTGAGATTCAGAGCGATACAATTTACCGTAAACACCACATCGAGGGGCATCGTAGCCAAGGGCTGCCCACAAGGGGAGTTCTCTCCTCTCCTGTGGAATGTCGTAGTCGACGAGCTGATTAGCAGGCTCAACGAACACGATCACTTTACGGTAGGCTATGCAGACGATCTGGCTATTCTCATTACGGGTCCGTTTGAGAGTACGCTCTGCAACCTTGCTAGGTCAGCATTGAAGATCGTCGAAGAATGGTGCACAGTGCACGAACTATCAGTGAACCCGTCTAAAACGGAACTTATTATGTTCACCCACAAACGAAATCTTGGATGCCTACGGTTACCGCACTTGTTCGGTACCGAATTGTCCCTGACAAGTGAAGTCAAATATCTGGGCGTTATAATTGACAGTAAGCTGTTATGGAACAAACACCTTGACAACAAGATTAATAAAGCAAGCATAACATTTTGGCAGTGCAGAAGACTCCTGGGAAAACCTGGGGCCTAACGCCGAAAATAACTCAATGGCTTTACAGAGCTGTTATCAGGCCAATAATCACATATGGTGCAGTCGTTTGGTGGCCCAGAACCGAACTCATTACCACCAAGAAAAACTGCAGTCATTCCAGCGTCTGGCGTGCTCGGCCGTCACTGGATGCATGCGAACGACGCCATCTGAAGCCTGGAAATTCTGCTTGGCCTGCCGCCACTGGATCTCTTCATTCAGCAAGAAGCCAGTATGGCTGCTGTCAGGCTTAAGCACGCAGGCTTATGGCACTATCCTAGGGGCAATCATACCATAATATGGAACAGAGCGCTGAGTAACGTACCACTTATTGAGGCGCCCTGTGATAGGATCCCTAAAACACTAGTGTTTGATAAGCTGTATCAAATACGGCTATCTGAGACCGAGCGAGACCAATCAGGAGTCAACGAGGTCCGTATATATACAGACGGCTCTAAAACCAAAACCGGTACGGGTGCTGGGGTGTTCTCCTTGGATCTCAACATCAAATTATCACAACCGCTAGGGGAACATAGTTCTATTTTCCAATGTGAATGTGTAGCTATCACCCTAGCTGCCAACGCAGTCATGCAAAGGAAAATGGAAAACCATGGTATAAGAATACTTTCCGACAGCATGGCTGTACTCATGGCCTTGGAAAGCAACACTATGTCTTCCAGCCTAATTTATGAATGTCACCTTGCATTGCAAACCATAGCCACGAATAACAAGGTCACTTTGCAATGGATCAAGGGACATAGCGGATCTCTGGGCAACGATGCGGCTGATGAACTCGCTAGGAGAGGTTCGGAGGTGGAAGTGGCTGGTCCTACACCTTACCTACCCATCCCCTTCAATCAAATAAGAACCTGGATACGTCATCAAACCCAGACCCAACACAATGCCCGCTGGGCATCAATCACCACCTGTAGACAGTCAAAAGAAGCGGTCCCTGCACTATCACCGCGACTGACCAAAAGACTCCTCAGCCTTCAACGATCAGACCTGCGCATAATGGTTGGCATGCTCACAGGGCACTGCCAACTAAATAAGCATCTTTTCACCATCAACGCAACAGACAGCCCATTGTGCAGGGGCTGTCTGAACGCGGAAGAAACGGCCTCTCACGTAATCCTGGCATGCGAGGGAGTAGCAATCCACCGGGCAGAAATCCTCGATAATCCGGGGTCGCTTCAAGAAGCCTGTGAACGTCCCAGGAGACTTCTGAGCTTCTGGAAGGAGCTGGGTTGGCTAACATAGTCAACCGTCCCACCCAACGCATAAAGGACCACCTTTGAGTCTAAATGCGGAAAAGGGAGCCCACAATACAATACAATACAATACAATACAATACAATAAATACTTCATTATATTATACACAATACACGCTTGTTTGCTGTATAATCAATAACTAATAATTTCCGTTCAGTAATAATGAAACGCGGTTACTATACGAACAGAAACACACGTGCTTGTATTTCAACCGCCCTCATTGTGTACGTTATCGAGTATTCCTCACCATTACCTCTCTATGCTTTCAGGAGCTCGCTCGCTGTATAGTGTAAGTACAAGTAGGGACGTACGTTAATATCAAAACCTGATGGAACCGTTCGAATATGAAATGGAAAATCTAGCATTTAAAAAGTCGTTGCAATGAGATTATATCTATACTCGCTTCGCTATCACAATTATAGGCACAAAAATAAAAGCACTTCTTAAATCAAAAAGTTAACTTGTACTTTTGTAAATTGATTTAAGTAGTGCTTTTATTTTTGATTGTCTTAGCTTCCGCCTAGTCTAAGTTCGAACTGCAGTATGGCTGTTCGTAGTTTGTCTAAAATATTGTCTGCTCTGAGTACGTTAACAACACAATCGTTTGTATGATGATTTTATATTAAACAAGGAACCCTTCTGTCACACGAGGATCTCTTTGAATAAATATTGATACAAAAGATTGACAATAGAAGGTTTCTGAAGATTGATGGAGGATTTTATGCAATAAGTGAGGATAAAAGGAGACGAGCAGTTCTTGTTTGTGACCTTTTTTATGCGTTAGTCCTATGTCTGCTTTCAAGAACAATAAATGGAGCCTTCTTCAAAAATAACATATATTTGAATAAATATATTTTATGAGATTCTTACATTGTATTTTGTATCCAGGTCCAAAAATAGGAAAATCTTTTACTGAGCTGACAATGTAATAACCCTTTGAGTATATTACAGTAGTAGGTATCGTATCCTAGCGACGAGCTTATATTCCCAATTTTAATCGAACCCGCTCCTAAATATATACACCGCCCACATTCCCTGTAAACATAGGCGTGTTTGTATCCTGGTTTATAATCTGTAGCAGGATAATATTGGAAGTAGTTATAGTCTGAGAGCACCTTAATACTTAAAATTAACTTAGCGCCTTCGAGCCTAAACGTTACACTGTCATCGCAACCCTGCGATAAGCAAATATTTCCAATTTCTACTGAGTTTGGTCCCAAGTATATACCAGCGTAAACATTCTTCGTAAATACGGCTTTGTTCGTGTCCGTTTTATAATCTGCAGTAGACTATGGTATTGGTAGTAGGTACAAGAGCACCTTAATAATATAAAATTGACTTACCGCCTTCGAGTCTAAACACGACACTGCCATCGTATCCCTGCGACAAGCTAATATTCCCAATTTCAATCGAGTTCGGTCCCAAGTATACACCAGCGTAAACAAGCTCTGTAAATACAGGCGTATTCACATCCTGCTTTATAATCTCCAGCAGTATTACGGTCGAAGCGGTAGTCGTGTGTACCCCAGACGCCAAGACCGTTAAGGCTAGGAAACTATTTCCAGTAATCACGTCGTCTGGAAGCTGTGTTGATAAGGTGACGGTTACCCCATTCTGTGTGGGCGATAGCGTGAAATATGTTGCGTAGTCTGTGGAGGAAAATGAGATAACAAATTTAAGTTTTAACAGTGTGAAACAAAACTATTGAATTACGTAGGTTCAGTTATGATTTCTGACTAGGTTATGTCATATTTCATGTACAAAAGATAAACGAGTTAGTTAGGGCCTATAAGTTGGCAAATATAACTATGTTGACAAATAGTTTCATGGCAAGAGAAAAACTAAAAAAAATACCTACGTATAAAATATTATTTCTATTTCAAATTCTACATATCTACATACACATATCACGCCTTTATCCCTTGCAGGGTAGCCTAAAGTATTCTGCAAACAACGAACACTTGTATGGTTACATAAAGAGATAAAGTAGTGTTTGTATTTTCAATAAGTTATCTTCAAACATGATGATAATCAATAGATACCTACGACGTAGTAAAATGTTGCTACTATGATATAGTACCCATTTATTGTACCTATCCAGATTTTAGGGATAATATTAAGTTACGTCAACGGAAATAACATTTCCTCTTACTAAACACCTATATGCGACAACCCATAATAAATCCGGAGAAAGGGTTTATACCGCCGCCAGCCAGGGACCTATAGGTTTTATCGTAATAGGCTAACCCTTTCGATTTTCAAAATATAATAGTATTTACACACATAGTCAGACACGTTCTATATCTAGGAGCTTATGGCCTTTATAAAATGGTAAAAATCACAGAAAGCTCTCTAAAGTTGTACCTATGTAGAAGTATCACGCAATGTTTTTAAAATTTGCCCAAAACAACTATCTTCTTTGACTTTGATATCTTCTAGACCTTGAGACCAAAACAATTTTAGATTTGGTCAGTAGACGAAACAATGAAGGACGTGACTGTTAATTGGATTGTAGGCATTTAGCTTAAATTTACAACAGATTTGTTTTGATCGACTTAAACTTACCTCCAGCCAAAGTGAAATTGACATCTCCGTCGTGCCCCACGCTCAGAACTATAGCCTGCAAGGTCAAATCCGAATCTTGTATCGTGCCCGTATAAGTAGGTTGTGCGAATGCCAACTCCCTAGCTGAGAAAATAAAAAGAAAATATTTAGTACGTCGTCATATCAGCCCGGAGCCAGTTTGTTCCAGTGCCAAACCGAAGTTCATCCTAGTTATTCAATGATTTTCTTGATGCCAAAATATTTACATATTACAATCTCTGCACAAAAGTATGAAAAAAATAACAAGCAAGAGCGTAACATAGTGAGTAAAAACGTATTTACTGTTTGCGCAAAATTTTGATATTTTTTCGAGTTATCAGCAAAACTGGTTTATAATTGTATCTACCTTCTTAAGGATAGGATATTCTCATTTGTATGTGGGGTGTTCCTTAAGAAACGCCTATTTTGACATCATTCATCTCATCACACACAACCGGTTAAATAGGTAGGTACGTGCTTTACGAGAAAACTTTTAGGAGTCGCAAGTTATTACCTATTGTGTACGTAATGAATCAAATAGGTATTTTGTTTATTGTTTATCGAAAACATAAGGACGCGTTCAAAATTTCTATGCTTAATCTATATCTAGGTATTAATATTATTGACTCACGGAGTTGATAATAAATAAGATAACTATAACAATGCCAACACTTTATGATTGCAATAAAATTAAACAAAAAACCCAGAGGCATGTTCTTTATCATTCTGTAAGGTGGTTTTTACGCGCGCCGCACTATTCTGCGATATTTTACTGTTCCGGTATTAGATACCCAATAGTAAAAAGATGGTGTGCGACAAATAAAAGCCACGGTGCGGCGTCAAATTCAAATGTGCTTTTACACTTTTCATACAACTTTCTTTTTTATCACCACCGCACCAGCTAAATACCGCAGCATCGTGCAACTCGTCTGTAGACCACCTACATGTAATCCTATGGATTAAAGAGGTGATTCACCTGCAGGTAATGTGATTATGACTGTATTAATATCGGTGACTGATCGGGGTTTCAAAACTGAAATAGTCAGCAAGAGCAGTTTGCTCTTGTCTTGACATAATAGGTACACCTTATGAAGTTATGATAATTATCTATATTATCGATGTGCACATATTATCAATGTAGAAGTATCTAGTATTTAGGATATTCACCTGCAGGCAGTCTGATGACGACTGTAGTAGTAGCGGTGACCAATCGGGGCTTTGAAGCTGAAATAGTCAGCAGTAGCTGCTCCTCAGGCCATAACTCAACAGGCACACCCGAAGATGATAAAGTGATTACTGCTCCCGTGTTGTTGATTGAGAAGTATTCTGCGTGATCTGAAAACCATATTTCCAATTATACTATCTTTGATTGAAAACCATATTTTACCATATTAATGAAAATTACTTATAAGTATTTATTTATGCATGAACTGTGAAATAGTTTGATGAAAATTTTGTCATGTTGTTTGTTGGATGCAAAACAATTTATAGGTGAAAATTAAACTCGGTGTAGTTAAGACTAAAGGGGGATTCTAAAATCTTAGTCGGAAAGATATCATGATTATTATACGGTATGAACCTTACTCGTTGATAATGTTGTATCCCTTTTATTTATGTTTATTTGACAAAATAATGTAGGTACTTGTACTATGTAAGTTGTTTTAAAAACTAAAACGCCTCTATGTGTTACTTTGGTTTGTGTTAACTTACTGTACGGATTTATTTTTTAACTGAACTAATCAAATAAATAAGAAAAGTGTTAGACGCGCGTTTAAATGGTTTAAGCAGTGTTTATTTTCCATACAATTTGATATTTCCGAAAAACGAAAACTATTTCTAACTTTTTTCACGGAAAGTATTCAAAGACAAAACAAAAACACTTGCAAAATAAAACTTTAGCGGATGGGAATCCATTTTGACGATCATACATCTGTCGCAATATGATTGCTGTGATCCAATATAACGATTTCATATTCATAGCTGGATGTTTGTTGAATATTTTTCGTATAAATTCGTATTCCTAGAAATAAACAAAATCGTGTCTCTGGTTTAGAACTAAAGTGGATTGCCAATTTCTTTGATAAATTACCCCAATCCTGAGTTTTTCTAAGAAAGATTTGATTCCAATTTATGTAGGTAGGTACTCAAGATTAAATGGAGATCCCGAAGTCTACTTGGCAATCGTAATTTCTTACTAAGACAGCTAAGACGTTTGATGAGTCAACATTTTATCGGGCCGCTTATCTATAAATTGATTCCTATTAGGACGTCTCAGAGACAATTATCGGGAAAATTACTGGGAAATTTGTGAGTGCGCGATATTGCAAGATTTTTGCGTAAGATTAGTATAAATTCAAGTTAATAAAAGTTAATCTATCTACCTACATACTTACTTCGTTGGCTCAGCTACTGAAATTGACAGAACTGAACGCCACTCTTTCATATTATCTTTAAACCTAGTAATGTTTTTTAAAATCCATTTATAGGGTAAGGTAATGAATGTAGGATACTATTTCGACGAATTAAGCCATTTTAAGATATGAAGTGGTCTAATATGACAACTTGAGTGCAAAATAATTCATGTCATATTTATACAAATTGAAATCTGAAAATAAATCGGTACTTACCTCCAGATAAGCTGAAATTCACGGTTTGATCGTAACCTTGGCTTAGTCCTATAGTCAGTCCAGTTATTTGGTCATAGTCTCCAGTATAAATTGCGTTTTCGAAAACCGGCGACGTGTTGTCATCCTTCACGATATCAAGTGTGACCACAGCAGTTGCAGAGCTGAATTCATTTGATGCTATTACTTGCAGGCTTATGTAGTTGTTTGCGTCTATGATGTTAGCTTCAAGTGGACTCATTTGCAGGGTTACCACATTTCCTTGAGTTGATGTTGAAAAATACGAGGCGTATTCTGGAAAGATGTTATTAATAATAGCGATCCTATTAAGAAGAAGAGTAATTGTTAATATACACTTCATCTTAGCAAAATCTCATCTTCATCAGAAAAATAGAGACACTTAGCAAGTTTACATTTCATAAGGATATCGTAACCTAAATACATATGTTTATTTTGGAATAAATGTCTAATGTAGTTCAATAGTGAGTATTAAGAGGTTTTAAAATTCTATTGTCAATTTTCTACATTCAACTTTTTATTTCATAGAATTCATATTATGTTTGACTATGAAAACGAAAGTGTCTCGATTCTTTGAGGAGGAGTATATTAAATCTTTGAAAAACATGTAAAGTAGTTTACAATCAAAGGTAGCATATATATAAGATGCTGTTAAAGACTTCTGTAAATACAAAACTTTACTGCACGTTCTGTCATTTAAAACAACAAGTTTTACTGTACTAAACTAAGTAATTTCAGCTTCTATATTAAATTGTAGAACGCTTGTCTCATTTTGTTTGCTGTAATATGAAAGTATCTACCAGACGAAAAATTATTTACTTGAAATCTTTTATTACATTGAACGTGTAGTGAGAGAAGAAATTCAACATGATTTATTTATATTTTAAAAACTATAAAAAGAAATTGATCCGAAAATTATGAACTTAATAATATGTATATAAACACTAAATATGTAATTGCTATGGTTTTATCGAGTCTATGCACAAAATAATTAATAGGTAACTGAGCATGCGGATATAAATACCATCATCAAAACATAGTATAGGTAAATTGAAATAGCTTTTCTCTGTCTGTCGTGGACTTTGCATGCGGATATTGATGCGGTTTTTGTGATATATAGAGAGATTCGAGAGGAAGGTTCATGTGTATAACACATGCTGGAAAATGCCTTTTTCCTGCGGTAAAATGAGTTGCAGTGGGTAAACCGCTAACGGGCCGCTAGTTAAAGATAAATAGAAATAGCCAAGGGAATTATCCGCATGTTTATTAATTAACAGATAACTCCGCGCGAACATTCTATCAAACCCTAATAATGTGAGTAAGCGAGAAAGTCTTAATTTATTAATTACCATTTTGCAAGCTCACGTTGAACCCATCTTGATATCCTTGTGCCAAAGTAACTTGTAATGTTTCCAACACGTTATCCACAATTCTTCCTTCATATTGCGTCTGCTCGAACGCAAGACTTAAAACTAGAAAAACAAACATTCATATTTAGAAATCCTGTTTCGCAGGAGAATAATAAACATCAAAGTCATGTAGACTTACCATAATGTGTCTGTTGCGTGCGTTGCAGAAATGGATCCAATTTCACGTTATAATTTATCTTACACCTAACTTTAATAATACGATGATTGTGGTTTTCGTTTTTCTTACCTACTGCTTTTTTGGCAAAATTATGGCTTATTAATATCCGACGACAAATCAAAACTAGAATAGGTAAGTAAGTTTCAACGCGACACATCTTGTCATGCTACTTACCTTTACAGCCACAACAGTCCACTGCTGAAAATGGGCCTCCCCTTCTCGGGGGTGCTGCCATATTTACTTCCGACATATTCAAGCATAATTTTGTCGCGTGCGTGATTCGTCTCTAAAGTTCGACTAAGCGGTAGAAACTTCTCATTCTAAACATAATGTGAATTTATACCTTCAGGCAGTTGAACGATGACAGTAGCCGTTGCACCGCTTGTATACTCCCTTTCAGCTTTCACCACAAGCAAAACTTGCCCACTCCTAAAGACCTCACTGGGTAAGGCATTCACTACTTCAATAGTCATTCCATTCCCATTGGTCACCAGTCGAAAGTTCCCGGAATATTCTGAAAGACAATATGAAATTTAATATTGAACAGCGAAATTCGTCGTGATGAGATATCTATTTGATCAAGCCTAAGGCGAGTGGATAATAATATCCGCTGCTTTTTATTATCTCACAAAGAACACAAATAAGAATTGTTGGTGTTGTCGATTGTAGGATAACAAAGCAATCAGTCGATACCTTAGTAGTGTTGAAATACTCCGTAGCGGTAAGGTAAGTGCTTCAGTAGAAAGATAAAGTCCTGATAGAAAGTGTGCTGTGGTATGTATTGTCTCCCACGGAGTTGTGTGAGGTTTCACTCTATCTATTTATTTTTGACTCTAATATCAGAAGGTATTATTGTTTTAGTGCATGAAATTAAACGTCCGAAATCCAGTAAATGACACTCAAAGTTTATTCACACACGATTGACAGTGAGTATGAAAACACCAACAGTTCACATAATTTCACATACATAAAATTAGCACAAAATAATGAGGTATGCTAACAGCGAAATATCAGTGGTACAGTACAATCGCGACACGCGGTTACGGGAAGACTGGCGAGGCGCGGGACGCAGCCCGCTCGCATTGCATAGTCTGCAATGTCAGCAAATGTGTCGCTACATAGGTCCCCCCCTTTTTGAAAAAAGAATTTTGATACTTTTTACACAAATACAAATAAATAAAATAGCTTAAACTTTGAGAACCACTGGAAATATTTCTTACTCTATACAAAAAGTAATGAAAAAGATTGAGAACCGCTAGCTGTGACCAAGTAATGAAACATAATACTTTGCTCGTTGTTCAAACTGTAGACTAAACAAAACAATGGATAGCCACACACAAGTTGTTATTACAATTATTACAACACATTTAAAACATGAAACATTAAACCATTCTAGAACATTCTGGTGCACAATTACATTTCTACGAAACACATTACACAAATACAGGGTCTTAGAAATTTTGATCATTCACATTGACATAAATGTAAAAAATTTGTAAAGATAAAAAGGATAAAGGATTGTGTACATAAAACAATCGAGTAAATATTGCACGGTTCTCAATAAAAATAGTAAGAAAGAAAAATCTTAACAACTTACATTATTCTTATTTAACTAAGCACAACGCTAGGTTGCTGGGTTTTCGTGCTTGGCTGAACGGTCTCCACCTTAACTACGGATAGCGAATTGACAGCATTTACTTCCTTACTCAGCCATTTTCTCAGTGATTTTCTGCACTTCTGTCGCAAAAAATAAGTTATCATCAGGATCAATATCACACAAATCACCATAAGAATAATTTCATATTCCATTATTTTCGCATCTTGATTTCCAACTTGTTCAACGACAACTTTCTCTTTGTTCTGTTGATTGCCCATAATTTCAGTATGACACAGTCAAAATTACAAAGTAAATAATTTTTATAAGATGTGTGATTCCGTCAAACGGTAAGATAAAATTGAATTTATTTCTAAAAGATGTAAATGTTGTCAACTTGCTTTAACCTACTTAATTTATTTCACCTCTAGGTAAAAATAAGTAAAATGCAAACTTAAGTGCTTACTAGATAAAACGTGCGGGTCTTCGACAAAGTCGGCCACTACGTGATACAAATGCTTCAGCCTTTGGACTATCGCATATTTTAGCCTTAGGGCTGTCACTAACTTTATTAGTGCCCGAGGTTTGGATGGTGACAGTTTTCTTTGACTTTACATTATCACATTTGTGAGGATTGTCTACTGACTTATCGAATTCACTTTCCAACACGTAAGCTGGTTTCAATCTGTCGATCGAAATACACGCTTCGCGATCTGGAAATTGAATTTTAAATACTTTCTCTCGCCTGCTTATTACCTTGAATGGGCCAGCATAAGGAGGTTGTAGAGGTTTACGTACAGCATCAATCCTAACAAATACCTTATCGCAGGTTTTCAAGTCAGAGTGTACAAACATTTTCCTTGTATCTATATTTTCTCTCTTTACCGGTTTCAAATTCCTGATAATACTCTGTAATTTTGAAACGTAGCTGTCACAATCCAAATTATTAATTTTACTGTTATCATAAAAATCGCCTGGTAAACGTAATGTTGTACCGTAAACAAATTGTGCGGGGCTCACGTTAGTGTCAACCCTAACTGCTGCTCTTAGACCTAATAAAGTTGTGGGTAATTCTTCTATCCACGAACTATTGGATAACCGTGCAGCCAAAGCCGTTTTTAAAGATCGATGCCAGCGTTCAACCCTACCATTGCTCTGCGGGTGATACGCAGTTGTACGCAACTTTTTTATTCCCATAAGTAACATGAGATGTGAAAAAAGGTTACTCTCGAATTGCCTTCCTTGATCACTAGTTAATCTGATAGGACAACCGAATCTAACTATCCATCCTTCATAAAGAACTTTGGCAACTAATTCTGCAGTTATCTCTTTTAACGGAAATGCTTCAGGCCAACGTGTATAACGATCTATAATGGTTACACAATACCTATACCCGTCAGGTGTCGTATTTAATGGACCTATAATGTCAATATTGATATGCTCAAAACGATCTGCCGGTTCAAATTTCCCCAAATCTGATACAGTATGTCTCTGAATTTTGGATTTTGACAAGGAATACAAGTTTTGCCCATCTACTAATATCTTTATTCATACCTTTCCAAAAGTACCTTTCATTCATAAGTCTTTTGGTAGCTCGAATACCTGGATGGCTTAGATTGTGCAACACATTAAAAGCAGTTCGCCTGAACATTTCCGGTAAATAAGGTCTTGCTTTGTCAGTTGACGTTTCACATATCACGCCCTGGTCGGTACCTGGTAACGTGATGTGCTTGAATTGCAAATTTGGACTTAGTTCGCTTAATTCTTTCGGCAGTTGTTTGTCACAACTTTGTACACGTGCAAGTTCTGCGTAATCAATTGTTGTTGGACATGCTATTTCTTCCACCCGAGACAACGCGTCAGCTACTATGTTATCGTGACCTGTAATATGGCGTATGTCGGTGGTAAATTCACTTATGAACATGATTTGCCTAGCTCTTCTCGGTAACTCTTTTCACTTCCCATTTTACTAAAAGCGAAAATAAGAGGTTTGTGATCAGTATAGACAACCAATTCCCGACCTTCTACCATATGACGAAAGTGAGCAATTGCCATATATATAGCTAACAGCTCTCTATCGTAAGTACTATATTTCTTTTGAGCATCGGTCAACTTTTTGAAAAATACCTAACGGTTTCCAACTATCTCCGTCTTTTGCTGTAGTACACCCCTACGCAAATATCGGAAGCATCAGTCATTAACGCTAATTCAACGTTAGTGTCAGGGTAGGCTAACATGGCAGCCTGTTTCAATTTTTGCTTACACAGTTCAAATTGTGAAATAGCCTTTTCTGTCCAAATAATTGCAGTCTTGTCCCGTTTTTTGTGTTATGTAAATACCTGTCCAATTCCGATTGAATTTCAGCAGCCCTAGGAATGTGAGGTCTATAAAAATTCAACATACCTAAAAATCTTCGAAGTTGCTCTACTGTAGTCGGCCGCGGAAAATCGATGATTGCCTGTACTTTCTCCTCCAGTGGCCGTATTCCTCAGTAGTGACTTCATGACCTAGGAAATCGAGCTTCTCCTGTTCAAAAATGCATTTTGAGATATTAATAGTTATACCAAACCTGTCGAGCCTGTCGAAAACTTCCTTTAGGTGCATTCTATGTTGAGTGATGTCATCAGATGCTATGATAATATCGTCTATAAAAATGAATAGAAAATCTAGATCAGGAAAAACACTGTGACACATGAATCTTTGGAAAGTTTGAGCAGCGTTTCTCAACCCAAATGGCATACGCGGAAACTCAAATAGTCCAAAAGGTGTAATCACAGCTGTTTTTCGATATCACTTTCATTAACCGGAATGCAATTATAAGCTCTATTGATATCTAAGCGAGAAAATATTTTCTTGTTCGCGAGAACATATGTAAAATCACGTAACCTCGGTACTGGATATCTATCGGGCTTGGTTAGGGAATTCAATCGTCTATAATCACCACAAGGTCTTATTTGCCCATTTTTTTTAGGAACAATGTGCAAAGGACTTGCCCACGCACTTTTGCTTGGCCTACAAATCCCCATCTCACACATGATTCGAAATTCCTCTTTGGCTTTATTATACCTATCAGGAGGTAAAGGTCTAGCACGAGAACGGACTGGAGGTCCTTCAGTCTCAATAAAATGACATACATTGTGTTTAGGTACATCCTTGAAAGATACAGGTTTAGTAAGTTCTGGGTACTGAGATAACAAATCGTAATATGGATGGTTACCATCTACTGTTTTAATTGACCCTTCTGTGCATTTTTTAATACCGGCAATCACATTAAGATTTGTTATCTTGTCCACCAATCTCCTGGAATCAAAATCAATCATTAGCTTATATTTACTCAGAAAATCGGCACCAATTATCGGCTGATTCACGTCGGCAACGATAAAGTTCCACTGAAATGCTCTCCTGAGCTTTAAGTCCAGGGTCATTGATTTTAAACCGTATGTCCTAATGGGTGTACCGTTAGCGGCGTATAGATTATACTCATCACTTTTACACTGCCTATTACGCACTGCCCAACGCGGTAACACTGACACATTAGCACCACTATCCAGAAGAAAACGTAAACCTGTAAGTACGTCGGTAACACATAGACGGTGATTGATGGTAGGATTACAGCCACCCGTCGCTGACTGTACCGTCGTTAGTTTTCCGGATTCTGCTCCTTCTTCCAGTTGCAAGGCTGGACACACTTGTGTGCCTTAGTATTGTAACGGAAATGGTAAAACAAAGCCAATTTGGATTATTCTTCCTATTTTGACTCGGATCTCTGGATTGTCGCCGTGACCTAGACTGCGAACGTGACCTAGTTTGGTGTCCATTGCGTCGTTCAGCGCTCCGACGTTGAAAGTGCTCAATGTTCTTAATTCGCTCGCCCAATTTATTAATCTCGGCAATAATATTAGATGTAGATGACATACCTGGAGTTTCATCTACGCTTGCTACCTGGACGGGTCGCGCGTTCTCCATAACCTTGTCCGCCATCAGCGCTAGTTTGTTAAGATCCTTTATGTCCGAAACTGCCAAAACGCCTCGTACCCAGACTGGTAAATGATTTTGCCACAAAATCATTAAGGTTTTGTCTTCAATCCGGTCTCTAGCTAGTTCTTTCATTCTACGAAGAAGTTGAGATGGTCGCTGGTCTCCCAAATCCATTTCTCCCATCAGTTTTTGTATTTTCCGACTTTCTGATTCTTCATAAACTTCCAAAAGTCTGTTTTTTTAAAGCGTCGAATTTTCCTGTAGCTGGAGGAGTAATCAGGATGTCTGTCACCTGCTGGATAACATCCTTTCCCAATTTTCCAACTATAAATTGGAATTTTTGTTCATCCGTCCATCTTTGCGGTGCCAAAATTGCTTCTGCCTGGAAAAACCAATGCTTTGGGAGGTCTGTCCAAAATTCTGGAACTCTGGCGTGAATAGATATGGAGTTGACATTTTCGTGCGTCCTCTCATCACCGCCTCCATTATTGTCATTATCGTCATCACCAGCCATTGTGTGGTCTGACCTTAAACGGAGCCTTGAAAATTTTCACAACAGTCGCTCCGAAGTTGACCTGTTGTGGCGATTGTACTGCACAGTGAGTCTTCCCGGGAACAAAGGTAAGAACGTTCAATTTCTTCTCACTCCTAGTCGGCGGCGTCACCACTGTTGAAATACTCCGTAGCGGTAAGGTAAGTGCTTCAGTAGAAAGATAAAGTCCTGATAGAAAGTGTGCTGTGGTATGTATTGTCTCCCACGGAGTTGTGTGAGGTTTCACTCTATCTATTTATTTTTGACTCTAATATCAGAAGGTATTATTGTTTTAGTGCATGAAATTAAACGTCCGAAATCCAGTAAATGACACTCAAAGTTTATTCACACACGATTGACAGTGAGTATGAAAACACCAACAGTTCACATAATTTCACATACATAAAATTAGCACAAAATAATGAGGTATGCTAACAGCGAAATATCAGTGGTACAGTACAATCGCGACACGCGGTTACGGGAAGACTGGCGAGGCGCGGGACGCAGCCCGCTCGCATTGCATAGTCTGCAATGTCAGCAAATGTGTCGCTACAGTAGGAACGATTTTTTTGGGCTGAGAAACAAATAGAGATTCTTTATGTTTGTACAGTAAACGATTCTACAAGTTTGTGATAAAGTTTCTAATATTAGCAATTATAACCAACATTTTATCCGAAACCTGTCCTTAATACTGAACCATAAACATGTATTTAAAAAGAACTAATCCTTACCTCCGTCCAATGAGAAAATGACTTCACCGTCGTACCCCTGACGCAGCGATATCGCCGAGTCTAGTGCCACTAGATTGTTTTCGTACGTGGCCGTGTAGAAGGGCTGGGTGAACACGGGCTCTTCGGGGAACAAAAACGCCTCGTCTGCCTTGACCCTAATTGTAGCGGTCCGCGTGATGCGAGGGTCTCCTGTCCCGTCCACGTCCTGCGGAAATGTCGACGTTTATTGGACATTTTAACTATTTTTTATACTATTTGAAAGCAGTGTATATCGGCTGAAATTTCACTAGTGACCGATAGCGAAAACTTAGAACCGGCTGGTAATCAGGAACAACTTTTCCCAACGAACAAAGGTCGAAATATGAACAGCTGATTGGCAATTTCGTATGGGTGGTCTTAATTGTCTTTTTTCATATTTCAACCTATGTTCCATGGGAAAAGTTGTTCCTTATCACCGGAGTTTTCGCTTTCGGTCGCTACTAAAATTTTACTCTATATTAAATCAATAAATAATGCTATTTACTTTAGAGAAACCTAAACAAACCTGATTTCAGTTTGTGGAGGCGTTTATGAACCATGAATATTCAATCCGAAAGACGAACTAGAGTTTCCTAATGTAACTCCTAAGTCCCAATTGATATTCCGAATCCGAAGTCTCAATCAATTATTGTCACATTTTTCATACCCTTTTAAACTCTAATGAAATGAAGACAAAGATATCATTTGCACTTTTTCCTATCCTCGCAAGAAGGAAATTACTCACTGTAGCAGAAACAGTCAGCTCTATGTCTTGCGACAAACTTCTAATTAAATCTTTTGTCTTGAGTGAGGCAAGGAACTCCTTCGGGCTTGATGAGGAGCGCCCGGCGTATTCAATTTCGAAGTATGGATTGTCTTCAATAGTGAACTCTATGGCCGATGTCGTCAAGTCTATGTCTCGGACTATGATATCGTCACCGCCACAACCTGTAAACAAATAATAAATTAGAAAGTGGGAAGGTTAGAAATTAATACCTACCTGCTAAAAAGCAATAGCTTTTCGTAAAAGTCATACGATTGCCTTTTTTGAATTTAAAATGAGAATTTTTGCAGTATTTCGACGTTATCTTTTTAAACGTTTGGTTTGTATGACCGTCGGTAGTGTAGGTTTAAAATAAAATTGCTTGGATTTCTTCAAGATTTCTTATGATATAATTATATCAACGTCAAATAACTTTTTAATTGTTTTCTTCATTCTCTCTGATTTTTAATTAACCATTAAGCTGAATTTGAATTCAGTAACCTACCTGTGATCAGGAAACCAGGTGGAAGCGGGGGTGTTACAGTGAACTCATACTGCTCTGTCGGCTGATTTTGGAGCATGAAAGTTGGCGGGTTGTTGTTTGTATCCTGCACAGCTATATCGAAGATCTGGAAGAGAAGTGATATTGTTACTTTACTGCGTAAGTAAGTATATAATAAATATTATGCCTTTCTAAAAAGAGAAGGATACGAACTGTAGGTACATGGAGGTACCGAACAATTAAACTTTTTCGAAAAACAAAGCCTGGTGGATGAAATTGTACAACTTTCCAAAAAGAGCAAAGGTCAAAGAAAAAAAAATTGATATCCCATACAAAAACAGCTTACCGCGCAATTTTCTGGACAGGTACCTAAATTTATATACTTATTTATATTTTCTCTTTGGGGAAAGTAGATCAGTTTTACCTGTTGAGCTCAAACACTGTTGTTTCGGAAATGTTGGGCGTTCAGTTATCTATCCTTCTACGACCTTTGTACTTTTCTTTCGATTTCTCTGCAATCTTCTACATATATTTGAAGACAAGTTGGATTGTTACTGCTGCAGTAATAGCCAGTTGTAGAACATTGCAACGGATGTAGTGCACCGGCGCAGCGAAAATGGTTGTTGTTGACAAACTTGCTACTTCACTTCATGAAGTTGTTGCGACTAAGTTTTAAAAGGATGTGAGGAGGTTTGCGGGTTTTACTGCGAACATTTGCATATAAACCGTTTCGTGTATTGCAAGTTTTGGAGTTTAGGCAGTACAATTTCTCAAAGTTTGCCTGACAAGGTATAATAAAATTGAACTATAAATTCAATGTGCTCGTGTTGTTCGCTGGTGACTAATCATGATTTCGGCCATATTGTAGTTAAAATAACCAGCCGGAAATTAGTCGTTTTCTAATATTATTAAAGTACCTACATTTAATTATAGAGTTTGAGGTTCGTTTGCGTGTCAATTTCCCTTTAAATTTATCGATAAAAATCCTTTCAAAGCTTTTAAACTTTTCCTATTTTTGATAGCTATTATAAACACGAAAGCTTTGTCAACTGAAATGAAACTCAAAGTTCTAGTCGCTATTGTATTTTTCTTACAATGAAAGGCAGCGATGGAAAAGCTTTGTAAATTAGTAAATAATTTCCCACTGGAAATCACAACTCTCAGTCATTAGGATTACGACGATAGGGAAGGAAAGGTAAAAAAATTACCAATAAGTTAAACCCACCATTACAATAGAAAAACACGGTGACGCTTATTGGTTTCATTGTCCTTGGGCACATACTGCATTTTAGCTCTTAATACTCTTCATAAGACTTCTGACAACAAATGTTTGTCAATTGAAGAAATATGATGTCACATAGGCAAAGTGATATTGGCATAAAATAGTTTCATCCTATTTCTTGTTTGCGTGCTTAATAAGAACATTATAGAATCTGTGTGAGAAATACATTTTGAAAAAAAGAGATTATGAGCTGGAATGCTAGGAAAGTTATTAAAATTACCAAGGAGTTGGATCCGCCGGTACACTGGAAGAACACAGTGAAGCTTATGGTCTGAGAGGTTTCATTCTCTTCATACTGTTCGTAGCCGTCACTGGTACTGATCGTGAATCTATTGGTGGCTGAATCCCAAACAACGTTCAAGTAGTTCGCATAGTTTACTCCGCCGCCAGCTGTGATGCTAGTCAATGCTGAAAAAAACAATACGATGAATAATTTTACTGTGACTGGTACTGCCGTGTGATGCCGGCTTAGAATGTCATCACCCCATATCTTTCCCGAGGGTATCGTAAGAGGCGAATTTTTTTTTTTTTTTAATCTATGATGGGCTTACTCTTGACCCCAATCTTACCCTAGAGCAGAGATGGGATCTACGGTGGAGCGAGCTTGCCCAGAAGATGCCTATTCACTCTAGACTTAAAGAGATTCAGGTTATATGCACTCGGAAATACAGACGCAGGCAGGGAATTCCAATCTTTAGCCGTGCGCATAATGAAAGATGATTTATCTAAGGGATAAATTCATCCAGGGGTTCAATCCCGGGATGAATTACGCAATCGCATTGCAACATCTTGCATTGCACATTTATAATGTTATTCAATTAATAATGTAAAACTATAATTAAATTATGATATTAAAATATATTAATTGACATGTAAAATATTATATAAGTTACATAAGTACTTAACTTAGCTTGAATAAGTTGAATGTATACTTTGTTTTTTGTTTTTGTAATTTTATCTAAAGTAACATGAACTGTAATATGGGAATTTTCCTGGAATAAAACGATTATTATTATTGCGCTCACCAACCTGCCTGCCAAGCGTGGTGGTTATGGCAAATACCCCCCTACCCCATACCCCATGTTCAGCAGAGGACTTTATTGTGGCTGTTGTAGTAGATTATAGTATAGTAGTACATGAGCTTGAGCTCACGTCCAGTTCAATTGACTCTCGAACCGCCAATGAGAGTCTTTTGCACATGGCATAAGAACGGTCCTAAGATAAGAACCATAATTATCATCAGGCTGACATTAGGTGTATTTGATGTAAGAATTCAAAAAACGTAACTTATGGCATTCCGGGCAAACAGATAATTATTTCAAATGCATAAGGATCACCAAATTAGAAAGTAAGCAATTCCTCGAGGTGAGGTCTTCGCAAGGCATTAGGGAGATAATATAGTCAGGAGTTTTAAATAAAACTAAGTAGGTACTTACTTACGAAACATTAGACTATTAAATATTTTATACTAGCTGCCCGTCAGCGGTTTCACCCGCTGCAACCTATTATTCCGCGGGAAGAAAGCATTACTCGCCAAGAGATGTCGCTGTTAGTTTTCGGCGAAAACGTTTAAAACGCGAATCGGCTCAGTCACGCCACCTATTTCAAAAATATTGGAAAATGCGTGATCCCGTGGGAATGAGACATTTTTCCGTGGTAAAAAGTATTCTATGTGTTATTCCAGATGCCCTTTTATATTTCTGCAAAGTTTCATGTCAATCTAATCAGCCGTTTTTGCGTGATGTCGTAACAAACACACACACAAACATCCGCCTTTATAATATTATAGTAGGATGAACTTACACGTGATCTCAGATGTACTTTTATTCCAGAACGTTCCTCTTTGTACATCTATTATGGATAAATCCTGAGTAACACGCCAGTCATCTACGTCTTCCATTGTACATGCTGAAAAGTAAAAATTTTGTTAAAATTATCTTGCATATCAGAATTTCTTTTTAAAACTAATCTTTTCGCAAATACACACAAAATAATACAACCCGTATGTAAACCCACAGAATTTAACACATTTGTGTCAATTACTTAATTCAATTAATCAGAAACACCCTTGCCAGAAATCATCTGAATAAAATATTTAAAAAACATTCGTCGTGAAAATGGAAATGCCACTGTTTGTATGAAATATTATTATTACAACGTGCGTAAAATCCTTGACCGAATTAGCTTAGGGAGGTACAGTTGCAAAACTAAGCGATTTAACATTCTATAAACACATTTGCTGGAATAAATACATCTATACAGGGTGTAAGGGACAGCCCTCCGAACTTTTTTGACTTCCCATAGTAGGTAAATGCAATCAGTTGATCGTGATTTTGTATGGGAAGCCGAAAATTTTTATTCCTTTCCTGTAATTTATTTCTATGGCAAGTTGTTCAATTTCATGGTCTGAATGCAGGGTGCATGCATCAGTATTCGGAAAGCTGTCCCTTACACCCCGTATACAGTATGTAAAAAAAATTGCTGCAAATATTTTAAGAGCTAACCCAGTCCATTAAACTGAACAACTGAATTTCTTTCCTAAGAAACATAGGTCGAAATACGTAAAACGAACATTTTGGGCCTCCCATACAAACAGCATTTTGTACGGGAGGTCCAAAATCTTCATATTTCGACCTATGTACCCTGGGGAAAGTTATTCAGTTTCATGGCTGGTTCACCCCTTAAAATAGTTGCAGTTTTTTTATTACATTTTATATGTTCCTACTAGGTACCTATATTTCTAGATTTTTGTAACTGTTGTTATACGAACTGTTTTGAGATGGTAATTATGAATTAAGGTATACGAAGTGCTAAACTTACCATTAGCGATGTACTGGAAAGACGTACAGACCGAAAACAGTAGGAGGTACTTTGCGACCCCCATCATGCGGTTTTGCTCAATCTGTCTATTTCAGTGTAAAAAGTGACATCCCTGAAAACGTAAAATAGTAAGTAGGATGATTGGTATTCTTTACAATTCATGTCATATTTCT
Source organism: Phthorimaea operculella (assembly GCA_024500475.1). Taxonomy (NCBI): domain Eukaryota; kingdom Metazoa; phylum Arthropoda; class Insecta; order Lepidoptera; family Gelechiidae; genus Phthorimaea; species Phthorimaea operculella. The sequence continues at coordinate 794,751 of JANFCV010000171.1, read as the reverse complement.
TTACGTAGGAAATCAAAATACACGACAGCCGTATTAAAATGCCTGCCATTAATCACATTGCAAAATATAAATTGTAGCTGTCTGTCATATTTATTTACCTAAGAAGAATTTCTTCTTAACACAGTAAGAAGGTTATTCAAATGCTAATTAGGATGCTTTAATGATTCTAACGTAACAATACTAAACTTTAAGCGTGTAAAAGTTATGGTGGAATAAAGAATCAGACATAATTACACATTTATCTATGTAAAATTGATTTTAATATCGGATAAATACCAACTTGCTGCACTGGATTCGGTGGAACGCAGAGCCAAGAGATTAATAGGCGATAAAAAACTGGTGGCGACCAAGCTTCACAGCCTGGCTCACCGCCGCAAGGTTGCTTGCCTATCGGTCTTCTACAGATTGTAGCATGAGCTCATACCACCGTCTCCTTTCTTCCATCGGACATCCAGACGCACGGCCGGCTACCATCCGTTCTTAGTTGATATACACATTACGCACTAAGCGCTTCAAATCATCTTTCATTATGCGCACGGCTAAAGAATGGAATTCCTGCCTGCGTCTGTATTTCGAGTGCATATAACCTGAATCTCTTTAAGTCTAGAGTGAATAGGCATCTTCTGGGCAAGCTGCTCCACCGTAGATCCATCATAAATAAAAAAAAAAAAAAAAAGATAATTTATTTACCGTGTATCGTGATTGATCGATAGTCTTGTACCTATTATTTAAAAAGGTACATATAGTTTGAGAAATTCATTTTAACATTTTAAATTCACTTTAAATTTTTAACACAACATTATTATTTATCCCTGTAAATTTGTCATAAAGAAGGAGGCAGTCTTGTAAATAAGGAAAACCATGTTTTACCATCTTTTACAGAACATTAAGCAATACATAAGTACATTTTATAAGTAGCGACGCATCATTAGGTATTAGTCATCCGAAAGTTAGTCGTTTCATGTTATTCTAGCGTGAAATTGAGATTGTCTTTGCCATCGGAAACCTACCGCCAAAAACGTAGGCTCCATTGTTTTCAATATATATCAAACTTTTAATGAAATCTTCTATTTACGTCATATTATTTCCTATTTGACATTCTCTTTGTCTGCCATGTTGTGTTTATCAAAATACTCCGTAATTGAGTAACATATTTTTGTAATAGTACAAATTGGTACTTACCGAAAAAATATTTCGTAAGTAAAATTTCACAACAACACAAATAATTCTCAGGATAACAACACTTAGATCCAATATCAACAAACACGTCAATACGTTAAATATTCACAGGTATGACTACATCAAATTGTGATGGTTATCAGAAATTATCACCAGTAATGATAATGTTCAATGCGTTGATGATGATTGCATATCAATCGATGGATATCTCAGGAGGAAATAGCACGATAACTTATCAAAGTTTATGATAACATTGGATTGAATGGGCTGTAAATAATTACATGTTTACCCAGTAATTAAAGAGAATTATCATAACTCCTCCTGTGTGGAGCGTCCTATATAGGACCCCTAATGTATGGTTAACACTGACTTAACAACTGTCACCACAGTACTTTCTAGAGGAATGGAAATCGCATTGATGACCATAACATTATATTTTCATTATAAATACTGTTCCGATTTATCTTACAATTTTATGAGAATTTGGGGTCTCCGGGGTATTCCCCCCTTATTAGGCGGAGTCCACACGTATCGTCCGTTGCAGCGCATTTATGCTGCTAGAAATTTGAAATTTCCTATCACATGACAGATGCATTTGCATCTTTGACAATGCTATTGCGCTAAAAAAGCGAGTCAATAGCTCACGTAGACGTTCAAAATATTTTGAAATAAGTGCAAGTCTTAATATAGCTGTGGAATTTTAATGATTTGATGTAATCAGTCAGATATTAAACTATTTTCGCGATAAGACGTAATCGCTATTTCTGTATATTTATTACAAATTAATTAACATAATTTCACTTCACAGTATCTTTGCGCCTGAAAACATCACTTATTTTTTGGCTTCGTAGCTGTTCAAGTCAGACTCGCTGAAAAATGGTTTAAGGATAATGTTTACATTATGCTCTCATCTTCTTTCCTTATGAATCTGAAATTAGCCACTGCTTGATCATTAATCATGAGGTTTTTCCATTATTAGAAATATTTCCATTACAGTTTCATCGTAATGTGTTTATGAAGAAAACAGGAAAGAGGAATATCATTTCCAAACTTGAATGAGCACAGTTCCGTGAAGCTTCCCTCATACTTCATGTTTGTTTTCTAACTTTTTTCTTCTCTCTTATAGTAAAGTAACCGCATATTGATTAGTTAGGTTGTAATGATGTGGAACTTTTGCACATACATTCCTTTAATATACACCCTGTATATCAGTAGAGCGATGTTCTGCGATCATTCGTTCAATTCAAGTGCAGCAGTATTTTTATATGATTTTTCAATACTTGGTTTATAAACAGACATTTCGTGCCAAACATACATATTTGGCTCGAGTAGCTAGGCAGTGTCCAAATAAAATAAAACACATTTTTAAAATCAGTAGCAATACTTTTCAAGCAAGTGTTTCAGTTCCACGGATTAACAGTGGTGACATCGTGATTTTGCTCCATGCTCTCCTGAGGCTTCCTATTCACGGAGACGTTCAGCGCGAGGAGCTGTTGTATGGGCAGCCGTGGGGACAGGTTGACCATACTGGCCCACTGACCGGTGCACAGGGCAGGGAACTTCAGCTTCTTCAGGAAGTGGCCCTCCATGAACCAAGGAGACACGCAGGTTGGCGAGTAGTCCCAGATTTTCAATTCGTTCAGGCGGACCCAGCTGATAAAAATAAATTTGTCATCATAGCAAAATTGCTTGACTACATGAACGCTACGAGGTTCCGTAGCAGGCGCTACGAAGTTTTAAAATCGTTTGATTATAAAGTGCCATCCGTAACTTTTTTTAAACTACTAAGCAGAAAATAATTATAACTTTTAAAGTGTAAATTATTGCGATCGTATTTTTGAGAAATTTTACAACTACAGAATGAATATAAAACATATCGATTCTCTACTTCCAATTTCTTTAAATTTTGGCCTATGGTTTTTCTATTAAAAAGCTAATTAAAAGTATACTATTTGGCTTAGAGCAAAATTCTTGTGTAAGTCTAATAGTTTGACTATAATTACATATTCTTTGTTAAGAAAACTTTTCTATAAAGTAAACTTCATAGAATGCAAGATTTTCTGTGCTCTAATGGCTGGACAGATGGATGATTTTTAGAATAATATAGTAATATACCTACAAAATAAGGTCCTAAATAATATTCCAAGCTCATAAGCTTATTTCTAGAGAAAAACATAATAAATATTGTCAGCGGTGAAAACCTCTTCTCAGAAATTTGGTTATAAATCAACCTAGGTAAGTAAACCACTGATTTTATACATGCCCACGTTTTCCACGGGGAAATCTAAACGGTACCTGACATGAAACCGAGTAAAAGCTGAACAGAACACAAGCTTTTTATTTAAACTAAACATGGATTTCATTAAAATACGTGTAAAATAAAATTCATTTGGTGCACATGTAAATAAAAATTCATACGCGTGGCACGTTTCAAATAAGAATAAATTGTTTATGAAGATATTTTTCCTTCCTTGCAAATGTTATTTGGTAAACATATTCCTTTGAAAATATTGAAACCTTTTAATATAAAATGTTTGAGGTTTGTTGACGAATATTGTCTTCATTGTGTGTGAAATATGTAATAATTATTATAAACACGTTATTAAAGCGTAAATAATTTCAAGTAGATAACCTCTTAATATAAAAATTTGAGTTTCTTTTCTGTTCATATTGATATTTTTACTGAGTAAATATGAAATTGTACTCACGCGGAAATGTAGAGAGCATGGCAGTCGCAGTGCCAGGGGTTGCCCGAGAGTTTGACCATCGCTAACTTTGGCATGTAGTCCAGAGTGCGAGAGGGAAGCGACGGAAACATATTGTTGTCCAAATACCTACAAAATACAGTAAATTTATGACAAAGTTCTATAAAAAAATATTTGCGAGTAAATTCTCCCGCGTATAAAACACAATACTAATTATATTTAAAGGAAAACTATTAATCGTTATTCTATTAAAAAGTGTTAAGTGAGGCGCAGTCGTTTGCCGATATTTTACTCAAGAAAATGACGAATAGGTAAGACCTATTACCCAATAACATTGAATTTAAGTTAAAAGGCATCATTCGTAATATTATCTTTGTATTTAAAGCGGCCTACTAATTAAGTAATTAGGTAAACAAGTTACGATAAAGAAAGTTTAGTAAACTTAAAGTAAATTTCAAAATTAACAAGAGCAATTCATCATAAAAGATCTTTTAAGATCAAGTTACTGAACTATTCTTGACTTAAGCAATCAAAATAAAGCCAAAGGGAACTTTATCTACTTCAAAATCAATTAAACTAACAATTGCTTAATAAAATAACCAAACTTACAACGTAGTCAAGTTCTTCAACGAAGCAAATGTCTTGGAATGAACTTCGTAAAGTTTATTGTCTGACAATAGCACAGAAGTCAAATTCTCGAGTCCATAGAAAGTGGAAATGTTTAAAGAACGCAGTTTGTTCTTGGTCAAATCGAGTTTCTCGAGTGCCGAGCAGTTTGAAAAAGCGTAGTCTGGAAGTTCTGACAAAGCGTTCCCTTTAAGGTCTAATTGGCGAAGGGCTTTGAGGTATTCAAATTCTGCACCAGACAACTGAAACGAATAAAACTCTTTAAAAGTTTGCGCTCATGAACGGCAATATAGCAAAAGTAAGCATGGTAACGCAAATGCTTATTTATATGAGTCAGGTTCTTGGTGTAAACGACTTTAATTAACTTACGCTAATGATGTTGTTGTTTGACAAATCCAAAAAGATCAAACATTTAAGTCTGTGAAACAGGCGCGTTGGTAACATTTCCAGTTTATTTCTATCCAGCAACAAAGTCTCTAGAGACATTAGCATTTCGAAAGCGTTCTCGGTTATATTGGCAATTTTATTTTCTGATAGTTTCAGTATTTGGAGATTTGGAAGGGCAAACGTGCCGTTTTCAATTCTCTGTATCTTGTTTTTGGATAAATCAAGTATGAGCAGCGATTCGAGTCCTATGAAGGTGTCTGATGGTAAATAGACTACTTGGTTGTTTGATACGTCGATTGTTTCCAAGTAAGAGTTATTCGCGAACAATCTCTCCGGTAATGTGTAGAGAAAGTTATTGGACAAATCCACGTGATACAATTTCTTCGTTGCTCGGAATGCCTCGCTGTCGATTTCTTCTAGAAAGTTTCTTTGAAGGCGTCTGAAAAGTAATATAAAATAGTTTTTCAACCCTTACAAGTTAGTAAGACAGATGTTTTCAGTCACATTAGAACTTTTGATAGCAGATTGTTATACGTACATCAACATAAAAAACTACTTATCATGAAAGTCATCCCGTCCTGTAATTACGTAGTAAGGTTTTTAAAGGAGAAAATCTTGACATAACTTCCCTGGTTTTGTAAGAAAATGGGAAGTTTATACATGAATGGCAACTATGAATAACCATGAGATGATTGATGACGATCGCTCTCAAACACTGTTTGAAATAGCTACAAAGCAAAGAAGCTTTATTTTGCAAGTCAGGGACGCAAGTCGTAGGAGAATATTGTTAATAAAACGTTGGTGAGTTTTAAAGCTAGATAAGTTGTTGATTAAAAAAATTACCTACGTTACTCCTGTAATAAAATTAGCTAATTAAAAGGTATTGTTAAATAGGACCAAAACATACACTTTTTCTCAAAACACTTATAAATTGGTTGGTAAAGAATCGACACATCGAGTATTGTGATCTTATATACCTGGAACGTTTTTGTAGATATTATTTCTATGTCAGAAAAGGTGCGGAATGCGAGATAAAAAATTATGAGACCATAAAAATCGATCAGGTGAAAACCAAGATTCTTCAAATTTTATTGCCCAATAAAAATATTACCTCGAGATCATGGGCACCCACCCTTTCACCTTTTTAATTCTTTAAAAGTTATTACTTGCTAAAACATTTTTTAGGATTTCACAGTACTAACCTACGCAATTATGATTATAAGGTGGTGATATAAGTCTTGTAAATTGTCTACACTACTTGAATTTATCTGCTTGTCGGAGCATCTACATCAATACACAGTTCAAAATGAAGTCGTTTTTTTGTGTTTTTCTATCGTGGAATTGGCTAACTCCTCCTAAACCATGCAACGGATTTTGAAGCGATTTTTCGCAATAGATAGCGTGATTCAAGCGTTAGGTTTATATGTAGGCATGAGTGCCAGAAAACTGCCCTTTTTTAGCGGGAAAATTAATTGCAGCGGGTGAATTCGCTAACGAGCCGCTACTAATAAAGTATTTCACTGATTCATTTACGATGTTTACAATATTGTATGGCAAATATTATATGACAACTTGGATGTCACTTTATGACTTGAATATTTCAAGTAGGTACTCAAAAAATCTTTATGATATGAATTTGAAATCCAATCTTTCTTAACTACGAAATAAAATGTACTATTTTTCTCTTATTCTCATAATAACTGAACTAAACTCATTCTTTTACTGTGGTACTTAAACTGTTTTCTGATACTTAACTGAAATAAAATAATAGAAAAGATATTATAAACAACAACATAAAGATATGATAATACACTTAAAACAAAAGCCCCAAGGAACTCCTTCTGAGGAATTTTATAGGTTTAACCATTACGGTTAAACGATACTTCCAAAGCGTAAACTGATTTGGATAAAATCGCAGAACTTTTCTGATAAAATCTGTTAATGACCTTTTAAGCTAACTCGTTTAAAACTTGGGATCAAATGACAAGGAATCATTCTATCATTTGGTATTCTTTTTACATAGTATGAATATGTAGAAAATTTACGTTAACATTACTGAGTAGAAGTATTAAAAATAATATTATGAAAATACTATGTGTTAAAAATATTATTTATTATGGCTACGAATATTTCAACGAGTAAATCAGCCCATGAAACTGAATGTTGGTCAAAATAAGCATAAATATGCTGAGGTAAAATTTCTTCTTAATTAGAATAAGGTATCTTCCTATAGGATTGTTAATATTCGTGGCATTTATCATCGTTTATTTCAGCATTTTTGTACATAGGTACCTTATGTTCTGTGGCATATATTTTAGTAGCAAATGTGGAGCCCTTTAATGTTGAAATTAATTACAAAAACAATGAAACAACTCACAATATCTTGAGGTTGACCAGTGAGTCGAATATCCCCGCCGGGAGGTACTCTACGTGGTTGTCAAACATGTCGAGCTCCGAAAGGGACCTCATACCCTTGAAGACCGTCTTGTGCAGAGTTCGCAGCTTGTTCGTGCCAAGGTCACTGAAACATACAACAGATGTTTTCCGAATTGATTTTAGATAATTAAAATCGCATCAGCTGGCCTTCGGCCGGTTAACGTCCGAAAAAAAATACAATTGGGAGGAAAACTCAACGATTATTGCATATCATTATGACAGCAGGTGTAACTATTTTTAAAGACGTAACGACAACCAATAAGAAGTAACTATAATCTTTGATGCGGCTTTTTGGGTCTATTATTTGACAGGATGTAGTTAGGGCTCAAATTAACTTTAAATCCACTGTTCTATCGAAATGGGCCGGATTTCCTATTTATTCAGTCAACTATTACAACCAGCCAATTAATTTAGGTGACCATTATTTTGCGCAATTCGGTAGTAATTATAGGTAGAGGTACCTATCAAATTGATGTTGCGGCCTAAAGAGGATATTGACGGATGAGAAGAGTTTGAAGTCAAATAACCTCAATATCCTTCCTGTGTGTTAAGAACAGAAAATATTTTTATCTGCACTCATCTCGTACCTAATATTCGTTTTACAGAATCGATAGTAAGAACGTAATGAACTGCATTAAGAAGTATGCAGCCTAAAAAAATAATTTCCTTACCTTCTTAAATAAAAAAAAAACAAACGTAATGTCTAGTATTTTAAAAAAAACGAAACGAATATGCCGCTCTTTAAATTCCTGAGCCAACAGTAAGTCAAATAAAAAAAAAACAGATGTCACCCGGGCGGGACGACACTTGAAATTATGAGGACTTATTTATTTATTAAATCTTTACTTCAAATCATTTTTCGAATTAAAATTTACCGATAAATGCTTTTTAATTATAAAAGCTGTTATGTTTTTAGGGGCCTCCATATTAACGTTTATTTAAAAAGTTACTTATGTACAAAAGTCGTTCAGTTGGTGATTCAGTAGATAGGCATGCAATCGCCATTTGATCGCCATAGTGGAGTGCGGAGGTTTGAATTATTTTTCATAGTTTATCTTGTAGAGTGTAGATAAAATAGTGTTTGCAACTGCATATAATTAGGCTTTAGAATGCTCGTGTCCAACTATTAGCAAACTCGGCTTCGCCTCGTGTGATAAACTCACATCCTAAAGCCTCTCCTTATAAGGCAATTGCACAAACTACTATTATACATGTACTAACATGGTGATCAAATCCACTGGTGTCTGACGTGAGCGAAGTGAGGCCAGCTCGCCAGCAGTTTAGAGCTCGCCTCGCCGAGTCACACCGGCACGCGCCTTTAGAGCATTGCCGCCATCTTGCAGCTCTACGTATAATGGTTATTCATACAGTAATCAAAAACAACCAGCATAAGATGAACCCCTAAAGTACTAACATGGTGATCAGGTCGACTGGTGCTACCAGGTCTGACATGAGCGAAGTGAGGCCAGCTCGCCAGCAGTTTAGAGCTCGCCTCAGTGAGTCACACCGGCACGCGCCTTTAGAGCATTGCCGCCAACTTGGGGATCTACTTAGAATCGTTCCTCATACAGTTACTATAAGTAACCAGTATAGGTTAATACATTAAGACATTGAGTACTAACATGGTGATCAGGTCGACTGGCGCCACCAGGTCTGACGAGAGCGAAGTGAGGCCAGCTCGCCAGCAGTTTAGAGCTCGTCTTGCTGAGTCACACCGGCAAGCGCCTTTAGAGCATTGCGGCGATCTTGTAGATCAAATTAGAATGGTTTTCGTACTACTAGGATAACCACGATAAGATAGATGAGCTTCTAAAGTACTAACATGGTGATCAGGTCGACTGGTGCTACCAGGTCTGACGTGAGCGAAGTGAGGCCAGCTCGCCAGCAGTTTAGAGCTCGTCTTGCTGAGTCACACCGGCACGCGCCTTTAGAGCATTGCCGCCATCTTGACTGGCCGTAGCTTACAGTCCACACTGTAAACAAATAATAGAGGTATTACAAAATGTATTCAGTATCACCGGATAACTACTCATAAATTGTGTCGGCTTTTGCATCAATATACTTAGTATGCAATGAAGTCGCTCTGTCTGTCGCTAACTCCTCCTAAATCATGCAATGGATGGATTTAGGTGCCGATTTTTGGAATGAAAAGAGTGATTCAAGAGGAAGGTTTAAGTAACCTAGTATGCTGGGAAAATGACTTTTCCATGCGGGAAAATGAATTGCAGCCGGGTGAAACCGCTAACGGGCCGCTAGTAGGTACAGTTATATTTTGAAAAATAAACTTGCCGTGTATTGTCGGTGACTCTCATATCTTTCAGAGGTTGTCGTAAAAGGCGACTACCTGAGCCTGCAAAGACCTAGTAAACTGAATACTGCTTTGCTACATTCTCTATGTGGAAGACGTATATCCAACAATAATCTGTTATTCGACTGCTAGTGATGCTCAAAGCTAATAATGTACTAATGCACATAATTTATCGATAATCAATAACTATTAGACTTTAATTTAATCTAATGATAGTAAAAGCGCTAATTTATATTGAAGTCACTGAAGCCTAAAGTATGCACGCGTTCATCCGAACTGAATGAGATTTCATTAGTTAAATTCGATTGATTTATTTCAATCAATGTCACTGCAATTTTACACCAATAATGTAAATTGCATTAATGAATAATTTGACAAGACTTTATTGAATAACGTCGTATGTTGCCGGCCTAGAATAGCATCATCCCAAATCTACTTCTGAGGTGTCGAAAAAAGCTAAGTGTTAATCATCCAGGCAGCAGCATTCCCTGAAAAAGCAACAACTTGCACTGCGCTCACCAATCCCCATGCCAGGCGTAGTAAGCACAGCAGTACTCTCCAGGGAAGGCCCAGTCCAGTGGACTGTTAAAGTTGTTATGGTTGATATGGTTCTTGAATAAAATGCTATCAGCATGATGCAGATGAAAATTAATGGAAACTTGGTAAAGTTCATTCGCTAGCGTGATTCAATTTCAGTAAAGTAAACCGCAACTTTTGGCTGACGCAGTCCTGCGGTAACATAAATATGACTACGCTTTCGCCAGTGGCTTTATGCTCTTATCACACAAGCGGCATGGGAGCGGAGCCGGATGCGTAGCGAATTCGTTGTAGACATGCGGCGAATTTACAACGTATAGGTACAAACATCGCCGGTAGGTACCTACTTATCCGCCGCGCGTCCGCGACGAATGCGCTGCGCATCAGTCACTTGTGTCCGCTACAAATGCTGCCTATCTGCTTCCGCTCCGCATCCGCTCCCAAACCGCTAAGAGCTTGTGTGATAAGAGCCTAAAATATGAATCCTTTATAATAACAGAAATCCAGAAGTTTACATTTGAGCTGAGAGCTGAACAAACTTTGAAGATTAAGAGTAACCATTAGCAAAATAATTTCTTAAATGGGAGGTTGCGGTGCTCCTAATAGTACTTACTATTGTTTATTGCTACGCACTTACACACAAGAAATGTAAATAAAACTTAAATTAAAAAATTAAAGGAACCCCCGACTTTCAATCCTTTGAAAAGTTAAAAATAATTTATTTATCCAGTAAAATATTGTAAACCATAATACTCCAACGCGTCGGCGGGCCGCTAAGTAACCAATATAGGTAAGAAGTTTCAATAAAATCGTAAGACGTACTTGTATGAAATGAAATGACATTTGCAACTTCTAAGTTTATTATGCTTTGTAAACTTCTTACATTATATTGTTTACTTAGCGGCCCCCCGACGCGTTGGAGTATTATGGTTTACAATATTTTATTGGATAAATAAATTATTTTTAACTTTTCAAAGGATTGAAAGTCGGGGGTTCCTTTAATTTTTTAATTTAAGTTTTATTTGAAACTTTTTAAATTAATATTTTGTTTCTGACTTTAAACAACATACAGCATGATTTTTTAAGCGCTTACTAATTTGTCACTAGCATTTTAAACGGCGGTTCTACCCGCTGCTGCTCAGTAATTTTATATGACAATAAAACTTAGCCTAACAATCTTATTCTTTGTGTAAATTAACACAGTGATCTTTTGTATATCCTATAGGACAGAATAGGCAAGACAGGGAATAGCAGGGTAACCTGAGTGACCGCGAGCAAATCAAGCGCAAAATTCTACAAAGATTTTTGTGTTTTAATTGAGTTTTTTGAATTAAGAATAACCTGATGTATAAGTACGTCAACTTAATTTTAAATACAACAAGCACGGAAAGTGAAACACAAAGAAAGATCGCGAGCGAAGCGAGCGCAAATTTATACGATATTTACTAAAAATTATCTGGATTATTCAGTAGATTACTTTATAAAGTGTCTTTTCCTACATTGCTACAGACGTTTGGTGTCTTCGTCTGTGAGGGGGGCAAGCCTTCCTCATCCCCCCGGTAATGACACTTGGTGCTTGTAAGAATCCTGCAACAGACGTTTGTCGTCTTCGTCTATGAGGGGGGCAAGCCCCCCTCAACCCCCCGGTAATGACACTTGGTGCTTTTAAGAATCCTGCAACAGACGTTTAACGTCTTCGTCTGTGAGGGGGGCAAGCCCCCCTCAACCCCCCGGTAATGACACCTTGTGCTTGTAAGAATCCTGCAACAGACGTTTGGTGTCTTCGTCTGTGAGGGGGGCAAGCCCCCCTCATCCCCCCGGTAATGACACTTGGTGCTTGTAAGAATCCTGCAACAGACGTTTGTCGTCTTCGTCTATGAGAGGCAAGCCCCTCAACCCCGGTAATGACACTTGGTGCTTTTAAGAATCCTGCAACAGACGTTTAACGTCTTCGTCTGTGAGGGGGGCAAGCCCCCCTCAACCCCGGTAATGACACCTTGTGCTTGTAAGAATCCTGCAACAGACGTTTGGTGTCTTCGTCTGTGAGGGGGGCAAGCCCCCCTCAACCCCCCGGTAATGACACTTGGTGCTTGTAAGAATCCTGCAACAGACATTTGACGCCATCGTCTGAGGGGGTAAGCCCAGCAATTACCCTAGATGAGCGAGCGAAGCGAGCGCAAATTTTTACAATATTACCCAAAATAGATCTGGATTATTAATTACATATTTTGTTTGTAAAGTCTCTTTTCCTACACTGGCAATAATAGGTAAACTGTGAATAAAGCTAGGTTAAGCAGTCCTTGAGCAAAGCGAGCAAAATTGAGTACGAGTTTTAAATAAATTTTCTACATACCTATTTAAGCAAGGAACTCATTCACCCAGGATAAAGCACAGGTACAGGTACTCATAGGTACATACAGAAGTATTACATATAACTTTTGTAATATTACTAACTTAGTAAATACATGTTATACCTACGCACAGGTTTTAAGTAAAAGATCTTTTATCTACCTATTTCCTAAAGTCAAATAAATACGAGTACGCTCATTGAAGTCATATTTTAAAATAGTTAGGACCTCCATAATGTCATGCATGACTTGAAAGATATGACAACTCCGAGTCAAATTAGCTCAAACACGGGGATATAGTGCGTAGTGGGATTCCTAGTCTACCTTCCGTCTCCATCATCAGATTTTCATGAAATGTGGCTAAGAACCATCCTGACCATATAAGCTTTTATATAAACAAAACCGCATAGAAATCGGTTCAGTCGTTTCGGAGATACGTTGCCTCAAAGAATCGTAGACACACAGACATACAGACGCGTGAAACTTATAACACCCCTCCGGTTGGTTCGTCGGGGGTTAAAAATACTGCTTATTTTATGCCATATCTTGTTTATTACATGGGTTTGGGCTCCAACGGTACTTTTGTAATTGAATAATAAATAAAATGTACCATTTAATAAAGCGTGGTGGTGTGGTTTCAGCACGATGCGCCTTCTATCATAAATCCTTATTATAGAACAATCAAGCTCTAATAGCTGTGGTAAAAATAATTTATTTGTCTAATTCAAAAGCTTCTTCCTAAAATCTTTACATTTTTACGTAAGTAAGTACCTAGGTATCTTTCACGGAAGGAGGTTATTACTTTGAAATAATTTGAATATGTACTCTGTATATTCTTCCGTAGTAGTCTCATAAGTCACCAGATCAATGAGTAAACTGTCCAGGGCCACGTTATCCAAAAGATAATAAGGCTCGCTAGACATTTAGGCCGGTCATTTGGACTTAAGTACGTGAAATGCGCAATCTAAAACTTTCAATATACATGGCCCCGTATAGTTCCTCACTTCTGAGTTTTGGACAGATGATAGGATCCGGAAGAAATGGAACAAACTTTTTTAATTTTGTTGCCACTTTTGATATTAGTAGTCACCTCCCATAGTCATCTCCACTTGCGGTCAACCTGCGGTCTAGTGGTCTAAGGGGGTTCTGAATAGTCAGACCCCCGGGTCACCATCTCGACTACTTACCGGGTTGTTCGACGCCCCATAACCTGCGAACCAGCCACCTCCAGTGGATATTAGCTGCGCAACCCCTGGTCCCTGGGGTTCTGAATTGTCGGACCCCCGGGTCACCATCTCGACTACTTACCGGGTTGTTCAACAGCCCTTAATCTGCGGTCTAGTTGCCTCCAGTGGATGACAGCTGCGCACCCCCCGGTCCCTGGGGGTTCTGAATTGTCGGACCCCCGGGTCACCATCTCGACTACTTACCGGGTTGTTCGACGGCCCTTAATCTGCGGTCTAGTTGCCTCCAATGGATGTCGGCTGCGCACCCCCCGGTCCCTGGGGGTTCTGAATTGTCGGACCCCCGGGTCACCATCTCGAACACTTCGCACGCGTTCAGAGTGCATTGTGCACACACGCCCTGAAACACTGCAATAAAAAGTTTGGTACTTAGCTGTTTTAAAAAGAAGAGTAGGTATAAACTTTGCACCTATAAAGAATAGATACCCAATGGGCAACATTATTGTTTGCCTCTCTATCATAATGTAGGTAACATAATATGATATGAGCAGCATGTCAAGAAGAATGTTTCTAATTTGGGATCCGTACTTTATCTGCGCAAGTTATATTTATGTAAAGTATTATAAGAATAAGAATAATTTATTCTTATTCTTATAATATTATGTACTTAAAGTATTATGTACTTTGGCTTGGCACACACATAATATATTCATACTAATTTCCACTCGAACTTCTAAAAATCTGAGCTGCCTAGGTTTCTTCAGTGAAGTTTTAATATAATTTCTATAAGTCCACGAATGTCATAGAATATGACCTAGAAAGGCTGCCTGTAGGTACATTTTAGGTTTAATGTAATTTTTGTCCGGATTGAAGGAGCGATACGCTAAATGTTTTATCGGTGCCAAACTAGGTATCAAACTAACAAACTCCGCTGGCTCAAGTCTCAAACATCTGTATTTTAATTTTCTTTGTTAAAACGTCCCTTTTTCTGATGGCAATACTATCCTATCGAATTCCCCAGGTTTCAAAAAACTTGCAAATTTGATATTCTTTAGTAAATAAAATGAAAATGATACCAGTAACTAATTACAAGACTAAAATTAAAAAGACTCAAGGACCTCGTTAAAAAAAGGAAGTCATAAAAAGTGATGGATATCAAATTCAAAGCAAATTTTCTTTTAATTAATAATGGTTTTTATTACAGCTCAGCTCAAGTAAACAATACCTCCTCCTTGCTTCCGAAGACATTAAAGATCATTGTAATAATTTATTTAATGTTGTTTGTTAAAATACGAAGTACAACAAAGAAGTAGGTACATTAATAGGATTTAGGTAGAAAACTGGAAAACTAATGGTACCAGTCTCAAATGTGCCTTATCCTGTGATTGGTTGATAATATGTCAATGACAAAGTTTTGTTAGATACTTCTTATTGGTTGTCATGCCGTCATTTAAGTCCAATTTCGCCTGCTGCCCTCTGCAATAAGCTTTTAGTTTTCCTTTGGTTTTCCTCCCCATTTACTAGTTCAGCTTTGGAGTTTCTGATTATCAATTTGACACCTCCTTTTGCTACTTAATAATCCTGGTTAAAAATGAAGAAACATTTATTTTAGAACCGACCTACAAAGAAAATATATTTTTTGGACGCTGCGTTTTGTCTACACCTACGCTATTTCATTTGTACCTATGTCAGATACATAAAAAGGTAGGAAAGTGACAATAATAATTTCGTAGAACTTTGTAGGTATTCGTATAAAATGGAAAAGTTACTTTTGAATAATTTCGTAAATATTTATACATTAAATATATGAACCACATTCTAAACGACATATAATTTCTCATCCATAGGTACGTACCGCAACACGTGTTTTGAGGTTTCCTTTGTCGTTTCCTTTTCGTCGCACGCTCGACTGACGCTCATAACAGAGGGAATAGGACCTTTGTATTTTGTGGTGTGGCGTCGTAAGTCTATATTATGTGAATGAGTTTCTAGTCTTTTATTTAAGTACCTATATCAAGCTTTATTTTTCTTGTTGGTATCGCTGTTTCTATTTGCGTGATGTACTGCATACGTAAGATGGGATCACATGTGACGTCCGTTGCTTCGGTTTTTTAACGCTGTGTCGACGGATGCGTCTGTCAAACCATTTGACAAACACCGACCAAATTTGTATGGGAATACGGAAATTTATGCGATACGCTTCGTCAAAAAATTGCAGCAACGGGTGTTAAATTTGATGCTAAATCTTACAGCACATAAAAGTATCATATTATTCAAAATCAAATTTTCAAGTCATCACAAAGTTACGCGTGTTTAATTTTAAAATGACATGCAAGTGGCATACGTGAGGTTACAATGTAACCATTCAGGCTCGAATACGGTCGGGATAACGTCAAGTTGACAGCTTTTATCAACGACAGCTTGAAAATTGGCCTCCGGACTGAAACGTGAATGAAATGCCTACGTTCCTATCGGCTATGACATCGTGTACACGGTGCCGGCAGAGGAAATCTTTACATCAATACAAAGTGTAAAAACAGGTAAAAACTTATGAGAAGATGAGTTTTTATTTTAGATATCTAGTCTTTAGAATGTAAAATTTTGTTGTTGTTATAGGTGAATCACTACAGGAATTCCCAAATTTTAAAACACTTCCCATGTAAGGTATACAATTTTTCAATAACTCGCGAGACATCTTGTGAAAATTTTACAAACATACTGTAACAAACTCGACCCCGCAGCCTTATGAAGGACTATACACCTACAGGCACCGGCCTCTGTCTGTCATGAAGATGTTGTCTTGAGTTCTAGATTTCATAGAAACCCATACCTCAAGCATGGCTCGTGATATAAGAGTGATTGTCTAGTTAATTATTGACCCATACGTTGTGTTTAAATAAAGTAATATGTAACCCATAAGTTCTTTTAAAGGTAATTGAGACATCTCTGTACTAATTATTGTAATAAAGTGACTCTGATGAACAGGAGAGGGAAAAGGACAGGAAACTGAACTCCAAACGGGCCCCCAGAACTGCATCGCCCGAGGATTGTGGAATCCCACTCCAACTATACCTATTCGTATTCATAAACACTCCGCAGTCATCTTCACATAACCAATTTATGTATGTAAAGATACTCTTAGAGTATTTACCAAATACAAATGGTAAATTACCTGATTCCCCCAGAAGAAGGATAAAAATATGGTGAGACATGCGTCTCTGCTAATAGATGCGTCAGCCACAGACGCTTGTGGTGCTTAAAAGCATCACGAAGAAGGATAGGTGATTAGATTCAGATGTCCTTTGCAGAACAAATGAAGTAGTTTAAAATAAACAGTCTTATGACTGACCAACGGACACCCTAGTGTCTAGTTGGTTAAGTAAGTATGTATGTTGTAAATAGGTATGTTATCAGTCAAATGACATGATTTCAACAATTATCTTTAGGTTTCCCTAAAGAGGTACCGGCAAGGCCGGTAAATGCACCGAATATGAAATTGCACTGGTCAGTCAGTCTCCACCCACATTTAACTCCTACGGAAGTCAGAATATAATATGAGAATGCTTTATGCAAGTCCCAAATCACATGTGAGCATACATGCTTATAAGTTGAAGACGGGAGAGCAATATTTTGCACATCCCAAGAGAGAGTTGTAGAATAAGCCATGATGTTCACATGAACCTCCTGAGAGAATGTGGATTTCTACGACCAGAAGCTGCCATTACAACCATACCGAATGCTAGGTAATAAATAGATGGGTATTTGATGAAGATATGATAAAAGTTGTCCCATGACATTTGATGACAACCATTGTAATTAGTAAGTAAGTTGTAGTCATAGTTTTACTATGATGGACACCATTTTAGCCAGTCATAAGAAGCACTTTGAGAACTTCATGACTAGAATATTACTTTAGATATGATTCATCTGAATCTGTTATAGGATAGGATGATAGGAAAGGATATTATCCATTCTACCAGCCATACATATTCTTAGATAAGAGTACTAACTAAGATATTATAGCAAGTACCATAAAATATTATTGTGGTAAGTACAAGTTGTCCACGGCTGGACACATTCCCATTCTGAAGATCATTTTGTTTGTATAACAAAATATTGTTATAAATAAATGTTCGTCCACTGCCGGACATATTCCAATACTGAAGACTGTTTTCTTTGTAAGACAAAGAAACTGTTGTAAATGATTATTTGTCCACTGTTGGACATAACCAATAAATTAGTAGATATTTAACAATATCTATTTATGTATATCAATTAAGTCCATAGTCGCTCAGCAACCATAGTACTTAAAATAGAAATCTGTCCACTGGTGGGCTAAGCCAAACAGTAGATAAGTAAGTATGTTAGGAGCTTTATCAATTAAATCCTTAATCGCTCAGCAAGAATAGATCACTGATGACCACAGCAAATAATAGGTAAGTAGATAACAATATCTACTTATGTAAGTGTTAACTCAGGAACTTTATCCTAGTCGCATAGCAATAATAATCAAAGTAAATTATTTTAATTGAAGCTACATTATTTTGGTCGTTAAAGTCATATATATATATGGCATGATAGATAGATAAGTAAGGAATAGGAGTAATGGGATTATAGGGTAGCCTACCTATTCCTAACATCTAATTTACCTATCTACCGACACACTAACTAGCCCAGATTTCCTAATTAAAGATTAGATGTGGATACTATAAAGTTTATATGAAACAATCAGAACGCAGATTCTTTAAAACATTCTGACCCGACAACAAAACAAAGTTATTGCAATAAAATGACCTTAGCACTAAAAACCAAAGCATAAGACCATGTTCCGAATCTTATCAGCTTTCAATGAATACAGAACTATCAAGCATAGGTAATTAATATGTTTGTAAACATTCATATAGGGAATATATACTGCTGATAGGGTTCGAAAGAAAGCATGAATTGTACTTATCCATCTGGAACTTGAAGCCACCAGCACACGAAGAACCAACAACGACGACATCCACAATGCCGATTCCAGTGCACGCTGAAGCACGCATCCTCTGTATCCAACAACACACTCTCACGTGCTACACGGGTTCCAAACACTTTTCACACACTCGCGAGTACCGAGAAACAGCTTGAACGCCCAAGACAGCTGTTTAGCACACGGTTCTCTCTAACAGGACACACAGCACTATCTTAGTTTCACTTACTTTCACTTCTCTTCTTGTCCTGTGAGACTTCGCGATTAAAATTGAACTGCCCGCAGGCCGTATGGCTCGCTATTTTATACCAAAAAGCTTCGAACTTACGAGAAGAATAATGTTCTCGAAATCTGCTACTCATTACGAAAGAAGATATTCTCCTCTCTTTCATACACATTTTAGAAGACATTCGACTATTCTAGATTTTTTTAGAATGTCTTGTTTCGCTACTTGTTGCCAGACACCAATTCAGGGGGGGTCCCTAGAATCCACGACCCATCCTGACATCCAAGAAAGACTTATAGTGTATATTAAGTAAACCACAGTTTTACCAATATTTCTAAACATTTTACTACTGGTTCATAAAATTTTTAGAAAAACATTTTCTATAAACCGAAAATGTGACTAATAGAATAAACCTTAGGTATTTCAGTCGCTATGGCACTATAATAGGCCTAGTAGGGCCCTGTCTAAGGTGACACCTTGCAGTTTCCGCTACTCGACAATAGATGGCTCTTAAACAAAATAGCAAAATGTTATGTCCTGTATCATATAAGCACGAAAAATTATAAATGCTACTGCAAACGCTGTGCAACTATCAGCTAATTATCCAAAATTATTTAGACTTGCCTATACGAACGATATGATGAGAAAACCAAGAAAGTAACTTACAACTTCACCGTTTCATACACATAGCGCCATCTATCAGCTGTGTTCCTGAACTTCTATAACAATTTTGACAGAACAGAACCAAGTACTAATCGCATCTTATACCAATAGATGTCGCTGTTTTGAAATCTTTATAAAGGCCGAAACACATATTAATTAATAAAGGCCGGGACACATATGTGACAATACGGATGCCGAAAGTCGCAGGGTTCAGATCTAGCTGCCTAAATTAATATTAGTTGCAAGACTTTGAGATACTTGCGTAACATTATTTGGGTCTGATTGAATTGGTTCGGTCTATTTTACATTTTGATTTTGAAGAACCTTGAGACAGGATTGCTAAAACAAAGTAGGGTAGGGTCTCAGATAAGGTGCCTTTACTGTATATGTTTTCCAATTGATATTGCCAGTATAGCCTAGGGATTTCAGACCGAATTTCAATTTGAGACGTGTAGGTATTACACAAAGTTAACAAAATATACATAGGATAATGAAAGCAAACAAAGAATGTCTGAACTTAATTTACTTGAACAATATTTTATAAAAACTTGCTGATTGCAGAGAACACTCCATTAAATCTCGAATATCAGCCTCAATGACACGTTTTTGCTCGTTATAATTTACGCTCTGAAAAATTTGCGTTCCACGTAAACCCACGCTTTATCAAGAGAACATTTAAATTATTTATACAGACTCTGTTGATAATATACAAATTTTACGAATACAGAATTAGCATATTTTGTAATACATTACCCCCAGGTAGTAGGATCAGGTAAACAGCCAGTGTGGATGCAAATTTCATGTTGTACAAAGTTGGACGTGGGTATCTGGCAGTGGACTGGCGGGCTCGTGGAGTGTCCCTTTGATTTAGTTGTTAGGCAGTGGTTATGCAACGTGAAATGTCATGTTTAAACTGATAGAATGAAAAATACTTTTGCTGGCTATGTCGCTGGGACCAAAATAATGTGTATTATATACTATATACTTAGTGAAAATTCAGAAAATCAGAAAAAAAGGATGAGTTTGGAGATTTAGAAAGAAAGGATCTTGATTTTTTGCCATACAAACCAGTATCATGTTTAACGCATCCAAACGTTAGCGTACCATGAAGACACAATACTTTAACAATAACTTAACTAATTATCTAATTGTACTGTTTAAAATAAAAGATCTAGGCTGAAGTAGATCTTGGATAATTTAGTTTAAAAGTTATGCTAAAAGTACAGAAATAAGTTTTGTATTTCAATTTCAATAATTTTAGTTACGTGAAGAACCCATAGATGGCGCTACGCGAAGAAAAAGGTGCTCTAATCTAGTATCTATTAATTTCATCTGATATTTTACTATCTAAACCATAAGATGGCGCTTTCTGTTTTTCTTTACTTTGAAACTTCATAAAAAACCTTGTTGACCTACTTATCGGGTACTTTGTCGACTCGCACATTGGTAATAGAAATAAAACATGATTTTTTCTAGTTTTTTAATTATATTATAATAATAACAAGCAAGTATATACAAATACAAGAAGGATTGTTGTAATGTAACACATTTGTATGTTATATTCGTCCTTACAAATTAATTTCATATATTTTTTCGAGGATATACCTCTGCTACGGTCTTGCTGCAGTGCCCTTCTTGCACCTCCATGCTGGCCAGCAACCAACAAAACCAGCTCACTCGCTCCAATCAGGATACCTTAAAAGACAAGCAATAATTAATTAATTGAAAGGGGAAAAGTCCGTGTAGTAGCGTCTAATAATACTGCCCTGCCACCCCTAGTCCACCTCAGGGTGATTCGCAAAACGCAACGCAGAGTTATGGACCTCGATTGAATATCTATCGACTATGGTCAACCCTTGGTCAACCGCGTGGCCACGATGATACCACCTACAGTAGTATTCCCAAAGAGGGTTGACGTCAGACAGGCGGGCGTGCATAAAACATAGCCAAATCCTTTTGCTATATGATTTTGATTTTATAAGCAGATTTAGTTCAGTATACTCCAGCTTGGAAATCCTATCTTCTTCTTCTTTTCGAGTGGGACACCGAGTCGACGAAGGACCCAATTAACCCTGGTGTCAGAATTTTTAAGCCGCCTACTACCTACTGCTAGCAGGCCTCAGAATTACATCAAAAGTGCACTTACAGTTAGTCCGTTCCAAAAGTCTTCAACCTGCGTGCCGTGTGATGCCGGCTTAGAATAGCATCACCCCAATTCAACCCGTGGGTGTCGTAAAAACCGACTAAGGGATATTCATCCAGGGAATGGGCAGCAGCGTTCTCTGTAAATGCATCATCTTACACTGCGCTCGCCAATCCGCCTGCCAAGCGTGGTGAGTATGGCAATACCCCCCGATAGGGGGAGGCCCATGTCCAGCAGTGGACTGTTGTGGCTGTTATAGTATAGTATAGTATACAGACAGTTTACTTCAATTCAATTTCTTGTTATTTACTTACTATTATTGTATTTTCCTGAAAAATAATTTGGCTTTAGATTGTCAATATAAAAATAACATGTCAGTCACGAACAAGTCACGAACTGACGTGACATCTTTCACAGACTTATTTTGACGTTGATATTTCATACCAGCTTCAGAAAAGATTATTTTGAAGAGTTCCTAATATTATGACATTTAAAATCTTTTTCATAAATTCTTCTCGCGAGAAAAATGGTAATGATTTGACATCAGACCTCCATATGATGACGTTACTCAGACTTTGACTGAGAAAGAAGTCAAATCGAGCGGATGTTTTTATGACACGGAAAATGAAGATCTTGGGAGAATAATATTACTTTTATTTTTTACTAATTTCTCCCTCAGGATAGCCCGTTGTTGTTGAGAGCAAAGGACCGCACAAATCATATTAACTTTTCATAAAATGCGAATTTGAGGTACGGTGCGTATTTCAAGATTTTAAAGTAAGGGTTCCTAAATGACTGAAATGTGGGCGGCGGGGGTAGTGGGCCTAATCCACGGCATGATCCTTTATACTGCATTTATGTAGTTGAAAACTATTTCTCATTAATTGTTTTCGCGCAAATAAAAACGACAATTCCCTTTTAAATGATCTTGAGACCAACATCCTACTTGTAAACAGAATTTTACTTATAGACTTTTATTGAAAAATCAAACCCTTCTCAAAGCGATTTATCTTGAACGATTATAGGACCTAACTTATTCTAATAAAACAAGTTTGACCCGCCTACCGACTTTCAACCGAAAAGACAATTTGACAACGTAGGTGGAAAATCTTTGATGTCATATTTATTATTGAAATTCTAATAAAAATAAAAACGTATTAGTATGTATTTCGTTAATGAATTAAGTTCATGAGATCTCTTGGAACTTACGGTTTTGCAGTGTACGACGCTGTGGCTAAGATTTGGATCTGTCCGAATCAGTTTCCAGGACAGAACAGCACTGTATTGTTTAGTCACTATATACTATAGTTCTTTAGCTACCTATCCTAACAGCCCCGTTCCCTAATAGGTCCCGTTATATTTTACAATAGCACCAACAAATTTTTGCAACACACTTGACACTGTTTTTTCACCGAACAACTCAAACTTCAAGGAACAGTCATAGCAGACATTAGAAAAATAATAAACGTAAAATGTCACTATCAAAAAAGGTTGCCTTCAACACTTTCCCTCACTAGGTCTTGGTCACAACTAAGCCTAGTGCCTCTCGCAATGGATTAAACACTGGTCTTGGCAAACCCTTCGTCATAATGTCCGCTACTTGTCCACTGGATGCAATTCGCTGCACACAGATCTCTCCTTCGGCCACAAGTTCTCGCACATAGAAATGTCTAATTCTGATGTGCTTAGTCCGCTTATGAAATTCCGGATTGTGTGCCAGACGTACTGCGGCTTCGTTGTCCACACTCAACGTTGGTACACATTTCAGAGTAGTGAGCTCTTGTAGCACTCGTTTGAGCCAAACTAATTCTCTGGCCGCCTCACTGGCTGCCACTAATTCAGCTTCAGTTGTGGAGATTGCCACTGAGGCTTGACGCTGACTCAGCCAGGCAATAGCTCCTCCTGCATAACGGCACGCAACCCCGTAGTGGAGCGTCCAGTCATTGTATCACCACCATGGTCTGCATCGCTAAAGCCTTCCAAAATACCAGGCAGGTGTCCTAGCCTATACCTAAGGCCGAATGATAATGTGCCTTTCAGGTAACGCATTATCCTTTTCACATTCAACCAGTCACCATTGGTCGGTGCTTCTAGCTTGCGTGATACAACGCTTACTGCGTATGCAATATCTGGTCTTGTTGCTACCATCAAATACGCCAAGGCACCTACAGCTTCTCTGTATGGGAATGAGGGTTTTTCTCCATTTTCCGATTCAGCTTTCCCTGCTTCGACAGCTTCCTTGTCGATTGGCGTTGTGATCGGGTTGCAATCAGACATTCCAAACCTCTCCAGAAGCTTTTTCGCATAGGCTTCTTGTTTTAATACGATTGAGCCTTTGCATTGCATGATTTCCATGCCAAGATAATAAGTTGCAGGCTTTGTCGTTATCTTTAGCTTTTGCAAGTCGCTAAGGAATTCACTTGCTAGCCTTTCATCTGTCGCTGCAACCAGGCCATCGTCAACAAAGAGTGTTAAAAGGATCTTCTTGTCCTCATACTTCTTTGTGTATAAACACGGATCTGCCACACTTTGTTCAAATTCTAATTCCTTTAGAATCTCATGGAACCGCTGATTCCAGCATCTCGGGCCTTTCTTCAAGCCATAAAGGCTACGATCTAACCGACACACTCGATTGGTGCCATCCTCAAAGCCTTCCGGTTGCTTCATGTAGATCTCCTCCTTCAAATTTCCATGAAGGAACGCGGTTGTCACATCGAATTGAACCAGGTGCATCCTCTCGCTAGCGGCAACACTTATCAAGGCCCTTATTGTTGCCATTCTAGCTACAGGGCTAAAGGTCTCTTCATAGTCGGTACCTTCTTTTGGCGGAAGCCTTTGACTACAAGCCGTGCCTTGTACCGTTCAACTGTTCCGTCTGGGTTTCTCTTGACTTTGAAGACCCATTTACTTGGTATGGCTTTACGATTCTTCGGCAGTTCCCGTAAAGTCCAAGTCTTGTTCTCATGGAGTGAGGACAGCTCACTCTCCATGGCCTTGATCCATTTATCCTTGTCAGGGCTAAGCATAGCTTCTTTGTAAGTGAGGGGTTCCGGTGCCGCATCACTTAAGACTGCCATTACATAGTCATCGAATTTGACTGGACGTTGAAGATTCGCTCTGTCACGCAGATTATATCGCGGCAGGGGTTCGAATCCCTCCGTTTCTGCATCAGCGAATTCTTCTGCAGGTTCATTAACCAGATCCAAAAGATCATTCATTGATCGTTCTGCGCTATCTTCAACAGTCTCCTCTATCCCCCCCAATTCGTGACTATCGTTTGTTTCAATCAAGTCTTCGTTCTCAATCCCTGGTGCTTCCTCTGTAACAGTGCCATCATGATTGAGTTCTGAGGATACCCTCTGTATCCAAAGGTTGGTCCCTTTCTGCATCTAAGGGTGGTCCTTTCGGCGTCATCCATGACTGGAGGTATTATTTCCGGAACTTTCGAGGGTACTCGAATCTGAACCTCCAATTCAGTCATTTTACCTCCATGTTGAGCAGATTCTTCATCAAGTTTCGACTGTATTGGCCTTTCATCGAAAGTTACGTCTCTTGATCGCATTATGGAGTTTGTCTCCTTGTGCCACAACCTATAACCGTCGTCATTGTCGTACCCGATCAATATGCACTTCTTTGCCTTCTTATGCAGCTTCTTCCTCTGTTGTTTGGGTATATGTGCGTAGCACCTTGACCCAATAATTCTCAGATGCTTGAGCTGAGGTTTTTTCCCTACCCAAAGCTCAAACGGAGATTTCCCATTTACTGAGCTTGGCCCACTTCTGTTCAGTATGTACGTAGCCGTATTCACCAATTCGGCCCACATATATTGCGGCAGCTCTTCGTGTGCATGCATCATGGCCCGTGCAGCTTCGACGATAGTTCTGTTGTCACGTTCACTGCATCCGTTCTGCTCTGGAGTGTACGGCATTGTCAGTCTTTGCCTAATCCCATGCTTTTCCAACTCTTCTCTAATCTTTTTGTTATCAAATTCGCCGCCATTATCACTGAGAAGTTCCTTGATGTTATGTCCTTGCGTTTTTGATGCAGCTAACATCATCTTCAACTTGCTGTGTACCTCGCTCTTGTGCTTCATGAGGTATACAAAGCGAAATTTGGTAAACTCGTCTTTAAAGAGAACAAAGTACCGGTATTTAGAGTTGGATGGGGGGAAGGGGCCACAAACGTCTGCATGTACCCGCTCTCCAGGCGTCGTAGCTTTCTCCCTTGTACCAAATTTCTTCCGGTGTGTTTTTCCGAAAATGCATCCCTCGCATATTTCGCCCGAGTCTTTGGTTTTTATCCCCATCTCAGCTTCTATTAGGTTTCTGACATGCCGTTTATTCTGATGGCCCATGCGCTCGTGATATAGCTGCAGCATATCCATCTTCACATCTTTATCATCAACAGTGTTGATAGTTGCTGCTTTCTGAGGTATGGCTCTAAAGTTCAATTTGTAAAGACCGCCATATTTCTCCCTCTTTCCGATTGCAGATACTTTTCCACCAATCCGCATCTCGCAGGTGGTCACTCTCGACTGAAACAGACTTTTCGGGTTTTTGTCGTGAGTCGAGAGTACAGAAAACAGGTTCTTGCTCAATTGGGGAACTAGCCAAACATCTTTCAGACAGACTGTCTCACGCTTCCCGTCTACTGTGGCACCGATTTTTACTGTTCCTTTACCGAGGGCCGGTATAACAGTTCCATCTGCCGTCATGACTGTGTGAGATTCACTGAATTCCTGAAAGTCATGGAAGAAATCCTTGCGCATTGTGACATGGTTTGTTGCACCGTTGTCAACATACCAACCGTCACGGTCCACGGCTGAGTCCGTGCTGCATAGCATCACCATCATACTGGTTGCTGCAGTGTTTCTTCCAGCTTTGTTCTTGGGACAATCCTTCTTCAAATGTCCTTTTTCATTACACCGGTAGCATTTGAAGTTGATCGACTTGTTCTCCTTAGTCCCTGGCTGTTTCCGCAAGGTCTTCACGGCAAAAGCTTCTCCGCTTGCTTCGCCGTCCTTGTCCTTGAGCGCTTTGTCATGTGCGCACAGCTGGCTCGTCAAATTGTCAATCGTCCGACAGTCCTTCGACATGAGTAGCCAACTCGCTCTAAATGAAAAGAATTCCTCCGGCAGTGTATCAAGGATTTTGCAGATTAGCAGGAGCTCTGGCAATTCACCTCCAGTTTCCTTCACCTTTGCTAGTTCTTGAGACATTTCAAACCAAATATTCTTCAATTTAGATATATGCGTGGCCATAGTGTCGCTGGGATTTTTGGAAAATCTTTTTTTTTTTTTTTTTTTTTATTTATGATGGGCTTACTCTTGACCCCAATCTTACCCTAGAGCAGAGATGGGATCTACGGTGGAGCGAGCTTGCCCAGAAGATGCCTATTCACTCTAGACTTAAAGAGATTCAGGTTATATGCACTCGGAAATACAGACGCAGGCAGGGAATTCCATTCTTTAGCCGTGCGCATAATGAAAGATGATTTGAAGCGCTTAGTGCGTAATGTGGGTATATCAACTAAGAACGGATGGTAGCCGGCCGTGCGTCTGGATGTCCGATAGAAGAAAGGAGACGGTGGTATGAGCTCATGCAGCTCACGCGCACACTCCGAAGTACAATCTGTAGAAAACCGATAGGCAAGCAACCTTGCGGCGGTGAGCCAGGCTGTGAAGCTTGGTCGCCACCAGTTTTTTATCGCCTATTAATCTCTTGGCTCTGCGTTCCACCGAATCCAGTGCAGCAAGTTGGTATTTAGCCGAGCCATCCCAAAGGTGACAGCAGTACTCCATGCAAGATCGGACTTGAGCTTTATAAAGAGTTAGAAGCTGTTCAGGCGTGAAGTACCGCTTGACTTTATTCAGGACGCCCAACTTTCTAGCTGCAATTTGAGCCTTGGACTCGATGGTGGTGCCGAAGTTGAGGTCAGAGGACAACTCCATGCCAAGGAGTTGAAGAGTATTGGTCACTGGAACAGATGTACCCCGAAAAGTAGGAGAAAAGGTGAAAGGACTCCTTTTTGCGGAGAAAAGACACGCCTGCGTTTTTGAAGCATTGAAGCTGACGAGATTGTCTTCGCCCCACTGGGAGACGTTACTTAATCTGAAGAATTCCAAACACAAATCGTAGACCCGGTTTTCATTGACACCGTCATACAACCTGTGGAGTTCCTCCCACACTTCGTTTGGTTTTGACAATCTGATGACCTTACTCAGAGTTTCGTCACAAATGTTATTTGTAATCAGTAATAGAGCCGTGCTTTCCAATTTGTTATATTCTCTCAGTGACACATTGTAGGCTGCCAAGACTTGTTCCGCAGCTGTCCTAGCGGCTGCATCGCCTGAACCATCTGGCAGTGGTTGGGGTTTAGCTGGCTTCTGCGTTCGCCCTTCAACAATGTCCAGCAGTCCATCGAATCCGCGAAGCAAGGCGGTCATCCGATACCTCCACTGGACCCAGTTGTCCTTTTCCAGTTTGCTGATCTGTACTTTACTTAGATCCATCTTTTCAGCGTGAATGAGGCTCATAACCTCTTGGAACTTACGGTTTTGCAGTGTACGACGCTGTGGCTAAGATTTGGATCTGTCCGAATCAGTTTCCAGGACAGAACAGCACTGTATTGTTTAGTCACTATATACTATAGTTCTTTAGCTACCTATCCTAACAGCCCCGTTCCCTAATAGGTCCCGTTATATTTTACAATAGCACCAACAAATTTTTGCAACACACTTGACACTGTTTTTTCACCGAACAACTCAAACTTCAAGGAACAGTCATAGCAGACATTAGAAAAATAATAAACGTAAAATGTCACTATCAAAAAAGGTTGCCTTCAACAAGATCTGCTATGACATAGGGTTTGGTTGGGTTACCACATAACATACCTACTCGTTTGAAAGTACATAAACTCTGTTTTCGGAAGAAGCTTTTAACAGTTTTATATTTCCTAAGGCAACGATGTCTAGTCTAGAGAAGTCAATTTCCTCTGAAACGTTTCGTTTGGGATACAATATTTCGTGCAGATATCGTTGCTTGCCGAATAGGTAGCAACAAAAAAAAAGAGAGAACCTAACATAATATTTCTATTATTAGAGACGTTTCAAAGAATATGCAGGCAAACATTTCTTGTCATACTCACCACGCTTGGCAGGTGGATTGAACTCTGCTGCCCATTTCCTGGATAATTATCCCTAAGTCGCTTTTTATAACATCCTCGGGAATTGGGGTGATTCTATTCTAAGCCGGCATCACACGGCATGTGAATAATATTTCTGCCTACTTCGTAAAGACATCGCCAACTTTCTATTCTTTCAAAAAACAGTTCCTTTCCAATTGTATTGTGTCAAAATTGCTAGTTAAAAAGTGGTATTGGTAATTGAAAAAGCATAGGTAGATATTTCTCTTTATTGGCAGTTTAAGCACTTACAGTGCTGTATTATTAAATTTCTTATTTTCTTTATCCATATAAAGTTGGTTGATTGTTGTCGACTACTGTCCATGATATTAACTGATACACAATTAACCAGTTAGTTGAATTGATTGTGTCCGCTATTCAATAGGGCACGACGGTTTAGCAAGCTACCTCAATAAAGATTCGGTTAGTGTAAAAAATCTAAAATGAGGTTTTTTGTCTGGGATAATCGTCATCACTACATCACATCAGCCCTTAGCAGTCCACTGTTGGACATAGGCCTCCCCCAGGGTACGCCACAAGGAACTAACTATACACATGGAACACCTTTAATAAAATATTGACAGAATTTAATTCCATTTACTTGTCATTCACTGAGGCATAAAGTTACATGCTGTGTGGTTAGCCTGGCCAGCCCCGAGGCAGTGCCTTTATTTTTATTTTTTTATCCCGCCCGAGCCGCGTATAGAGTAGGAACACAAATTGTAATAAAAAAGAGAAAATTTTTGCATTAGAAATTTTCTCTTTTTTAAGTTTGAATTAGAATGTGACTTTCTTAAAGAGAATCTTGTAAATTCCTACTAAGAAATAAATTATTGAATTATGAATTATGAATTATTATGAACGATCTACCTTTTCACCCGCCAATCGGTACCAGCCTCTCTATTTAAGTCATCGGTAACTCTGGCTGGAGAGCGTCCGACGCTACGCTTGCCGAGCCGTGGCCTTCACTCGAGAACCTGCTTACTCCACCATTCTAATATAAGAACGGTACAAGTAAAAGCATCATGTGATCCGACAGAAAGACAGAGAAACGCAAAAAGCGACTTCATTTTATTCTAGTAACTAATCACACCTTTTATTACGAACATCCGTGGGTTAAGTAATCTAGTTACAGAGATAAATAATTAGGTTAGGTGTACAAGAATTTGAGGAAACAGGGAGAGCAGTTTGGGATAAAAACAAACACGGATTTCATCCGAAGTCAAACCCACAATTTGCCGACCACTTAGGTTTAGTAAGATTAATTTCGGAGAAGTTAGAACTAACTGGATTACTTTACTTAATTTAGATTAACCTACGGGTGTACTTACAGTTACATTCAAGACACATCTATAGATGTAGATACTCGACTTGAAATATTTTTATACCGAGTAAAAACATAGGTTAAAAGTTAAAAATAAAAGATATTTTATGATTTTGTTTTTTTTTCTGAATAAAATAGGTCTATTTCATTTTTTATCTTACAAACGACGTAAACATTACAATGATGTGATTTCGTATTGATTGTCTGTAATGGTAATCCAATCGACATAAAACGGACTTCATCCAATTTAGGACCCGTAAAACTGTCGATTCCTTCCCTATGTAAGACGGGTATTACATTTGAAGTTCTTTGTTGCGCTTTTTTAACGCATACTTTAGAAACGCGATCGCTGTCCTCTTTTAATTAAAATGCTCGAATGAATGAAGTTTGAAAACAATTTAAAGCGGAAAAAGGATTTAAAATTTAAATGTTTTTTTTTCTACATGTTTATGATTGTAATAATAGCGACGATAATTACCAAGAATATTGTACGCTCGAAAGGGCAAACTGTTGATACCATTCTGTACTGTACCACTTTGTAAACACAGGTTGACAATGGATATATCTACCTTAAACCCTGTCAAACCGTTTGACAGACGCATCCGTTGATGCAGCGTAACAAATGCGACGCCGTTTCGGATTTTCACGAATTCGCATTTTCCTTCTTCTTCTTCTTCGAGTGGGACTCCAAGTCGTCCAACGGCCCGATGAACCCTGGTTTCAGAGATTTTCCACCGCCTACTGCAAGTAGCTTTCCACATTTTCCTGATGCATGCGTTTCGGATGCGATAAAAACGTCCAGCAATGAACGTTACGTGTAATCGCCGCCTAACCTCTAATTCGTTTTCGTGTCTAATCTCTTGAACGATAATTGCTTGCGGTCGTTTGTTTTTTTTAGATGTTTGATATTGAGAAAGGCCACAGTACAAAAGATTCACGGGCAGATGTCTAATGCTACTGACTCTTCTCGATTTTCTCTATTATAAATAGGGTAAAAGTACTTTATTGACTTAGTTTTGGCCACTGCTGGGGATGTGCCTCGCCCTTTAAGTGGGTTGCCTATCAGGTGGGCTAGCAAATGCAGTGCAAGGTGTTGTACATACAGAATGCTGCTACCCATTCCCTGGATACATCCTCATATAAAATTTTCCCGAAACAAGGTCTTGTCTCCACATAAGAACTTGTCTAGGAGCCGATCTACTTTAAATAAAAATCTAAGCGTGAGTGTCGTAAAAAGCGGCTAAGGGTTAATTTTCCAGGGTATTGGCAGCAGCGTTTCCTGTGAATAAGACATCTTACACTGCACTCGCCTATCTGCCTGCCAAGCGTAGTGAGATGGTAGGTAATACCCGCCGATAGGAGTAGGCCCATGTCCAGCAGTGGACTGTTGTGGTTGTAATGGTAAAGGTAAGATAAAAGGTTAAAGTAACTTCGTGCTTTTTATTTCCACCACCCTCAGATGAATACAATACCTGAGTTTATTGATGTCTCTAGTCGTAGGTAAAGGGTCTTTGTCCTTTTAAATGTTCCCTATGTAAATTAGAATGCAAATGACAGAAGACGAGCAAGACCGTTGTTTTTTTTCTGCATACTGATTTGTTGTTGTGTTGCTACTAGGTTAATTAAGTCGCATCGTAAGTATACTTTATCTAACAACTAAGTAAAAGCTTTTTTAAAAAAACAACAAAATTTTCATTTATCCTTGGACTGTAGGGAAAATATGATAGTAACATGAATATAATCTACCTAATTATCTAACGTTTGCCTTTTAAAACTTATATGGCAGTGGTTTTAATCCATACCATGGTAAGTTTAACCAAAAGTTACCTTCATCGACTTACAATCTAGTGGGGGATGAAAGATGCTTAGCAATGTACCGACGGATATCTGTATGAACCGTTTACCACACCTACATTCGTTGTTACCTACCACCAGATTTAATAAAAACACCGACTCGTACTGATACCTAATTGACAATGGACTTACAAATGTGTGGGTGTGATCCCAAGCCTCACCCACACAAATTTAATTTAAAAATACAAAAAATCTGCTTCCCCTGCCAACTGAAATTTGCATGAGATAATTAAATGAATTCACTGCCTGGCCATTCACAATATTAATCACAACCTTGCATCTAGGTACCCCATAATGTCAATTTTGCGAATTCCCCACGATAAAGCGATTTGAGCGTTGGTCTCATGATTCACAGGGATGTTTCGATTCTCAAGGGAAGACCCACAAAATTTTATGGATGCTCCAGTTTTTGAATTTGTTTCCTATTTAAGAATAATGTAAGAATCAAGGGTATTCCAGGGGTATTCCGTGCTATATTTGCTACTTAATTGTCCGTAAGAAATATAATAATAAGAAATGTTTTGTGTTCAACAAAACGTGTTGCGCCGGCCCCAAGTAGGTATTTGGGATAAGGGCAGGAAGATGATGATGTCCGTAAGAAATGTGGTTTTGTACTTCAGAGGGCAAGTTAACCCGTCGGTTTTGTTTTTTTTGTGTGTGTATGTAATCGATAAACTCTGAAACTACTGGCCAATTACAAAAAAATCTCTTTTTCACCATTAGAACAACATTCATAAGTAACATAGGTTACTGGGAATATATCGTATTCCCATTGGTATTAATATAGAGCAGGTGATACGGCTGGGTAGGCCGCTAGTATCCAATAAACAGATATTGTTTGCTTCATGTTTATTAAATAACATTTTGATGTCAAACAATATAAATAATTTAACAACTACCGACTAATTAATTAGGCCATGAATTTGGCAAATAGATATTTATTTCCGTCCATAAATCTAAAGATATTTCCATACCTTGTAAAAATTTACTTAAATACATTCGAAACTATGTTAATTTTGTTTATAAGGTTTATTTAGATCTCTAAAAATAGCAAATCTTCACCTTGGCGTAAGGTCTAAAACGATCTTTCTCAATGATGCATAAATTCGTATTCAAAACAATGAATTTGGCGTCTGGGAAGCCTCCCGTTTAAATGAGGAGTTATTTATATTATATGTTAGACTGTAGTACTTTTTGAACGTGTTTTTTTATTATTATATACCATAATTTAAGCCACTTTCAGCATCAGTGTCCTAGTTGTTTTACCTTCTATTCGGATCATCAGGTATGAAAATGTCCTACAAATCATCAAATACGACAGGTACGAAATACGACAATATTTTAGGATAGCTATAGTCGAATAGCCATTATTATCCCATTATTAAGCCGGCTACGCAATGAACATCGAACTTCGCCTGTAGAATTGTAGCCTGTAGTTTGAAAAATCGGGCACAGATGGACTATGAATGCGAATCTGCGAGTTATCGGTCTCACGAGTGTCTTGCGACAACTCTTGTTAGTTTTGTCCTCTACTAAAAGCTACTTGTACTCATTAGATACAGGGTGATCATCTGATCATTATGCACTAAAGTGTCGTGAATAACCCAGAAAATCTAAAAACATAATTTTAACCTATACGGGGTGTAAGGGACAGCCCTCCGAATACTGAATGGGTGCATTCAGACCATGAATCAATTTCATATTTCAATTTCACAACTTGCCAAATAGAAATAAATTTCAGGAAACGAAAAAATTTTTCGACTTCCCATAAAAAATCACGATCAACTGATTCAATTTACTATGGGAAGTCAAAAAATTTTTTGCTTTTCCTGAAATTTATTTCTATGGGAAGTTGTTCAGTTTCATGGCCTAAATGCATCCTTTCAGTATTCGGAGGGCTGTCCCTAACACCCTGTATAGACTGCTGTACTGTTAGGTAATAATTTCCTTGACCATTACAGACCCTTTTATGTTTAAGTACCTAGGTTAAAATCTTCCGGGTTTTGTTTAAATAGGTCAAATGAAGCAGCGAAATGGAAATCTAAGCGATAGGAATTCAAATTCATTTGTTTACATACATTTAAAATGGAGCGTTAGTTTGAATAAGGTTCGATTATTTACGACCTTTCAGTTTTATTCTCGTAAACCCTCATCTATCCTCTTTAGGCCCGTTCACTCCCAAAGCGCTGATTAGTGTGTCGGTAGTTTTGCTATTAAAGCTTTTGCGTACTCAGTAGTTTTACTGTGTGATGCCGGCTTAGAATAGCATCAACCCATTTCTGCCCGTGGGTGTCGTAAAAAGCGACTAAGGGATAATCATCCAGGGAATGGTCAGAAGCGTTCCCTGTAAATGCCTGCCAAGCGTATGGTGAGTATGGCAATACCCCGCGACAGGGGGAGGCCTATGTCCAGCAGTAGACTATTGTGGCGGTTATGGTTATGGTTTATTGTGCAACTCGGTAATTTATAGTTTAGCTAGGTACTTGAATCCTTTGAATCACCGGAGTAACGAACTAGGTAATTTATGGATTTATGACATGTATAAATACACCCTCTTGTGAACCGTCATCTATTCTCTTAAAGGACCATTCACTCTTAAAGCGGTGATTAGTGTGTTTCAGTAGCTTTTGCGTACTCAGCAATTTATAGTGTGGGCACTCGAATCCTTTGAATTTAATCACGGTTTACGGACTAGGTAGGTATAATTAATGGATTTATGACAAGTATGAACACACCATTTGTTTTATTACCAGTCGTTAGGTAGGGTCGGCATGCCTCTAGAAAAATAATAATAATATTGTATAACATGCCACACAAACTAGGTACATAGGTATTATTTGGAAGGGTTTTCCTGAGTACTATCATCTATCCTATTTAGAACCATTTTCTCCCAAAGCGCTGATTAGTGTTCCTCGGTAGAGCTCTTGCGTACACAGCAATTTATAGTTTGGGTACTCGAATCTTTTGAATCACCGGTTTTACGAACTAGGTAATTAATGGCTTAATATGAATACACCACTTGATTTGCCTTTTTAATGTATGTGCCCGGAGAAGATGTTAAAAAGTTAATGAAATATCCAAACAATCCTACCTTAGTACAAGTGCGCGCGCGAGTTCATGACCATCGTTAAATGCATAATGTGAAAAAAAAAAACACTGCAAACATTTTAAGGGTTGAACCCGTTCGAGAAACCGAAAAACTGTCCCCAAGGAATATATTATTATTTAAAGTATATAAAAAATTGGAATGGCCATACAAGCCGACCCGGCCGGCCAACACATTTTGTATTTGTTGGAAAGTTGTTAAAAAAAAACAAAGTTGTTAACAAAATACGGCAACTACCTACCTAGTCGGTAATGAAACTATAAATAATATATCACAGTTCAAATATGAATTAATCTGAAAATTGCGAAAAACAATCACCGGACCTGTTTGACTTTACTGATATGCGTATTAAACAGAAGTTTGCACTTTGATAACGGTTTCACCTCGAATGCGTTCACAGTAGGTACCTACACATGGTGTTGACTTTGGCTTTGGTACAGTTGGTTGGTAAGGGTGGCGTCGAGCGTCGGGCGTCAAGGCGTCATTTCGCTTTTCTCAAAGCGCCGCGCCGCAAGGCAGACGTGCCGGTGTAACGCGCCGATACGATGCGACTCGAAAACTTTCGGTACACTTTCAGTCGTCCGTACGCGCGTTGTTAGACAAACATGAAAACAGTGATTGTTGATTCGTGAAAAAGTGTTTATCGTGTGAGCTACTACCTATTTTCGAAACAGCTAACAGTTCAGTTACAAAGTTGGTGTTAAAAGTTTTCTATACGAACGTTATTGGTCGAAAGATTCACTTGAATAGATACAATGCCTTAGTGAATTGCAATAAAATTGTAAGAAGTGTTAAATAGCGAATTTTAGATCAATTCAAAAAGGCTCGTGTGATTATCGTCTATCAGATTTGGAACGCGAATTGTGCCGTTGTTAAGTGTTCACGAGCACAAACATGAAGTATGTGTATGATACCTAGTAAGAATAACAAAGTTTGTCCAACTAATTTTTGTGCGGCAAGGTTGAAAAAAATAGTAAGTGTGCAATGTCAACTTTGGTAGCGAGAAGAGTGCTAATCGTTAGCCAAACAAGCTGTAAGGTGCCGTTGTGTTGGTAGTGTGTGCTGACCGCTTTAGCACAGCGAGCAGGAGCCTCCGAGATAAGGAACAAAGGAGATATTTCAGCTACCGAGCTGCTGAGCCAACAACCCCTCCTGCTGAAGGACGTAAACATTCTTCCCACAATGGATTCTAGGTAAGGCAACAAAGTTTTCTAATAATTTTAATGTACCTACCTTACCTAATAATATAAAAATTTATATGAATACAACAAAGTATAGTTGAGAAGACCATTCGATGCATTCGCGGACGTATGGCGTTCCCTTTCCCACTTAGTGGTAAAATAAAGTGAGGAAGGGAGCGCCATACTGCCACGAATGCAGCGAGTGGTCTTCTCAACTATAATAAGTAGCTAATCTATTACAAGTTGCGACACGCACCTACATTTGCACCAAACCTGTGAAATTCGCGGATTTTCTGATTGTTTCAATATGACATCAAAGATTGTACTCTCAAGTTCTCATATTGTATATGACATCAAAGATTTGCGTCAAACCTGTGAAACTCCCGGATTTTCCGATTTTTTGAATTTGACATCAAAGATTGTACTCTCAAGTTGTCCTTTTGAATATGACATCAAAGATTGTACTTACAAGTGGTATGGAAATAATAGTATCTTATGCAAACTATATTTCGCTTGTAAGGTAAATCTCAATTATACAGGGTGGGCCAAAAGAAGTCATCCGATGTGATATGCCTCCCATTTTTTTATTAGTCATTAAAATTTACTACTGTTTTCGGAAATCAATCTTTTGAAGATTTAAAATTTATGTGATTATGTTTTTAAAACAGACTTTGGTCAAATTGCCACCTCCTGAGTCAAATCAAAAATGGTCTTTGAAAAGCTCCCTTCTCGTGTTAAAACGACCCCCATTTTTCAAAAATGATGTTAAAATAAATTTTGTTATCACTGAATAATCCTTCGAAGATGTGAAGTCAATGCTATTAAATAAAAATAAAGAAAGCAGTTAGATGTTAACTCCAGACTGGATGCAAGTTGGTGAAAACCAATCCACAGGATTTGGTTTTTGAACCGGTTGGTCAGATCTCCAGATCTGACAACGCCAGAATTCATCCAATGGTATTTTTGATAGCTCACGATTACAAATTACAATTCATGAAACTTTCAAGTCCCTGAAGCTACCACAAACGAAAAAAAGACATGGGCATGAATGTATGGAAATTAGCATGTTTAAAGTTAAAACGTACGGTAGAGATGGCAATTCGACTAATTTCTTTTTAAAAACATAATCACATAAATTCTACATCATCGAAAGACTGATTTCCGAAAACAGTTTTCGATTTTAATGTCTAATAAAAAAATGGGAGGTGTTTCACATAGGGTGATTACTTTTGGCCCACCTTGTATTTTGTAGTCAGTTCAAATCTGAAACTGAAATTAATTAACGGGCCTACAAGGTCCACAAGTTTGTATTAGCGGACGAACCGTACGAAAATGAAATAATTTTCCCGGAAAATATTGTTTCATTACTACATACATACCTACATATTTTGGAACTTGCACTTGCACATTTATCTTGAGATTACAATCTTTTAACTCGCGTGTGGAATTCCCGCTAGAACTAGCCACTTTACAATAAATTGTAGGCAGTGTTTGTTTAACCCTGACTGCGAATTAGAACTGTAAGGCGGGTAGGTATCACATGTAATTTATGTTGCTGCGCTATTTTAGCTGTGCGTAACGCATGCGTTAAGAAAATACGAATTTCCACCTTATTCGCATACAAAATACGGTTTATATCGAACAGTTTTGACAGACGAATTCGTCGATGCAACGCAGCGCTGGCGGATACGTTTGTCATGCATAACGTTTGACATAAACCGTATTTGTATGTAAATAAGGTGGAAATTCGTATTGTCCTATAGTACCGTCATTTGATAACGCCATATTTAACAGCTGTCAAAATCATGTTAGTGCTATGCTATGACATAAGGTCTACTTTTCTTTGTTGAAATGTTACCTAGTATGGTTTTGACAGCTGTCAAATAAGGCCTATTCGAATGAACGTAATATAACGCATGCGATACGCGGCTCAAAAATAACACACACAGACGGAGGTTACGTGAGTACCTTAGAGCTGTTATCTCTGCACAGTTCCGTATTATTTATTCTACATTGTATTTATTGAATAAGATCCTTCTAATCAAATCACACCTAACTATACACACTAAACAGTAAGCATGTTGTTAACATGTATTTACTTTTTGTTATGGTAAAATAAAGACGTCATCGTGATAATTAAATAAGTATTTGTTGATATGAGATAAAAAATCTGCTGACAGTCAAAGGGGATAAAAAGTTCAAAGAATAAAGATCTACTTATAGTGATTATTTTTGACTTAATGTAGATCGGTCCCTCCATTTTATTTTCTACGATAACTTTCTTTGGTGTCGTCACTATCATACGTGTATACCCGAGGTGTATACATAAATTAAACCTGTATCTCTTGCGGGGTAGGCAGAGTGTAAATGGCCGTAAAACGACCATTAACACCAGGTCTGACAAAAGTTTGAGAGTCATTCAGAACGTCAGAAGACTGTGTGTGTACGTATCACCATAGTGGCAGGTTATCAGCCTGTCGCCTTAACTTGCAATACACATCTACTCTCAAATCCCTTAGTCCTTTCTTACTACACCCACGGGAGAGATAAGGTCATAAGGTGTGAAGATTTTTTAAGCCGCACGACACGGCCACTATAATAGTGTACAATAATCACAAATATGAAGATAGGTGCGTGCAGCGGGTGAAATCGATGGAAATGCCTTACAACATTCATCATAGAAACTAGATTATAAATCAGTACTCATTTCAGCGCAGCAAAATATACAGTTTACTACATCAAATAACATTGTAAAAGAAAATAGGAAGGAAGAACAGACTTGACTCAACGAGGCAATCAATCACCCTGAAACTTTTAGCCCAAGAAAACTACCAAATCTCATAAATTAAATCCAAACATCATTTTGAATAAGTAGGTACCCAATGTTCAGATTTGAGGGTAAATATTTACTTACGGATAAAAACTAGGGTACTGAACCACTTTTTGTAGCTTAAAAAAATAATTTGCAAGACACAGTAAGTCAAAAAGTTTGGGCTTGATTGCAAACTTTTATTCATCAATAACTATAGTCATTACCCTTTACTACTTGGACACGGGCCTTTCCATATTATTAATTATTTGTCATATCTATGGGACGTGTTGCGCCGACCCCAAGTATTTGGGATAAGGGCAGGAAGATGATGATCTATGGGACGCTAGTTGCGTTCCACGATCGAGGGTCAGGAAGTGGAATTGCTAGTTGTGAACCACGAGGGTAGGTGCAGGAGTGGACACGCTATTTGCGTACCACGAGGAAGGGGTTAAAATGAGAGAAGTGGTCGGTTCGGGCTTGGGCAATCGAATGCCAATTTATTCCAGTGCTCAACGGTATTTATACAAAACGTGCACTCAATTTGTTAGTAATTTGAGGGCATAACTAGTACTATTATATATTCTGTGGCATAACATTTACCCTGTTTGCAGGTTACCCACAAGATAAATTTAACTAGTGTATCGTAGTTAGAGAAAATAATATATCAACATTATGGGGACACCCACATATCTAATCACCACGCTTGACTTGCAACTTAGATCCCAATTTTTTATAAATACCTAAGTATAAATTGTGCAACGGATCTCAAGTCCTACGTGATGTTTATAAAACTAGATATAAGAGGATCAATAATTGCTGCCTCTATACCTAACCTACCCACCTATTTGTACCTTTATTTCCAGATCATAAAAGCATCAATCACCTCATGTCATATCCAGTCAAGGGTGTAGCGAAAGGGGAAAAATCTAGGCAATTTGCAGCCTTTCCCTGTTATTACACGTCTAGCCTTCTGAAAGGTTCATCAGCTTGATCTAGACACACGGCAGTGTGTCCGCCAAGTTCGAGCAAAAAAAGCGACACACCGGCCGTGGGTTATATTACACGAACCATTTCGGGCCAAGTTCGACCCACCTATAACTCAAAATCTATTTTATCTACGCATATGAAATTTCTAGTATCTGTCGAGATCTACTTACTTACCTAAAATACAAAATTTCATTAATGTACCTATTGTAGGTCTTGAGATATTGACGTCAGAAAATCGCTATTTTTACTATACACTCACTGACTGACTGACTGACTCACTCACTCACTCATCAAAAACCTAGACCACTTCCAATGGTCGTATTGACTTGAAATTTGGCATGGAGGTAGGTCTTTAGGTCAAAGTAAAGGAAAAGATCTGAAAATGGCCAAATGTGAGTCGGTTTTAAAAATAATGAAGGTGTAAATTCATACCCCTAAGGAACTAAAACAAAAAAATTATCTATATCTTCCAATCGTCGTACCGACCTAAAATTCGTTACGAAGGTTTGTATTTAGTCAAAGTAAAGTATAAATGAGATATTTCCTTACCTAACTTAATCATAAGAAAAAATGAAAATAAACCTTACAAAAATAAATGAAATCCCACCCAAAACATAAATGTGAAAGGCTGCCAAGTTCGATAATATTGGAATGCTTCGCCTATAAAAGAAGTGAGATCTAAATAAGTACCAAGTTCCATACACAGACCTTAGTATATTACCTATATTATCTGTGACAGACCTCAGTTAAAAATAGTTACAGGAATGCACACTTGATTTTCCGCAGTTTGGAAAGTAGATTCTTATTTCCAAACTGCGAAAAATCAAGTGTGCATTCCTGTAACTATTTTTAACTGAGGTCTGTGTATGGAACTTGGTACTTATTTAGATCTCACTTCTTTTATAGGCGAAGCATTGCAATATTATCGAACTTGGCAGCCTTTCACATTTATGCTTTGGGTGGGATACTTATTACACAATTCTTGCTCGTTCAAAGGTATTAGATAAATTCCACCCAAGGGCTTTTCTTTGCTTTGCTTACTTGCATATTATCATCTTTATCATCTGCCTGTCCTTATTTAAATCAGTTGCGGTCGGCGAAACACATTGCATTTTTATAAAACACTAGAGCCCAGCCCATACAGGGTCAAAGTCCCTCTGATTTAAGTGTATGGCGTTTTCCCGTAGTATAAGGTAGCCCATGTTACTTAGGGATGTTGTATCCTTCTAAAAGTAAAAGATATTTTAAAATCAGCCATTATTTTTGCATTAACTATGTACGAAAACATCATTCGTCTATAGTATTAGCGGAATAATATCCCTAAATAAAGCAGCTAGAGGTCGCTTTGACTAGCTGCCAAGTAACGACATTGGGCAAGACGAGTGGTCCTAGAAGGACGCTCTTCAGATGAACAGGCTATTGATGCCGGCGTCCCTGAAGGGTCTGTACTTTCCGCAACCCTATTTCTGCTGCACATCAACGATATGCTCACGCCCGACACCTTTGGGTATGCAGATGACAGCACGGTTGATTGTTGAAAGAAGTTTCCAAATACGAATTCGTATCACCCTATGCAGTTCCTGTGGCATGGTCTGTTATATTTTTGCCGTTGTAATGCCAGTGGCAGCTTGCCTATTATTATTATTTATTTAATAAATTCATATAGATCATAAAAATGTGCAAGTATACCGGGAGTAACGGAAAGGGTATGACAAGCCGAAAGGAGGTCAAGTTACTCATGAAACTGAACAACTTTCCCCATGGAACATGGGTCGAAATATTAAAAAATTTGGACCTCCCATAGTAAATCAATTAGATGATCGGCGATTTTGTATGGGAGGTCCAAATTTTTTTTCATATTTCGTTCGACCCATGTTCCATGGGGAAAGTTGTTCAGTTTAATGAGTACCTTAACCTCCTTTCGTCTTGTTATACCCTTTCCGTTACTCCCGGTATAAATCATAAAAATGTCATTAATCATTAATCTATCATTAATGTTGTTGTAGTCGCTTTTGTTGCTTGTCTTACGTACGAACCCGGCTATAACATAACATAACAGCCACAACAGTCCACTGCTGGACATGGGCCTCCCCCTATCGGGGGGTATTGCCATACTCACAACGCTTGGCAGGCGGATTGGCGAGCGCAGTGCAAGATGGTGCATTAACAGGGAACGCTGCTGCCCATTCCCTGGATGAGTATCCCTTAGTCGCTTTTTACGACACTCACGGGTAGAATTGGGGTGATGCTATTCTAAGCCGGCATCACACGGCATACACAGGAGATTGTCTCCACTGTAGTTGTTTTTACGCATCCTGGGTCCTAAAAACTGCTCCGTTTTACCCTTATTTCCTCTTAGTACCTACTCTATGTTTGTGTCACAGATGTCAGCAGAATCAAGGAACCGGAATTTTGACCGGAATAAAACACTAAAATATACTTTTTAACATAAATTGTGATTCCCGTTTCGCCTAAAGATGATTAATATAAGATTTTGATCCAAAAAACGTATCATCTTGTTTACATTTCATGAGATTCTTAGCCGTTATATAAAGGGGGGCCT
This sequence comes from Phthorimaea operculella, assembly GCA_024500475.1. Classification (NCBI taxonomy): domain Eukaryota; kingdom Metazoa; phylum Arthropoda; class Insecta; order Lepidoptera; family Gelechiidae; genus Phthorimaea; species Phthorimaea operculella. Next base: position 752,030 of record JANFCV010000171.1, on the reverse strand, counting down.
AGATTTGATTATTGCCTTTCACCCAGTATTTTCTTTTCTTTTCGGCCCCCATAAAAGCCAAAAACTTATGTGATTTTTTTGTGTTTTTCCTTATTTCGTATTTTAAAACGAAGCTACTTGCCAAGTTTCATTGTTCTAGGTCTACGGGATGTACCCTCTGAATTTTGATTCCCTTGAAAGGGTAAAAAGACACGCATTTTTGCTGCATAAACGGATATATCTTTTTTAACTTGAAGTTAGGTGCTTGATTTTTTCACAACTACTAGCGTTCATAGACTTGAGTGTACGGTTTTAATTTCAACTCAATGCGTTCCTGAGATAAAGGGTCTTGACAGAATTGCTGACGGACGGGTAACAAAAGTGATCCTATAAGGGTTCCGTTTTTTACCTTTTGAGGTACGAAACCCTAAAAAATAGGGAAACAAAACTTATTTAATCTATTATAATAAATAATCGAACAAAACGCAATATAAAAAAAATGCCAGTATGATTTTAAAATTATTGAAGTTTTCAAAATTCAATTCACTGTCTCAGAGAGCGATTAAAAGTGACTTTCCTACATTGTTTTTTTTTTGCGGGAAACCACTTCTTTTCAAGCTGAAGAGGTGAAAAAATAAGATACTCATTCGAAGTAGTATTTGCCGAGTTTTTGTATCAGCACTGTTTGTGAAAAGAAAACAAAGGTTTTTATCGCTAACACAAAAGATGGAAGACTTGTGTAGCAAATGTATTTTTACCGCCATAGCAAATAATAAAGGCCAAGTCAAGACCTTTTTATGTCGTGTGGAACAGACATTTTCAATACGTATCAGGGAAAAGCGTTTCATTGAAGTATTTAATTGAAAACATAAAAAAACTCATACATACTTATTCGAGGATTATACACAAAAAATTTCAATCAAACCCAATGCCAAAAACCCTTTACTAAACTTTTGTTGGTGAAAAAGAGATTCATTTCCGCAAAAAACGGGCTGTTTTGTGTTCGAGTGCACTCAAATAAAAAAAACATCACAAAATTAATAATTTTTAAAACCTGGGGTTCAAAATTATTTTGGCACTTCTTAGGAGTAATTTTCATTTTCATCATGTGTACCTACTCATAGTGATACAACCCTACACAGTGTTATTACAAAAAAGTTAAACATTGTTTAAGCGTTTTTGGACACCTGTTTAAAACTCATTCTATTACAAAAAAGTTAGATCGGGTTTTAATTTTGAACTAATTACGAGTCAAGTCAAATGAATAAAAAGATCGTTTGTAAAATGGTTGCCATTTTAAAAACATATTTGGCAGGCCTGAAGAATTTAAGGCAGTGTTTATTTAATTTAATTCGCTAAACGCAATCTAAAGGAAACCATTATCTAAGACAGTCTAAGATTATTTTTGTAATAACACTGACAGTGCTTTTGTACTTAGTAAAAAGGTAAAACACACAACTAGTGGATACCTATAGCTCAACATGTAAAACCCCCACAAAAAGGTGGAAAAATGTTCTTGGAGAAAGGCAGGAAAGTGGATAAGGCGAATGAGTGGTTGTAAACATATTTTATTGTAAAAAGTTGCAGTGAGGCATGACAAATTTTGTGGATATGGAAAGTTACATTTACCCCTGCCGTACTGCCGTTAAACTTTTGTTAAGAGGATAATAGAAAGTGTTTTCCGAATGATAAAGTTCATTCTCAAACTATTATTGACGTCTCTTATTGACTCAGAAGGAGGGTTATGTTTATCGAGAGTATGTATGTATGTGGACAATAAAAATCTTTTTCACGGGCTACAGCCCAAACGGATAGTTGGATCTTGACATATGAGGTGTCGTTAGATTCGTCTCAGCAGCGCGAGTGACACTGGATATAACAAAAATTCATAAATTTAAGATGACAGATTTTTATCGCAAAATACTGCTTTAAAATGACCGCAGTTGGGTTTTTGTATTTTAATACATTCTGCTTGTTTTCGTTCGTTTTCGTCGTTCTTACTTAATTTCATGTTTCTAATTTTAGGTACAAATTTTTCAATTTATATTTACCTACTAGTTTCGTCGAAAAATCTTGAAACGTAAAACATGCCCTTGCCAAACATACATTAAAGTTGAAATATTCGATTGAACATTCACCGATTGATCGCACGCTTTGAGCGGAAAACAAACAAAATGAACTTTTACGCTTCCTATGACTTTTCTATAAAAGCATTAGTATTCTGGAAGTTATCTCTCTCGCGCGGTATTATTGTCTATAGTCAAAAGCGATGTGCAATATCGACATGTAGGCATGTGACTGGGTGTAAGTATAATTAATTACTTATCTCTTGTAGCACTTGAAGGTCGAAGAAAATCTATCTTTATGTCCTTCTTGTTAAAATTAATAATATGCAAACACAGTTTAGTCATGAAAAAATATTAACAATTGAAAGAAGGCAAACACAGAAATTGAATCTTGTGACGTATAATGGGAGAAGTTAATATCCAGCCAGTGGACTGAAATAGGCTGATGTAAAAAGGTAAAAGCATAATGGTATATTTTCGGTATCCCCACAATTTCCAAAGATATTTTTTTTCAATTATCATACAAATATATTTTTAGTTTTTTTTACGAACACATTTAGATAATGGTACCTAACCACAAATGAGGGAGACTGCGCGCGGGGCGCCTTTACAGATGGCTCACTCAGTACTAGCGACGATTTTGACGCTTGCTGGGATGAACCGAAATCTCAGAGGAACTCAAGGTACCTAAGAAAACAGTTGCCACGTACGTCATATTTTTTTGGGTTGGGTCTTGGGTCAGAATCATAATACGTTCTTGTATCAGATTTTCCTGTTTTGATATTCTTATACTTTGAGATCCCTGACAGTAACCTTGGCTATACCGGAAGTAACGGAAAGGGTAGGTATAACAAGCCGAAAGGAAGTCAAGGTACTCATGAAACTGAACAACTTTCCCCATGGAACTTGGGTCGAAATATGAAAAAAAAATGAGCCTCCCATACGAAATTGCCGATCAGCAGATCGTTAAACTATGGGAGGTCAATTTTTTTTTTTTCATATTTCGACCCCTTTTCCATGTGGAAACTTGTTCAGTTTCATGAGTACCTTGACCTCCTTTCGGCTTGTTATAACCGTTCCGTTACTTTCGGAATAACAAGTGACGATTGCGAAAATCTTAAATAGGGTCGAGGAATCCTTCTGTAAATTCTCTATTTTGTGACGTAACTAACTAGCGATAGCTATGAATCCGGAATCAGTCTGACTTTAGTAAATTGCGTTTTCATTGAACTGCGAAACATTTCCCGCTTGTTTTTATTGCTTTGGATCACAGATTCATAGGCCACGGTGTTTCTTTCTCTGACACTGTGATTTAAAGCTGCCCGTCTACTAAATCGTTACAAATTACGCTAGTTACTGGGATATTGACTATTGTTTCTGTACCTAGTGTATTTTTGTTCAAAGAACTCTGACATAAGTGTCGAAAAAAAAAAAACACTCGCGTGTATCACAATTCACAAATTAGGGATACGGCGCGCGGGGCGCCTTTACAAATAGCTCACTCAGTAATTGCGACAATTTTGACGCTTACTGACTTTAACTGGAATCTCAGGGGATAATAATAAAAACATTTAGCAAAAAATATCACCGCCGAAAACTGAAAAGCATAAAATAATAACTATTGTTACCATAGGTACCCACCTAAGTAATATTTTTGGAAACATTACATACCATATCGGAACATAAAAATTCTGAGTCGGCGTCTAAAATTTTTACAAATAGGATCGGGCGTCTAAAATTCACTTTTCATTGGCATGACGCCGACTCAAAATGACTAAGTTCCAATATGGTAGATAATATTTTCAAAAATATTACTTAGGTAGATACATAATAGCAACAATAGTTATTATTTTATGCTTTTCAGTTTTCGGCGGTGATATTTTTGGTTAAAAAGTTTTTATTTTGTAAGTTTTAGTGGTTACTTTTCAAGTCCGTTTACATTCAAAATAGCCATCTACACGACCTACCTTACTGTTTCAAAGTAGTTTCAAGCACACATAGAAACTTCATGAAATACTTAAACGTACATGACTAATATAAAAGCAACCTCCTTTTTTGATGTACATCTTTGGCAGCTGTTTGGCAGACAGTCAACAACGGGCAGACTTCAGTAGTGTGTGTAAACACAAGTACATTTTGCTTCAAATGTGTCGCAAAATATGAAAAATTTGTTTATTTCTCAAGATCCTTCTATCAGATCCTGACCTGATGACTATGGAACCACCTGGACAGTGCACTCTTTCAAACAAAAAAAGATTTTTCCGATTTTCAGGCGTCTCTGAGTAATCGGTGAACATACATAATAAATAAAAAAGAAAAAGTTCGCGATGAATTGAGAACCTCCTCCGTTTTTTTGTTGTCGGATAAAAAGTTTATTATTTTTCGAATGATAGAGTTCATTCTATTATTGACGCCTCTTACTGTTCTTACTTAATTTCATGTTTTTTATTTTAGGTAACTAAGAAGATGGTTACCACGAACGTCATATTTCTTGGATTAATATCGGCTCAGAATCATAATGAGGTTCTTGTATCAGATTTTGCTGCTTTTATATTCTTAAACAGATTTTGGACAGTCAAACCTGACTATGTAACAAGTGACGATCGCAAAAATCCTAAAATGGGGCCGAGTGACGAACGTATTTTGTGCGTATACCTATGATCCAAATGCGGAAATATTTGGATGAATACCTATCTATAACATTATAGTTCTTTTACGCTGGTTGTATTGTAATATAATATCTCATAGTATTAAAACTTGACCTGCCAAGTGAGTTGCGATGCGACCGCAAAAGTGCTGCTACATTGTAGGCATGTTGATTATTGTAGACATCAGCGGTAGCTGACTTTAATCGTCTTTTACCTCTCCAACTTGAAAAAAAAGAGGTTCCCCACAAAAAACTCAGTGTCGAAAATACAATTTTGTTCACTCGATGTCAATTTCAAACATCTCATTTAAAACAAACCTTTCTTACTCGACGTTGGCACAAAGTTTACTAATGCATATACCTAAACACAAAAAAGTGAACGCGCGCACTTACATTTTCTCACTGGATATACGCTGTTTCTTAGTTCTCTCAAAATCACTAAACCTACCACTTTTGCTTTTGAATTCCTCACTGTGCTCAGGACTTTTGAATATTGGGTTTCAAAACAGCACTTGTGGCAAAAATAAACTTTGCTCTAATTGTTGTAAAAATAACTAATTCGCTTGATTACCACAGAAATGCCATAAAATAATAAAGAAATGTAATGTTAACTTTTCCACGTCATACTAATTTAAATATTGTTTGTTTTTAATCTTCTATCGCGTGACTTTTGGGCAACCCAGTAGCTGTCAGTAGGTAAACATTAGAGGCAGTGACTATCACTTTTACCCTCCGGATACACGTTGGACACGTTTCATCTGAGTGAGTAGGGATCGATTTCATCAGGTTAAATGGAACTCCTATCTTATACAGTCCATCGAAAGTTCCGATGTGATTTTTACGATGTTAGGAAAGTTAAAAAAGTATTTTAATGGTAGGTATCTGAAAGTTCTGACACGTCTATAAAAGCAAAGTTGCCTTTAAAAAACGTAACTTAAAATTGGCTTCGAATTCAAGTAAGCTTAGAGACAAGGAATAGTGTATACCTAGTACAAATAAAAACAAAAATTACGTAATAAATAATGTGATTATTTTATTAAATACGACTCGTGCCCTACTCTGCACGTGTCCTAATCATAACATGACATATAGGTACTTATGTATGTAGGTATGTGATAAACAGTTCCTTAAGAACTTAAGCTAAGTTTGGTAAGTAAGATAAGCTTAGGTAAGCTAAGCTTGAAAATTATGTAAAAGACTTAAAAGTTAGTGAAGTCGAATCCCGAGATGTAAGAGACCTTTCTGGGAATATAGTACCTACTTAATATGTACTCGCGCTCGTGACTTTAAGGGAATTTACTGTTCAATAGGCCATATTTTCAATATGTTCTCTCTAAGCAATATTTTTTAGCCAATAGGACAGCATGAAGACAGCTTTTAATAAGAAATTTATGCGGATAAGTAGGGTTTCCCCAAGGAGGATTGACGTCTGGTAGGCGACCGGTTGTAAAATTAAACCAAATCCTTTTGCAACACGATTCTGTAATCAACAAAACGTGTTGAGCCGACCCCAAGTAATTGGGATAAAGGCAGGAAGATGATGAAGTTCAAACAACTGAAACAAAACACATTGGTACACTTACAGAATGGCATATTTAAATTATCACCAAATTTAAACTAGCATCTATTTATTTCCTCATCGAGCGTTTTTTCTTTCATTTGTCTTCCAACTTAAATTGCACTTGCTTTTTTTAAGTTTACAAATAAGTCATAATAAACCACAACTATGGGTAGGAGGTACCTATTACTTGATTGATGAACGATACCCATATCAAAACGTAATAAGAAAAACACGGTGCGTGTAATAAATTGCGAACTTTTGTCCTTGGGCTTGCTTGCGGAGACCGTGAAAGCTGAGCCGCGCCTTAACGACGGTGCGACCCCACCTTAACCACATGTACCTAGTACTTAATTTTGTGACACCGGTAACTTAATGAAGTTAGTTTCCTGTGAATAAGTCATAAATTCTAATTAAAAGTTTTTTGGTGATGTTTTTGTTTCACGTTTTATTAATTTAGTTTCATAATAATTATGACGATGGATATGCAGAGCCACGGCATAACTTTAACAAAATAAAGACCTTTTTGATAATATCTTGATATTTAAAAAAAAAGATCAGCTCATGGTTGCCCAAAACCGACACCGTGCATGAAAAGTTTGATTAATGTAGAGAGAACGAAATATGCAAGGGTGTGGAAGATAAGGATCTTGCATTGTACCAGTTATATCAAACGTTTCTTGGGGAAACTTTTGCCTTATCACCCGCTCATCTCAACTTTTCTCTATGAGTTACTACTAAAACTATGCTACACAGAAAATGAAAGTATCTCATTAGCAAAATATTTACCGACTTTATCATTTTCTTAAGAGCAAATATAAAAAAATCAGACTTGGCGGTAGAAAAGTTTACGCTTGATAAATATTGTTTCAGCTCATAGCTTTACGCTGGCACAATCTGTATTCGGTTTGAAAGAATAAGACCGAACTAGATAAACGTAAACTATATTGACTATGAAAATTGGATGAACATCAGATACAAAGAAAGACTAAATTATGCGGAACTAGAAAATGGGAAGAAAAACTCAAAGTTTATTGCAGGCGCAATTGTGCCTAAATGACGGAACGACAACTAATAAGAAGTAACAGTAAGCTTTGACATTAACACATTTTCAGCCACTCGCAGAAAAAAGGCACTCTCGATAGTGGCGCCATTAGTTCTCCAGTTGTCTACCACATTGCTTTGATCGAAACTTTGATAATAATATTTTGTTTTAGTAATCAGCTTTTCGTTACAGAAATAAACTATCTAGAGGATTATTTTTCGCGTAGGAAGTTTACAAAAACAAATCACACACATTTACCTAGAGATGTGAAATAAACAGAAATATCGAGAATCACAGATGTTATTTTGATGATTCTTTTACTATTTCTCCGAACACGTTTGCTTTCGGTCGTAAAATGTACTTTGGGAATGTTTGATTTGATTTGTTTTGAGGAAAAATATCTCGTGTGGTTTGACATTCCGTTCAAATACAGGGTGTAAGGTCGGCTTTTCGCATATTGATAGATATAGATAAGCTACAACCACATTTTGTACAGGTATTCCTATTCGTCATTATATTTCGTATAATATTACGTAAATAAAGACATATATAAAAATTTCACTGAATGCATTTTGAAAAGCTCTGCTCTAGGTATTTTGCTCGGCTCTACACCGGATAAATAACTACAATTTCTGTAAAGATTCTGAACCAAATAAATAGTAGGTATGCTGATTATCTACTAGGCTATAATATGTTGTATATTTTCCTTTAGTTCTTTGCACCCGGTATAATTAATTGTTCACAAATAGATTTAAATCGTAGTGCCAAGATTTAGCTGATTCGACTAACACCTTGGTTCTAATTTCTGATAACATTTGTTACTATGATTAGATTTGATTTATTTTTAGACTTGACTGATTATGATTAAGGACTGAATCTAAAATGCAAATACCCACCTACTTATGTTTTTAGGGTTTCGTAGCCTACTAGAAACCCTTATCATTTCGTCAAGCTTGTCTGTCTGCCTGTCTGTATGCCGCGCCCTCATAACTTCGTTAGTTTTGGAGCAATCGACATCAAATTTGGTGTGAAGATAGGTCATGTCATGTTGACCCAAAGGGAGGCAAAAAAAATCCACCTGTAATATTGAGTAGGGTATCGTTGAATAGGTCTTTTAAAACTAAGGGGAGGTTTCTTTGAAGCAAATTCTCTAAAATGTTTCTGTCTCGAGATATTTGCTTTTGAAAGGGGCGTTTTTGAGCCATAATTTGTTCCAGCTGTAACTTCTAAAGTATGCATGTTAAAAATTTGAAAAAAATATGGAATATAGTTCTTAATATGAAGTTACCAAGAAAACTATAATGAATACTGTGCCACTTAAGATTAATAAAATATTAAAGGTTTTCAATTTGCGGTTGGTAACCATACAGCTGCAATCAAACGAGCAACAAAATTAACTTTGTAACGCTGAAAGATACTTAAACGTTGACTGACTACGAAACCCTACACGCTCTTGGCCGCTTTTTAGGGTTTCGTAGTCTACTAGAAACCCTTATCATTTCGGTAAGTCTGTCTGTCTGTCTGTCTGTATGCCGCGCCATCATAACTTCGTCAGTTTTGGAGCTATCGACATCAAATTTGGTGTGAAGATAGATCGTGTTGACCCAAATTTAGAAATGTTGAGAAAAAAAGTATTTTAATTATTTTTTGGACCCTCTTCCCATGTGAAAGGGAAGCAAAAAATTTTTTTTCCTGTAATATTGAGTAGGGTATCGTTGGATAGGTCTTTTAAAACTAAGGGGAGGTTTCTTTTAAACAAAGTCTCTTAAATGTTTGTGTCTTGAGATATTTGCTTTTAAAAGGGGTGTTTTTTAGCCATAATTTGTTCCAGCTGTAACTTCTAAAGTACGCATGCTAAAGATTTGAAAAAAATATGGAATATAGTTCGTAATATGAAGCTACCATGAAAACTATAATGGATACTGTACCACTAAAGATTAAGGAAATATTAAAGTTTTTCAATTTGCGGTTGGTAACCATACAGCTGCAAACAAACCAGCAACAAAATTAACTTAGTAGTGCTGAAAGACCTGATATTTAAACGTTGACTACGAAACCCTATTTGTGGGCGTGTCTGACACGCTCTTGGCCGGTTTTTATTTATATGTCTCAAAAAATACGTTTACAATTTATACGTTTTGTTATAATAGAACATTAAATATTGCGATATTTGAATACATTTCTCTGATATCGAGGGCAGCGATGACAACAACAAAAAGTGACATAACTCCATTACTCTTTTGTTAATAGAGGTTCGAAAATAAAACGCTTGTATAAAATTTTCCATGGCGTTATCCAAACCATTGACGCAATCCATGGGTTTTTACGGCACATTCAACACGGTCACAAAAATATTGAAAGCCTAAAATGATAAATGGTGGATAGCTGTTATGGCGTGATACGGTGATAAAATATTACGATTTATAGCCTCAATATGCATGATACATAACTTTTGATGAGGTTTGAGTGTCCATTTCCAGAAACACACAAAAACTTTTCCAAGAATTTCTTTTTATCAATATTGCTGTTTCACGAACTAGGGGAAGAATCTGTCATGTCTCATGCATACAAATGAAAGTGAAACGGACCAAGCGTCTTAAGATAGGGTGCAACCGAAAATGTTCATCACAAAATGTGCGGCAAATACTTTAGATATTTGGCGTCAGGAAATGTAATGTGCGTGACAATCTAATTCATTTCATATTTATACCCTACTCTAACATGACCTCTGATCATAGTTATCATTTGTCGATTGCCGCCAAATATTTAATGCACATTTTGTGACGAACATTAATCGATTGAATATTTTTTGACGCGTATTACCTGCACTCCTGAGATAGAAAGAATGTAGGTTTGATTGTAGGTAGACAACAGAATTGGTAGGTAAATTTTGAAAATATTCCAATTTCTTTACATTGAAGTTAGTTATCTTAAAGGCATCTTTCTTGCCAAGTGATGGCATTTTATAATGGAGACCCATAATGATATTTTTTGTTTCTGGGATAGTGATCAAAATGAGGGTACTTCTCTTTTATTCGGTAGTTAGGCGTGTATTTTCTTGAAATTGTCTTTTTAGTGTATATCGCCTGAGAGTCTGGAGAGCTTATAATAATTAAGGTAATATAAGAACATTAAAAAAAAATAGTTTCTTGTAACACAGTAATTGTATGGCGGCTCACGTGAGAACATTTGGCTATAACGAAGATTAAGATCCTGCGGGAGTTAAAAGTGTAATATTTAGTTGTACAGTAATTTTTGATGCTACAAATCAAAATACTTTTCATTTGATTCTTTTCAATATTATAAAACGCCATACTTTGAAACCCTTTTCTTGCCAACCCCCAGCAGTTCTATACTTTAACTTACACATTAGCCAACTTTACTCAGACGCCCACACGCATACCAAGTTACAGCTCGTATAGTATGACCTATGCCGGCTGAACACTTGCCAGCAGACTAACTTACGGAGTGTAATTGACATGCCTTCGAATACTAATAGGGTAAATGTAGACCAATATGTGAAAAATATGTGTGTATTCCCATAGGTTAGAAAATGAAAAAGTAATTTGATCTTTCTCTCTACAGGGAGTAACAGAAAGGGTATAACAAGCTGAAAGGAGGTCAAGGTACTCATGAATCTGAACAACTTTCCCCTCATGAAACTATGAAAAAAAAAATTGGAACTCCCATACAAAATCGCCGATCAGCTAATTAATTGATATACTATTGGAAGTCCAAATTTTTTTTTATTTCGACTTATGTTCCATGGGGAAAGTTGTTCAGTTTCATGAGTACCTTGACCTTCTATCGGCTTGTTATACCTTTTCCTTTACTCCCGGTATATTAAGGGAACTTGTTGTACGATGGTTTCTCTTAAAAAGAGTAATGAATGGCGGTTACTTCACCGACAAGAGCAAAGCTCTTCTTCTTCGAGTGGGACACCAAGTTTACCAAAGACTCGATGAACCCTAGTGTCAGAGTTTTTCAACCGCCTACTGCAAGTCTTCTGACATGGTTGTGTAACGACCGCCGTCTAAATGATCATAGGCAGCAACCGGGACCGACGGCTTAACGTGCTCATCCTAAGCACGGAACCATCTTGTTTTTCGGACAATCAGGTGGTTCAGCCTGCAATGTCCTAACCAGACTGGGAACAAATTCATTAAGTGATTAATATCAACTTTGTGAGTGACCCCACCTGGAATTGAACCCATAATCTTCTGGGTCGCAGGAAGTCGTACTAGCCACTGCGCCACATCGGCTGTCTAACCAAGCTCGGAAAAGCGTTATTAAGGGAAGGCGAAAGGTAAAATTAAGTTTACTGTAAAAAATATATAATTGGAAGTTGTTAGGAATATGTCATGATCTGAGTGCACTCTATCAGTATTCGAAAGGCTGTGTTTTACACCTTGTGCACTGGCTTGCCACCACCACAAAATAGAGAGTTCACAGAAGGTTTACTCGAAACTATTCAGGACTTTTGCGATTGTCATTTGTTACATAGCCAGGGTTGCTACTGTCAACAATCTCAAAGTTTAGAATAACAAAACAGTAAAATTTGATGTAAATTCGTCATATGATTCTGAGCCATTGTTTATCCAAGATATATGACGTTCGTGGCAACCAACTTCTTAGATGCCTTGACTTCCCTTGAGATTCCGGTTATTTCCAATTAAAGTCAATAAGCATCAAAATCATCGCTAGTACTGAGTGAGCCATCTTTATAGACGCCCCGCGTCCCTAAAATGTACAGCTACGCAGTCACGAGATTATGATCCACCAATATTATGTGCTTCAACAATGTTATTAAACGATTTTTCTTATTGTTTCAGTATATCAAATTCAACAGACGACGATGCGGACTGGGCTAGGAATACTTCCACCATAAGTTATTATTTAGGATTCAATGGAACCAATGAGACTCGTGGTAAGTTAATTCATGTTCATTCATAAATTTGCATAATATAATTTAAAGAATACCGTAATTTAAAAAATTTTGGTTACTTGTAGTTGTAGCTTATAAATCACTTGACATTAAATTTTCCCAACTTGCAAAGTCACACAATCACTAAGCCAATTAAAAAGAGTCATCGAAAATCAGTGAAGTAAGTAATTTATGAAGGCTTTTAAGAAAGGCACAGATCAAAATCCTTTACAATTCACAGAATTTTACATACGTTCAAGCATATTAAAGTAACCTCTCTTTTGAAGCGAGTTAATATTAATAAGATTAAAAGCAAGCAAGCGTGCAATTTTTGTGAATCTATTTTGACGAAAATATATGTTTGCAAAGTGCGCACCAAACATTTTTATCAGCAGTATTTACATGAACGGTTTTCTCAAATGATATTTTGTACCTATATCTGGCAATTATTGTGAAAATATGAATGCTTTTGAAAAATTACAAATAAATAACCTCAACGAAATGGATAAATTGGACCAATTTAAATTTATGTTCATTTTTGTATAAGGGCCCGGCAAACAAACAAACGTATTTCGCGTGAACTTTTCACAAAATATACAAAAAAGAATTGTAGACATTGTAGTTGACGGGCGACCATGAGAGAATCCGCACAAAAAACGTCCGTTTGTCTGAAGCTGCTTTTACTCGTACAAATAAAAAATAATCTAATTGGTGGCAGTTACCTAAGTTTGAGCAAGAGTCTTAGTGCAAGCCAGAAAGCGTGATCGGCGGCCTCCATTTACAGATCTTTCTTTATCTGCACAGTTTATACTAATTTTACCAAATCTTTTCAGACACACTGTACGATGTACCGACGAGCATAATAGTGCTGCTGTCGTTTCTCTACGGCTCGATATCAGTACTGGCAGTCGTCGGAAACTTTCTAGTTATGTGGGTAGTGGCCACTTCGAGACGCATGCAGAGCGTCACCAACTGCTACATAGCCAATCTGGCGCTAGCAGACATAGTCATAGGTTTATTTGCAGTTCCATTCCAAGTGAGTAATAAATAAGGTTTTGTGGAGAAACTAATCTGCAAGATGGCATTGTTCGCTGCCATAGACGAATGACTGTCAAAATACATACCAATATCACACCTATATCCCTTTTGGAGTAGGCAGAGTATAAACGGCTGTAAAAAACGACCATTTACACAACGTCTAACAAAGTTTTGAGAGTCATTAAAAGACTGTGTATCACCATAGTGACAGGTTTTTAAGCCTGTCGCCTATTATTGCTATAGGTACACATCAACTGATAATTCCTTAGTCGCTTCTTACGACACCCACGGGAAAGATAACGGTCAAAATATCTGCTGTCAAAATATGACAGCTAATCTGGCAGAATCTATGAGGCATACAACGCCACCATGCGGTTTAGTTTCTCCAAAACCCGCCCATTGAATTCAGAAGTAATCATTATGTTGTGAGATACCTTCTTTAATTAAACTCTGTGTATCATAACATATAGGATGAAATTTTTGACAGCAGGTAGCTACATAGGAAACTCAATTAACGTGAAAAGGGCAAAGGAAGTTTAATGAATCTGACAGGCTGTCAGAAGTGTAATCCTATTATGATGATTAATTAATGAAAATTGCTTCTACCGCAGGTGGTGAATGTTAGCAATTTTTGTGTGTACTTATGTATGAGAAATGAGAATCTTAATATGATATCATCGTAAATAATTAATCTTCTGAGTACTTATTAAATGTAGGTTGTAATAAATTATACATCGCCAGCAAATCCTCCTACCCATTTGAGGGATTAACTTATACAACTTTTCTTAGTGTTTGTATTAAAAACCACTCTAAGTTGGTCCCTTAAATAGGCAGGTGGATTTTCTAGACATTTTTTCACGGCGTAGGTAATTGTATGGGTTGTTGTCCGAGTGCTACGTCGTCTACGTCGTAGCATCAGTCTACATTTTAAATTGTATCTTTAAGCGAAGAAAAATATTAATTCCTTAATCTTAAATTTGATTGATTTTGAACTCAGCTGATAAACGTGAACTAAAATCACGGATTGAAAACATTGATTTCAGCAGTTAATTTTACCATCAAAATATTTTTCCCCTCTAGTAAAAGCTTAACGTAGTAAATAGTTTTATTATGAGGGTCCAATTGACAGCCGATGTGGCGCAGTGGTTAGTATGCCTGGCTGCCACGCAAAGGTTTCGGGTTCAATTCCCGGTGGGGTCATTCACAAAGTTGATATTTATCACTTTGTGAATTTGTTCCCAGTCTGGTTAGGACATTGCAGGCTGAACCACCTGATTGTCCGCAAGTAAGATGGTTCCGTGCTTTGGATGGGCACGTTAAGCCGTTGGTCCCGGTTGCTGTCTATGATGGCGGTCGATACACAACCATGTCAGAGGCCTGCTACTTGCAGTAGGCGGTTGAAAAAACTCTGACACTAGGGTTCATCGGGTCGTTGAACGACTCAGTGTCCCACACGAAAAGAGAGAGAGACAGATTGACTTTGCAAATTCTTTCAGGGCGATTTTAGAGTCGAAGGGCCAGACTAGCATTCTAATACGCTTTTGTCATCGCGGACGCCAAAACCTAGCGTTTTTTTGCAGTTCCAAGCAGCACTGCTACAGAGATGGCTGCTGCCCAACTTCATGTGTCCATTCTGTCCATTCGTCCAAGCATTGAGTGTGAATGTAAGCGTGTTCACACTTACGGCCATTGCGGTAGACAGACATCGCGCCATCATAACTCCTCTCAGGTAAGTTACTGCTTATTTCCTAATTAAAGTATTTTATCTTTCTTTTTAGACATCATCAACTAATTTTGTTCATATTTGGTGTAGGCCCCTTTAAACTTCTCCACATTCTTCTGTTTTGGGCAGTAAGTCCATTTACTACCCGCCACTTTTTATTTATATCATCTTTGCATCTCATCTGTGGCCTTTCTCTATGTCGCTACTGGTCTCAGGGTCTCCATTCCAGTTGTTTTTTGTACCTACTGCGACTCAGATTTTCTGGCTATGACCCGCCCAATCCCACTTCCGATTTGCTACTTACTTCTTTACTACTGATATTGGTGAGCTTACTCTGTGTACAATTACAGTATACCTCAACAGAAGTTTTAACAATAGCGGCCACAGCTTTGATATTTCCAACACTGTATCAAAAAAATACAATAAGGGCCACAGCTTTGATCTTTCCAACGCTCTATCAAATATTTCTCACAAACGACTTCTTCCATGTATGAAACTAGAGTACCTACGAGTATTTTAATGGTTTGTTTGGAAAAAAGCCCTGCTCTTATGATCCATTGAAAATACGACAGACCGAGCCAACAATAAAAACGATAAAAATGAATCTGACCTTAGGAATTTGACGTATACTATACCCACTGACATTTAAATAAATTATAAGTAAAAAACATTTTTAAAACAAGCTTTTATTTGGATGCGCTAAAAAGCATAAAATAATCTATTTACTAAAACTTTAACTTGTTACTTATAATGGCATTAAATCTACGTCTTCATAATTTATACGATATAAAAGCTTGTCGCGAGATTTAAGTAGGTACTCGTGTTTTGTTAGGTTAAAAGTTTGTTCAAGATCATTTACACTGGTTACCTAATTTATTTATTAATATATAGGTACACAGGTTAAATCTCGCGACAAGCTTTTATATCGTATAAATTATGAAGACGTAGATTTAATGCCATTATAAGTAACAAGTTAAAGTTTTAGTAAATAGATTATTTTATGCTTTTTAGCGCATCCAAATAAAAGCTTGTTTTAAAATGTTTTTACTTATAATTTATTTTTACTTTAGCAATCTCTGGAAAACAAATATTTTATGCCATAGTTGATTATGTACGTTGTGCGATAGAACCTACCTACTTATTGCATTCATGAACATAATAGGTATAAATTGACAACATTCTTCATTGACAGTGCCATGAACAGAAGACTAAAAACCCCAACACAATATAACCACTCAAATCTAAAAATCTTGCGAAGCGACGTCATTTAGCTCACACTAGTATTTACCTGTAATTTTTCTGTGTTTGTCACCCACTTAGTAAGAAAACAATAAACCTAATACGCCATCTTACGTTAAGTCCGCCATATCAGGTTTTGTTATGATTATGATTATGAGTGACGTAAACGTCACTTTATTTTTCGAGTTATTCTGAAAAATTCCTTTCATTTGACATCCATATTGTAAAAAAGCATAAAAATGATATTCTGCCATCTTAAGAAGTCCACCATAGTTAATTTAGATTGACGTCAACTTATAATTCGAATAGGTAATTCTCAGCAATACCTTTCATCTGACACTCATATTGTAAATTATCTTAAAAGGCCATCTTTAGATGTCCGCCATATTATTTTCTGAATTGTACTCAGCAAGACCTTTCATTTGACACCCATATTGTAGGAGTGCGTCAAAAATTACTTGTCGGCCATCTTGGATATTCCGCCATGATAGATTTAAAATGACGTCATATAACTAATCATGCATTGTCATCCGAACTAAACGTGTATACAAAATTTCAGCTCAATCGGTTGAAGATATCTGCTTCTAAATTGAGTTGCAAGATTTGCCCCGAACAAACATATTTACTTACTTACTTACGCAAAATAAAAGCTTTTAAAAAGTAAGATCTCACAACGCTATAATCTTGTATTAATAAAATCGTACTCAACTTTGAGATCACACTTGAGATCGATCTTAAGTTGCTGATTTAATTAATAGACTGAACTTCAGTTCTTACTTAAGTACGTCATATCAAGTGAGTGATGCCATATTAATAAATCTATCCCAGCACTTAGGTGCGGTCTTGAGTTGTAGCTCAAGAGCTGATTTTCTGAGTGGTGTCAAACCTTCACTTGAGATCATGATTTTTGTGCAGTTTCCACGAATTTAAATGGATTTTGAGGATATATTATGAGAATTTCACTTTTACCACGTTTAATGAAGATATATTGTTGACAGATATCAATCGCTTGCCTACAACTTATGGGTACGTGAAGATTATTTTTGTTAAAACCAGTTGGTTGAGGTTGAGAGGCTTTTTCATTCAGTTTTCGTGAAATAAACACAGGCCATGTTTACTGGAAAACAAAGGCGACAACGGATACCCTACATTGTGCCGATACCTATATGGCTCATTTCTCACAAGTATTTATATAATGTAGGTATCTTGTAAATGAGTCTGAAATGTTGTAGCAAATACCAAAAGCTTGCGTACAACAGCTTACGGAAGTAGGCACATGCAAGGTGATTATGGTAATTACACCATACGAGGTGCTTTAATGATAAGCTGGGTATTAATTATACGCTAAGAGGATGAAACAGGAACGCTTATTATAACAAGTAATGTACTACGTAACTAAATGTGAAACTAAATTACTTAGTAATGAAGCTTCTGAAAGGTTTTGATATTATGCATGCCTACACTTATACATATACCACGCCTATATCACTTGCGCGGTAGACAGAGCGTAAAGGCATGTGAAAAACATTTACACCACGTCTGACAAAAGTTAGAGAGTAATTTCAGAATATTGTGTATCACTATAGTGATAGGTTGTCAGCCTATTGCCTAAAACTGCAATACTCGTACTCATACACTTCTAATTCCCTAATGCGCTTCTTTACACTCGAAAAAAATGGGTGACAATATTCTAAGCCGGTAGGTACCACACGTTACGTGATATAATAGACTGTAACAATCTAGGTTTTTACGACATATATTTTAGTAGCCAATGACAATGGTTGTTGAGTGAAGAATATAAGAACTTGAGATATTTTCGTGCTTTGATTTGCTTATGAAAGGCATGTTGATATCTCTATACGAATTTACGATCACTTAACAATACACGTATAGTTTAATATGGTCGTTATTAAAATAAGGAGGTATTATACGAGCGAGGTAAAAATACAGCTATTTGCCGATGAGAAACTTTCTATACATTCGTAAATGTCATGTAGAGGGCACTGTAGTTAGTTGAAATAACGTTTCTTTATGCATTACTCTATATGTTGCGATTATTCAAATTGATTTCTTATTGATTTTCTGATCATTGACATAAATGACACTTTATACATGGTATAAGGGACAGCTCTCCGAATACTGATAGGGTGCATTCAGACCATGAAACTGAACAACTTCCCCTTAAAAAATATTTCAAGAGAGTTAAAAAAATTGGATTCCCATCGTAAATGCAGTCAGCTGATCGTATTTTTGTATAAAATGTCCTTCCACAGATACTTACTCCGTCAACTTAGATTTTTGTACGGGTGGTAATGTTTATTAATATGTTTCTTGGGAAAAATGTTTAGTATTATAAGATGAGCTTAGCGTTTTCAGGAAAATCGGCCGTTTGATACATTCCCTGTATATTGTGTTATTGGAGGAATACTGTGAAATGAGCGACCTTTCTTATTTCCTAGAAGTTATCAAAAAAGTAAATTGGTTTTTAGATACTGCTTTACTGAAAGGTTCCGTGAATTTCGCTTTAGTCATACAGGATTATCTTTAATACCGAATACCTGCGTACGTAAGTATACTTAGAATAGAAGATTAAAGACATACAAATGTTTTAGGTTTTTACGTACCTGCGTAGGTAAGTATACCTCACTTAGAATAGAAGATGAAAGACATACGAATGTTTTAGGTTTTTATACACTATAATAAAAGCTTTATTATGTCCTTAAGGATTCTTGTAGCTGAGCTAGCAGAGAAACGAAACAGTATTCTACTATCCCTCCCTAGTTCCGGCTAAAGCATTTATTTATTTATTTATTGGAGAACAATACAATTGCTTACTTGTCTTAGGAAAATACCGAGTCGACGAGAAACCCAATTAATAATTATGTCAAACTTAATCAACCTACCTCATATATAGTAGGTAAGATCGCTTAAGTGAGAGTTCCCGTTTTTTCCCGAGTTTGGCCCCGCCTTGGAAACGAATCTTTAGGCTATACTTTAGCTATTCCGAGCCGGGGCCTTGCTAGCATACTTACAAAAAAAAATGGCAGCCATTTCAAACTTTTTTTATTGGCCAAAATTTTGTTATTTTGTAATAACTCAAAACTGGTAAGTGCTATAAATGAACATTGTATAGAAGGAATGTTACGCGTAAATTTCTGCACAACTTTGCTCTAATAACTTTTTTGATAATCTAATAGTTTGCGAAAAAAACGCTTTAATACATGGCAGTTTTTCCTAAAAACTCACCAAATCTAAAATATGAATTAAGTAGTGAAGTTGGGGATTAAGAATTACTTACTGTGTGGGTAGACCTTGCTACGGTATCCTGACTGATACTTAGTAACAAGCTTTCTGCCCAGAGGTTTTACCCGCTAATATATTTTCAAGTAAACAAGCAAATTTTTTGCTAATTTACACCCTGAGTTTTACCACCTTATGAGATGATTTTCTTAAATTCCTTTCCTGGTGTTAATTCACCCAACCAAAATAACCTCTTCGCAAAATTTCAAGAACCTAGGTTCAGTGGTATTGCCTGTGCATAGATTTGAAATTTGTAAAAAAAATATTAAATTTGTTCGTAGTTGCCACATTTTTATTTTTTTGCAATCCCTTGAGGCTGTTCTTTAATAGTTCTGACCCAAGGTCCTGTTAGGATAGCAAAAAAGAACAAAATGTGGCAACAACGAACAAACTCTACTTTTCATACAAATTGTATACCACGCACAGGCAATACTACTGGACCTAGGACCTGAAATTTTGCACAGAGGTTATTTGAATAATCTTAATTAATATAAAGAAAGGATTCCAAAAAAATCATCACCTAAGGTTGTAAAACAGAGGACGAAAATTTGTATAAAATTAACTTGTTTACTTCAAAATATATCAGCGGGTAAAACCGCTGCGAAAGCTTGTTACTAAATATCAGGCAGGATATTGTAGCATGGTCTACCACACAGCAGTGATTCTTAATCCCCAACTTCACTACTTACTTTATACTTTCTAATTTGTGAGTTTTCAGCAAAACTGCCATGTTGTGCTACGTTTTTCTCGCAAACTATTGGATTATGAAAAAGTTATTGATAACATTCATATGCAGAAATTTACGCTTAACATATCTTCCATACAATAGTTATTTGTAGCTCTTACCATGTTTGAATTATTACAAAATAACAAAATTTTGCCCAGTGAAAATATTTTGAAACGGTTGCCATTTTTTTTTTGTAAGTAGGCCAGCAAAACCCCGGTTCGGCATAGGTAAGGAATAGCCTAAAGATTAGTTTCCAAAGCGGAACCGACCTGGAACACGCACGGGAACTCCCAAAATTTTTTTTTATGGAAATTCTAACCTACTAATACTTTTATAAAGCAAATAGTTTTCTAACCGTTTCGTACGAAGAAGACAATGGGTCATTTAGTCTAAAGTCTTATCTAAAGAAGTCTTGAAATAAGTATGTATCACTTTATTCATGAAAAGATTAGAGAACCTGAGTCGCATCGCAGTCGTTTGCATTAAACAGTAGATAGGTATCTGATGGTAGTTTTTTTTATTAAATAGACCCTATTTGAATGTTTTAAGAACTTAGATAATGTTCTTCAACATTGCTAGATAACATCTATGTAAGTATCTATTCTGAAGGTAACGTATAAAAAGTAATGGGTAGGTAGGTAATATCAGCAGCATATCAACCTACGGCTTTTAGGGATCAACTAAAACTGGGGTTTCTACAGTTTAATACGAACCCAGTATAAGTTGATAAGCTCATAATATTATTCCCAACATAGTGAGATATCCTATTCATTACCAGTAAATGTAGACTCTACCTACATACATTGCACAGGTCCCTGAAATAAGTAGCTCGTCGTGCTGCATTACTAAATAAATTGAATACTTGATCGTTTTCTTTTCATCTGTACTTTCATTGTTTTAGGATTGGTTTGAAAATCTTATATGATTCTTTCTTCTATCTCATTTTCTTTAAATTCGTTTCGTCTGCTGTTTATGTAAAGTTTGACATTCAATTTCATTTTGAGTAAAATGAACAGTTTTTCTTTTGATCGTTCAGGCAGTAAATAGGTACACTCTGTATTTTTCACAAGGAAAAAAGCTCTCACATTACAACATCCGAAATTAAACTAGTGTTACCAAAACGTAACTTCTGCTGCTCACCTACATACTTACTTCATAAAAACCTTATCAGGAATGCACAATGTATGAGGCTACATACCTAGTCTATTACGAACTATTACTATTGCGAACTATTACTTATAGCTTTGTAAAACTTCATAAAAGATGCATTGTCATAATATGCTGCTATCGCTCCCTTACCTACAATGTAGCTGTATGGGACTGCTCACCTACCTACTTTATATTCTGATGCTTTCCAGCTGGAAGACTAATGGAGCCCGTATTAATGAGTCTCGCCAGGAGACACTGCGCTACTTGCATTGACAGCAAACTGGCATAGACTCTACTTCGCATTTATATTTAACCCCTTTTTCAAAACCCATTTAAAAATACTTACAACTATCCTTACTGTTAACTTCAGTTTTCGTCTAGTAACTGATGAAAAGTCAATTTATATAATTACGTCTGTAATGGAATTTTTAATGCATCCACAGCGCAATATAATTCTTTTAATTATAATGAGAAAATTGAAAAATTCACTAGCGATCGCCGGGACTTGAACCCGGGATTGTGGATTCAAGTCCCGGCGGTCGCTAGCGAATTTTTCAATTTTCTCATTTTCTTATACATGCTGTTAAATTATAGAGGTACCTACTTACCTACAACCTGTCGTAAACTTGCGTTTGCGTAGCAAGCTTGAAATTTGCTACGACTTGGCTACCAATGATTTTGCTGTCATGTTTATAAACGTAATCAATCATTTTAGTTTTGGTTTCAAAAGCGTATATTTTGGTTAGGACATGGGTACCTAGTTAAACTAGTGTCTGTTTGTCGTACAAACGTCTCGGTAAATGACGCAGCTTTTATCACGACAGTAAATATCTACGAGCTTCCCGAAAATGGGTCCCTGATAACGTGAAACTTCATTTGGCGAACCAAAATATTTGCCCTTAGAACCACTAGGACCACCGAGCAGAACCACCAGTTCTACAGTTATATTTACATGTGAATTTGCTTGACAAATTATGAATAAACATCAGAATAATATTAAGTCCCTCTAGGCTAGTCAAAGTACCTATTCGCATAAAACAAAATTTAGCTCTCATCGTTTTAGCCGAACTCTGCAGAATCCACTAGTGTTTGGTTTAGGTTTAGAATCAACTCGCTTAGACAACCATTGGTGTTATATTCAAACAGTTCTCCATCTGAACACACACAGGTGGAATCACTTAGGTGGAATCCGAATTTAAGCTACTTTTCTTTATTATTTTTGTAATACGTTTGATATTCCATCTGAAATATTTAAATAAAATGGATTTCAATCATAATTCTAACCTTGTTAGTACGAAATATCATACTACCTTTTCTATACAGGGTGGTACCGTACGAACAACTTTCTGAAAACGCAAAACAGCTCAAACTAACTAAACAATTTTCTCTTAACATCATAATATTATCACATAGAATATTGCTTGGGCAGCTGATGTTTTGAAAGGGTGGGCCAATATTTTTTCCTTTACCGTATGGTCGTTTGGACAAGCTGGTCGTTTTCACCTGTCTAGCTTAGTTAGTCGATCGTTCGGGACCTACCTACATAGCGTTTTATAATTTACCGTTTTATACATTTTTATAATTTACCCTCCTTAACTTTTGGTAAAGCTTTTTAGTTTGTTCCCGGTAGAGTCATTCCGGGCAAAGGTTTTAATGGAAAGCTTTGTTGTTAACATGCATAATGGAAACTTTACTCTTAAAGCATACAAATACAAAGTGACCACCGACGGTATCTGCAATTTTTAATGTCATCTTTTCGGCTCCTACTACAAAGGGCTCTGAGACTAGCGACATTTTGCATACAGACGAGCGATAAGCGAGCGATACTTCACCTGCGATAGGTCGCAGACGATTGACGACCGCCGCCGATAGCTGTTGCGAACTATCTCAAACAGAGGCGCGACCGTCGGGAACTATCGCCGATACCTAGCTGTCGCAAGCTGTCGCAGGCAAAGTGTCGCTCGTCCGCGGGCAAAGTGTCGCTGGTCTGTGGGAGCCTTAAGTGTAGGTAAGCTTAATAACATAAAATATAAAATAGTAGTAAAATTACGGAATAAGGATTATTACTTTGATTTCATATCGAAACCAACTTTTGTCAAGAGGCTTTTTCTAACAAAATGTAGGTCCTAAATATCTAAGTAGGTTGATAAATGGTGCCCTTGTAAAACGCGACAATTTTATTTTCAGTAAAAGTTAACAACAGCCAAAATTAACACCGAGATAAGAAATTCTAAATGAATAATGTTGAAACTTTTCTTCCAGTTAAAATAAAAACACGGTAGCCCTACGATCAGATATAACTTTAGTTTCTTGTACCGGATACAAAAACCTTGAAAATAAAATGACTTTGGTTGAAAAATGGCTTCATTAAATATTTTGGTGGAAGAAAATACCAACATACCTTAGTACCTTAATGAGAAAAAGAAATTGAAAAACGACAGCTTGGAATAATACAGAGTGTAAGGGATACTCTTCGAATACTGACAGAGTGAATTCAGAATACGAAACTGAACAACTTCCAGTATGAAAAAAAATCACCACCCACGACATAACCTAAACTAAACCTTTCCTGACATAATTATGTTCCTATGGGAAAGTTGTTCAGTTTCATAGTCTGCAATCTGTATGCGCCCCATCGGTATTCTGAGAGCTGTCACTTAGCGTGTGAGTGCAAAAAAATACAAGTACATTTGTTTTAGGTACTTTACCTGTTCAGTTGATAAATTGATAAGATACCCTAAATGCATACAAAGTATGGTGTTTTTCTATGTCAATAGCACAAGGTTTTAGGGAAATAGCGGTTTGTGAGGTATAAAAAGCGACTAAATAGTTCCACACATCAAATACACCCACATGGCACCTGTATTCATTGTGGGGTAGGCAGAGGGCACACATCGATTCTCAAATCCCTTAGTGGTTTCTTCCGACACCCACGGGAAAGATATGGGGTAACGCTAAACTAAATCGGCACCACACGGTCGCAATACGTTTTTTTTAACTATTTGTCTATCCTCGCAATCATTAAGGTGAAACGCGCGCACCGGGCGATTATTGTGGTTCGTGACAGCCACTATACCTACATTTATGTGTCTATAGACACACTATGGCTGAAATTCCGCGACTGAAATTCGGCGGCTGAATCTCCGTTTCGTCGGTTGCCGGCGTTTTCGCTTGGGCTGACACACTATACGCGCCGAAATTACGCCCAAATCACGTTGAAATTACTTCGGACCGAAATACGGTGGCGTGATTTAGGCGTAATTGTGGTGACGGAATTTCGGCTAAAGTGTGTCATCCGTAATGCAAATAACATTGCTGGCGTAGGTAATTGCACTGAATTCCGTCGCGTAATTACGGTCGTAGTGTGTACACTAAGTAATAACTTTGAGCAGGCTCAATTTGACGCGGCTATTGGTGCAATCATTTCTGATGTTTACTCCTTTCGTTGAGAAACTGAATTTGGCTAAAATCCACAACACATGCGTCAAGTGTAAAAAGCACTTTATGGTTGATTGGGCTTTTGACAGACTGATTATGCCCATAAAGCTGCCGGAAGTACACTTCTAAAAGGATCGATTATTGCAGGGAATGAGCTTTTATGGTTCACATCAGAGGAAATTACAGTAATTTTTCTTTATATTACCGTATACGAGAACGGTATATGTAACCAGTCTTTGTTTATGCCCTCCAATATATAAAATATTTATGTCTACAATACATTAAACAGTTCTTTTTTGTTGAGGTACTATTTACGTACGACTTACTTACATATAAGTAACTTTGTAAAAGTATTTAGATAAGTTTTGAATATAATGTATAAGTGTAAATTTTGCTATGAACCAGCTACTTGAAGTGCGATTGTAAACTAGTCAATTTCTTTGTAAATGGAAACAAAAGTTGTAATAATGTAGCAGGTACATTTAGAGGTCAAATGCAGGCAAAATATATTTGAAGCATAATGTCTGAGTGGTAAAGCCTGAAACATGGATATTGTGTAATGTCTATAATCTAATGATTTTGGTATACGGTCCAACGCAACAGGAAGGTTCCTTCTTTTTTATTAAAACCCACTTTTCAAAAAGATTTTTCCCAGATTAATTACAGTAGACTACCTACACATCCTCCTACATTTATTTCACTCATTTTACATATTCATCAATCTTTTCATACATGCCCGTCAATTTGGCATTCTTGACCTTTTTAGGGTTTCGTAGTCTACTAGAAACCCTTATAGTTTCGTCAAATCTGTCTGTCTGTCTGCCTGTCTGTCTGTCTGTATGCCGCGCCCTTATAACTCCGTCAGTTTTAGAGCTATCGACATCAAATTTGGTGTGAAGATAGATCGTCTTGACCCAAATTTAGAAATGTTGAGAAAAAATATTTTAATTATTTTTTCCCATACAAGTGAAAGGGGTGCAATTTTTTTTTTTCTCCTTTAATATTGAGTTGGGTATCGTTGAATAGGTCTTTTAAAACTAAGGGGAGGTTTCTTTGAAACAAAGTCACTAAAATATTTCTGTCTCGAGATATTTGCTTTTAAAAGGAGCGTTTTTGAGCCATAATTTGTTCCAGCTGTAACTCCTAAAGTATAAACGATAAAAATTTGAAAATAATATGGATGGAATATACTTCTTAATCTGAAGTTACCATGAAAACTATAACGGATACTGTACCACTAAAGACTTCAGAATAAAAAAAGTTTTTCTATTCGCGGTTGGTAATCATACAGCTGCAAACAAACCAGCAACAAAATTAACTTTGTAACGCTGATAACCTGATATTTAAACGTTGACTACGAAACCCTATTTGAGGGCGTGTCTGACACGCTCTTGGCCGTTTTTTTTTTAGAATTAATTCATTAGGGTTTTATTGGTACATGTGTCCTGGGTTCGAACCCCAGCCCACGCTTGTATTTTTTCAAATTCTTATTTTCATTTTCTTTACCTTTGTATTCCCAAATTTATTCAGGTAGGTACGTTTTATTTGTCTTGAACTTATTTTTTGTTCCAGCGCCCACACGTCGAAAAGAGTAGCAAAAGTGATAATAGTGTTTATCTGGGTGCTGGCGCTGTCCCTGGCTGCCCCTATGGCAATGTCCTGGGAGGTCGTAATGGAGGACGAGTTTGATCCAGGTGAGTGACCTTTCCTTCTATTTTACTTTATACAGTGATTTCACAATATATATTGTTGAATCAGTAAATTGTATTTTTGTTTGTTTCTTACGATACAAATACGTGTTAAACGCACCTATTCGTATTTTGGTTCGACTCTTTGTCTTTGGTAGCAGAATATCTTTGAACTTTGGATATAATGACATCTAATATTTTATGTATAAGCGAGATTTTTATCGTAGGTAAACTTAATAATAAGTGTTCCGATCCGACCATTATTTTATTTTATTATTATGTCAAATCAAGACGTGTATTGGGCGGCAAACTAATTTGATGCTAGAAGATAAAATACATACAGTGTAGATTTTTACTACTTCTTATTTAGTTATAATATGTATAATTTATGTATTGTTTTTTTTACAGTGACTCAAGTATTCCGTAAGAAGCCATTTTGTCAGCCAAGCGAGTTTGGAGTTAATTCGTTAACTATATACAGGCTACTATTGTACATATTTCAGGTACGAGTTTATAATTAAAATTATTAATTTTCATCTAAGTAATTAGGTACTGGGTATGGGTACTGTAACTAAATGTTCTACCTAGCTTATAGAATCTTTAAAGGATTTATAGTTAAAACTCGGCCTTTGATACCTAACTCGTCTAGTGGATTTAGTTTAGACCCTACGTTGTGAAATGATAAGAACGCGCGCGTCAACATAAAGGAAGGAAAGCTACACATAGGGAAGTTAAAATGAAATACACAAAAACAAAATATAAAAGTAAAATAAATGGCCACTTAGCTGTAATAACTCCAGAAGTCCTAGACCGCCCGTTGATCTGAAGCCATCGCGGGTCTTGTTCTGAGCTGGCAGTGTTGACTCGATGAGCTCGTAGTCTTACACGGCCTAGCTATCCTTTCTACGCGAACGGCTGCTTTACCTGTTTTTATTATTAGAAAAAAAAGGAACAATAATATCACAGTTGTGTGATGGTCGACTCGACCAGCGGTAAGTTACGCGCGCTGTAAGAAAAGAGTAGGACACGACTTCCCAGGGAAAGGTTAGGTTTTGATTGAGACCTCTAGGTCTAGAAAGGGAATAACAATCAGGAATTATATGAGCCTCCCAACACGCCTGATAGCTCAAACCATCGCCTCCCTTAAAGGTTCACCTATTCAACCCCCTAATTTAGCTAAATTCCTAACCATCTCGCGTACTCTCAGATCACCTCAAAATACTCCACTCTCATCGCTAACCTTTCATTCATCCTTCCAGGCATCCTCTCATAGCAATTACCTACGGACTGCAGTCCATTGAACAATTTTAGACTTTGCAAATTAATTAATAAATTAATTAATTATGAGCAAGACATTCGGATTATCCAAAACATATTGGGTCTCGAATGCCATACCTGGCAAAACATAGCCCGCCAGATGTCTGTATGCATAAGTCAGAATAGCGATACATCAATTTGGTCAGTCTCTAACTCCTATTCGAGAAATTGTTGTCGAAAAATAATTCAAAAAGAAAACCGTCAACATTGATATTCAGTGCCCTTTTTTAACGTGTCAGCACCAAATGTTAAAGTGTTCAAAAAAAATACGTTTCATATTAAACGGAATAAATAACAGAAGGTCAAATGATTCACCCATCACATTCAAACACATATATTAACTCTGTTTCACTTCCCTAAAACCTAGGCTACGATAATCTGGAGTCCCTAATTTTTCTACCCATAACCAAACAAACTCAGCGGCTTCCTCGCGGTCCTGTTGAAACAATTTAAAAAAATGTTAATCACACGGAAGGAAATCTCTAAGGAGCCTAACACAAATCTGCCGCTGAAACTCCGTCCCATGCCTCGCTGGACTGCTGTTAAAAATACATCAAAACCCACCAACGAAGAAATAACCGTAGCTCGTGGAAGACTCTGTAAAAGAAAATAATTGATTAAATCACTATCACTGATTCGAGACGAAGTACGCGCGGTTCGTCTCATATTCGTAAATTTTCCGCCGTGCCCTTAAAACAACCCCGAGCGTCGTTGTTTCGGAGTAGGCGCGGTAAGCCAACTTGCTCGTTTTGCAAACCGGCGCGATTCGCCAACTTGCTTTCTGCCGACTGGCGTGCTAGGCCTACTTACGCCATTCGCCGACTGAGCTATTGGTAAACTATAGCTACAGTGTACAGTCAATTACACATTTTTTTTAACATTTTGCATATTTTGGGATTAGGGAATTTTAGCATGTGAGGTAAAGTTTTTTTAGTTTGCATCTGTAAAAAAAGGTGGTTCAGTTTTTAAAGTTATTCAGTTCTAAAAAGTTGTTCAGTTTTAAAAGTTATTCAGTTTTGAAAGGTGTTTAAACTGGAAAGTTGTTCAGTTTTGAATGTTGTTTAGTTTAAAAGTTGTTCAGTTTTATAAGCAACATTTAAGCGCTAACATCACAGATGAGATTGTAAGTCTATGGCTATGCATGCATATGCATATGTAACGATGACGTCTCCGATGATCGCTTGTCTGACAGATGTCATGTTGCGCGTCGCATCACGCGTCTATTCTGTGGAGCTTGCCCCGTAGAGACAAAGCTACATTTTTGAGACGCGCGTCGCATCGAAGACGGTTGACGGTCACTTTTCTGACAGATGCCATCCCACGCGTTACGACGCACGTTTTCTCTGTGGAGCTAACGCTTTAATTTTTTTTATATGTATCAAGTCATTTAAAAGGTTGTTCAGTTATTCTCTTGATAAGTTCATCCCTAGTATAAAAAATTTCATATCATGCATGCCATATTACTTTCTCGTATTAAATTTTCTTTTGTACAATAATACAGATCCATAAACTATTATTATGTTCACTGTACATCATGACAGTTTGCTATCCGCGCAGTCGGCGAATGGAGTAAGTACGCCTAACGCGCCAGTAGGCTCAGAGCGAGTTGGCGAATCGCGTCGGTTTGCGAAACGAGCAAGTCGGCGAACTGATTCCAGACCGTTGTTGTTGTTGTTGTTTCCAAGGCCGGGGATCGACTCCCTTCGCATCTCTCAGCGACAACGATTTTACAGAAAATATTATAGTAATCACGCAGGTAGGCTGTTTTAGTCTTTATTCCGTAGCAAGAAGGTCCAGCCAGATGCGATTGCATATTCTTTGTCCCGGGTGCGTCTGCGCACGTGTTATTTACTGGTAAATGCTGCCGATTCTTAAGGAGGGTACGTATTCTTAAGACGATGACTTCTAATCAGCCCAGCGCAGAAACTATAATAATCCAATTTATAAAACTGTGCGAATTCATATTCGTTACAGTACATACAGATGTTATATTGCACATGCGCATGTAATATTCATGCATGCACATGGTCCTGAGCCCACATACATACCTACACTAAGACAATGTGCACCATACACACTAGCATGGCCCTCCCGCAATTGTGAGATAAAATATCAAAAGAATCTCACAACTTATTCTTCTCTCTGATAAGTTTCCTGAAATCTCTGCAGGTTCATATTTTGCGTGTATCTTGTAAGGAAACGAAACGAGCGAGAATGACAATTTCCTATTGAAAAATTACTCTCATTAGAGGAGTGCTGAGTCATCACAATATCTAGAAACAAAATGGCGCCTGTATAATTTGTTTTCAATTCCGTTGCAATGAAAAGTATTCTATAACAAACTTAGAAAAATAATGATGAAAATCAGTGAAGCAAATAATGTCAATTGTCTCGATCTTGCTTTTAGTTTCTGAACTGCAATATTTTTAATTGCCTGCACTTTCGATGCAAACTTCTTTGATTAGTTAATTCTTGGAAATACAATGGATTGATATAAGAAAAACATTTGAATTGTACACTTGTATTACTTCAATTTTCATAATTTACGGTTTATGTATCGAAATCGATACAATCTCTTCGTAACTTCTATTGCAAATTACAATCTACTAAATAAGTAGGTAGATATAATTCGTAATTTGCTATTTCATAATTTTGTGCTGTATGTTTAAAAAAAGGTTATAATGGTACTCTTTCAACAAGCACTCCTAATTATTGCCTAGCGTAAAATTAAAAAATAAATTATTAACGAGTCATATAGCCCCCTTACTTATAAATTGTTTTCAAATCTGATATCGAACTTGAGATTG
This sequence comes from Phthorimaea operculella, assembly GCA_024500475.1. NCBI lineage: Eukaryota > Metazoa > Arthropoda > Insecta > Lepidoptera > Gelechiidae > Phthorimaea > Phthorimaea operculella. The sequence goes on along the minus strand of JANFCV010000171.1, from coordinate 721,385 downwards.
ACAAATGTTAGCAGTATTAAGGACTTCCCATAATAGCTCTCAAGTTCCAAGTTTCAAGTTTATTTATTTTATACTGGGTGGACCATAGAGTGACGTCAATAAAAAGAAATTAGATTCCTCACATCTTGGGGTATTCGAGAATACCCCATGTATATTCCGCGAGCATTTTTAGTTCCCGAGTTATTCAACTTTTAGAGTTGTATGGGAAAATCCCGACTGGCGGTAATTTCTTCTTTCTTTTTTTCCTATACGACTTTAAAAGTTTAATAACTCGGAAACTAAAAATAATCGCGGAACATACTTGGGGTATTTTCGAATACCCCAAGAATCTAATTTATTTTTATTGACGTCTTTCTATGGTCCACCCTGTATACAGTTACACTGTGTGCGAAAATAGATCTCAGGGTTGAGAGCAATTCATTGATACTGCCTTAGTTGATACCGGCTTATTTCTGTTGTTTAGTACGTGATCCCGCTGTTCGTGATAACATTCGCGTACGCGCACATGGCGATGAAGCTGTGGGGTGCGCGCGCGCCGGGCAACGCGCAAGAGCTGCGTGACGCGAACCACATGAAGAACAAGAAGAAGGTAAGCTCTCCCTTTTTGATTGCTCAGAGGTTTATTTATGCATAGTCAATACAAAATTAAAAAAACTTAAAACTAAAGGGGGGTCAGGTCAGTCGAATATCCCACCCCGTGACATTCCCGGCGCAAAGGTGCCCATCACACTCGCTTTCCTTATCCAATCTATCTATATTTATCTACACACACTATAATCTTACAAGTTAACTGATAGAGATCGCTATCAGTTAAATCAACTGCTAATATTTTATGGGGCCCATGAAAATGATCAAGTTTTTTTACATCCTGTATGTTTTATTTTGCTTGGTAAAATAGAATGAAGGTAAGTAATACTTTCTAGAAATGTGCTTTGAACTTGAAACGCCAAGATACCAATAATTTTTACAGCGGTGGTAAACTCAAGAATACTCTGACATTTTTGTTCAATGCCCTTCTTTCACGCTTTACCCTTTCAGATTGTTACGTTTATCGGAGCTACGCACGAAATCCAATCAAACAAAAAAAAACATACCGTGCGTAGACCCAATAAAAATAATCATTATCTAGATACTCAGTGGTTTACCGTAGGTAGGAAATTCCATCTAAAAGCCGAGAAAAAAACCCTCTTGAAATTTATGTATACTACCATAATCTTGAGAGTTCACATGGGACCCTACATAAAAAACAAGGAATTATTTTGAGAAGTACGCATATGCCACTGAAACCCCACCATTTCATACTTTATCATTGTTATTTGTTTATTTCGGGGACACAAAGAGGACGCTTTTTATTTGCAAAAATAAATGCAGAGTAAAGAAATATTATGACAGTAGAGAATCCTTACCAAGCCCTTTAATATTTTTCTTTTCCGCTTTTGATGAATAAAATAAGTCTTTTATTATTTTGGGTAAACTATTTTAAGATATTCGTAAGATACTGTCTATGGGTGTAAGAGACAGCTCTCCAAATAGGTACTGATAAGATGCATTTAGACCATGGAACTGAAGAACTTAACTTCCCATAAATATTTCAGGAGATGTAAATTGTTTTTAATTTTCCATACCTAGTAAAAGCAGTCAGCTGATTGCAATTTTGTACGGAAAATCAAAACTTTTACACGTGTCCTGAAACCAATATTTTCCTAGGTAAGTTGTTCAGTTTTATGGTCTGAATGCACCCCTATCCCCTATATAGTATTCGGAAAGCTGTTTCTTTTTTCAATTTAAGACACGACCTGTGGCTCTTTACAATTAAGTTACTTTCACTGTTTTTCAATCAAAACATCCTGATTATATAGGTTAAACACTTTTATGTTGAAGATATGAAAGAAATATTGGATACAGTACAATCAAATTGAGTAACAAGGAACGAAAATAGATCTGATACTTATTCTTTTTATGCCTTATTCAGCGTGCCTGCCTTCATCAATCACTCATCTTAAAAACACAATTCGTTTAGGCAGAGCTTTTTCACTTAAAATGTTAAGGCAAATAAAAGAAAAAAACCTTTTTATTAGGGTTCGGCGGTCAACAAGGAATGTTTTTATTATGGTTTCATCATGTCTTCCATCGGCGTCAGTCCTTTCATCGGCGCCCCGCAATTTATCTTTCAAATTGCACACGAAAAGAGTTAACCCCAAAAGTGGAATTGCGGAATTTATTACTTTATGGTAGTTTGTATCGACGACTTTGAGGTTAGATTGAATATATAATGGTGTGGTATGGTATGGTGTGACGTCGAAAGGCAAAATTCCTTGCCAATACCTTATACAAGACAGAATAAATTATTTAATAACTTGTAGTGAAAAATCTTATTACAGAAGTAACAAGAAGATGTACTGTAAACAAAATCCGACTGCGGTAATTTCAAAGTTGTATTTTGCGATTAAAATCCGCCATCATGAATTTATGATTTTTTTATACAATCTGTTACATAAAAAGAAATAAATCCGGAAGGGTGCGGAAAGGTCCGCTCTATATAGAAGGTTAATAGACCTTCAAAATAATTTCCTCCAAAATATTTAGAGCCGTAGTATTTTATTAAATTAAACCTACTTTTAAACATGGCATCACGGCAATAATTTTGACACATCAAAGTCCAAATAAAGTTGCTGACGCGGCGCAACGCATTTCGGTCTACATTGTTGATCAAAAAACTCAAGTCAACCAGCAATTTATGCCTAATTGTAATTTGTTCGCAAGGCATTTTAGCAATGACCTAGAATAGTGATGTGATTATTTCATCGAATGTTGAAAATGAAAAATATTCTTTTGGTTAGTTCTGTAGCACGTTGTAGGTATAGCCAATGTCACTTGCGCTGATGTGACAAATCTAACGACACCACATAGGTATGTCAAGATCCACCCAGCCTTTTGGGCTGTGAAAAATAACTTCTTGCCCAAAAACAATGCATACTAACATACATACATACTCGCAAAAAACATAACCCTCCTCCTGAGGTATGAGAATAAAAAAAAATACCTGCTAGTATTTTTTACAATAGTAACAACTGTAAATGTTGAATAACTCAAAAACTACTAAAAATCTGTAGGTAAATCACTTAACATGTAAAATGCAGCGCGTGTAACGACCGCCATCTATCTCAATCATAATCAAATCAATCATAGACAAAAGCTGAAACTGTCTAAAAACTCCTAGCCGTTTTATAAAATAAATATACGACAGTTTTCAAACGGATCAAAACATGACATTTTGATTAATTAATACTGTAGATACGAGAATAACAAAATCAAACCTTTATGAATATTGTGTAATGGTAGCTGTATCTAATAAAAAGTGTCGGAGATAAAAAGGGCAAATATTTTTTGATGGATTAAATCAAATTAGTTTGGAGTATCATGAACTTTATTTGAATAATTTTCCTGCCCTGAGGGAGAGTGAAAAAAGTCATTTTCGACATCCCTTTGATCACATTTTTGGAATACTAACTGAAGTATTTTTTTAAGAATCTTTTTAATTACGTTGTACCATAAATATTGTTATGATACTTATTTAGAACTGCGTAATTTTTATGCTTTTATTCTTTAGTTGAATTATCAAATGTTATTAAATTCAAAAAGTATTATCGGTATATCAAAATCTTAAAATTTGAGCTTCTGGTAAGTACTAGGCACATACACGAGAAATCTACATAAAAAACTTTAATTTATTCATCAGCTCGCTTTTTAAAATCATACAGATGACTTTTGACGTAAAAGTGACATGATTATTTTATTATCATGTACGAATATAATAATGAAATAGGTATTTTATGTTTTCATCCATAATACCACCTAAATGCTATTACACAAGTTGCATGCTTGCATGCAAGCCGAATATCGGTGTACCTAAACCACCCAGACCTATATATTCCTGGAAATATTTATTCTTGATTCTTAAATGTGAAGTCAATACTACAATAAAAATATAGTACAATGACCGTGTTTGGCGGTGGAGTCCAACCAAATACTCGCGGGCGAGTGAGCTGGCGGGCTGGCGGCCAGGCGATACGTCAAACTTTTGTCAAATTGACACCTAATCACCGCGCAAAATTACACCAATGACTTGTTATTGTTAGAAATCTCGTGCCTTTTGAAGGATGTAGTGATGTAGTGGAAGAGCCGGCTGCACCTATCTCATCAGGTACCACGAGAGGCTAACATTAGAACGTTAACCGACACGTAAACAAGTCGAATGACCCAGATCTTCCAGAGCCGATCCTGCCGAAAAATGAAAATAATCGATATTTTTTATACTTTTTTATCTGTGGAAATTATGACTGAAGGTACCCGAATGAAAGTGCCGGCATCAGTTTAAATTACGTAAAAAAACTTAGTCTGCCAGTAAAAAAGTGCCCTTTCGGCAGGCGCACTTAATAAATCTTATCATTGCAATGGCAGACCAAGCTTTTTTTATATAAATCAATAGAAAGACGTAGGGTCTTTCGATTTGTTTACGTGTCAGTTATCGTCCTAATGTTAGCCTATTGTGGTACCTGATGAGACAGGCATTTCTGCAGTCGGGATAGCCGCCCGTGTCGCCTGCTCGCCCGCCCGCAATAGTTTGGACAACGGGTAATGATTTCGGAAATTATCTGAGAAGTCTAAAATATTTCTTTTTGTTGCAGGTTATAAAAATGTTGGTGCTTGTGGTAGCTTTGTTCGCGATCTGCTGGCTGCCTCTGCAAAGCTATATGCTCCTACAATCCTACTTTACCTCCATTAATGAGTGAGTATGACATATACCTATTTAAAAACATATACCCGACTTATATTTTTATTTTAAAATCTGTCATTTTGAATTTATGAAATTTTGATATAGCCAGTGTCATTGACGCTACTGAGACAAATCTAACGAAACCGCATATATCAGGATCTGCCCAGCCGTTTAGGCTGAAGCCCTCGAAAAAGAATTTCTTGTCCACATACATATATACCTACATACCCACATACATACCTACTTACATACATATTCTAGAAAAACATTATCCATCCTTCTGAGGAGTCGGGTAAAAACTTTAAAGAATAAAGTTGAATTGAATTTCGATATTCTTACCACGCAGTTCGTGCGGAAAACTACCTTAAATTTAATCATGATAATAATGCCTACACTTGAAATGCCGAAAATCGAGTACGCCCTTTGATTGTATTTCGTAATGGACTTTTTGTCTTTGGAATGAACATTTATTTGATAGATACAGACAAGACTGATAAATAGCTAGCATTCCATATTACGAAACTTGTAACCGCTACTACATAGTATGAACTACGTAGTTCGAAACTTTTCTATGGCAATAACTATTCCAGTTATCCAACGACTGGAGAGAGTCGAGAGTCAACGTAGTGACGAGAGTCAACTAAAACTGCAAGTTTCAGGGAACTGAAACCACGCGCGAGTTTTACACGCACCGCACCATTTTCCGGATTTTGATCGGATACTCTTTTTGGGCGAAAAGAGTTTTCGAAATCTCCTACAAAAACTGGATACTGGACAGACGTTGCAACATCTCCGTTGTCACAAGACAAAATAGAGAGTTTACAGAAGGTTCACTCGACCCTATTCACGATTTTTACGATTGTCGCTTGTTATATAGCAAGGGTTACTGCTGTCAAAAATCTCAAAGTATAAGAGCAGAATCTGATACAAGTACCACAAAATAAGAGCATGCGGGATGTGCAAGAACGTCATATGATTCTGAGCAAGTTTCAATCCAAGAAATTATGACGTTTGTGCCAACCGTCTTCTTACCTAAAGTTCCGCTAGTAAGCGTCAAAATCGCTAGTATTGCGTGAGCCATCTGTATAGGCGCCCCGCGCTCCATTTCCCTAATTTGTGGTCACAGTCTATCATTTGTATGGTAGCTGTCACAAACCGAAATATTGGCAGTGTGTGTGTGATTTACCAAAGTTTGATCAAGGGCACCGGGGGATGTCTGACGTTACAGTTTCGAGTAGACCACAGTTAGGATGCAATCAGGCTGAGATACAAATTGTTTAATAGGAGTTCTGTGATATTGATCATGACCGGTCTATTTGATCAATCATCGATTTTATCCCTTCGTCTATACGAATTAAGAATATTTTGCTAAACTAAACCGGTGGCAGCTTAAATGGCAGCTCCGAATTTTACATCAGAATTTGTCTTACGCAATATTTAAAATAAAAGCACAGACGTAAAATTATTTTACATTAATACCTAGCCGACTGCTCAGGATTAAACTTTTCATCTCTCAAATATATTTATCTTAATCCGTTTTCAAAGCTAGTCGTTAAGCCTCGTCACTGTCATTGCGCAATTTACTTGACTTTACCTTAGAATATCTTAGTAAACCTTATTGTAAATTGAAGAACGTAAACTGTGAATTATTAAATGTCATCTTATCGTTATATTTGTTTGAAAAAGTAATCCTACTTAATTGCTTTAGAGACCTTTCTTGACGAGAATTTACAAGTACAAAATCTAGAGTACCCATTGAAATACAGGGAGTAACGGAAAACCCCTTACAAGCGGAAAGTGGCAGAACGTACTGGTGAAATTGAACCTTTAGCGTGGTTCGTAATCTGCAAATTCCCTCATTTTAAAAAGTAACATTTTCAAAAAATGAGTAACAGTTCCCGAAACGCGTTACTTGCCCATCACTAAAGTGGCCCCTCTCAACCCTCACCTGCAAAGAGTCATACCACCTCCTAACAGATCTGCTGCCCCGGAGATGCTTTACATTGAAGTTTATCAAAAGCATTTGCAACATACGCAATACTAAAAAGCAGCAATGCATATTGTCTTTCCACTCTTTGTTTATGTTTTCCTAGTGTTTTCTCACTAAAAAATGGCAATTTAACTGACGTCAACAAAGAAATTTTTAGTAGTATGTACATTTTATCATTTCACGAGCTCTTTTTCACCATGTATTCCTAGTTGATTCCTAGTAAAAATATCCGAGGTAAAAAACCAAAGTAAAATAGCACACATCAATCGATTCAACAACAGACTTTGTATGACTTTCTTTACACAACATGACAAACGTTGTCAAACGTCGTGCAATCGTGCCATGTCTGTCATCAATCACAACCTACGAAGATTGGTAGTCAAACCAAAAAGATCCAAGCAAGATCCAAGATCTTTTTGAGGAAATGTTGATTGCATTTCTGCTTTCCTATTAACTATTCCTAACATTCGCCTTCTCTTCACATTTTCCCGAGACATTTATTTTCTGAAGAAGCGAGTCGGCAGTACAGTAAATTATGAAAATGTACTAGGATTCCATATTCTTCAAGATATTCTTCGAAAGATCAACAGTTTCATTTTAGCAATAAGGATGAATGCATGCAAATTTTACCAAAGAGATGATAGATATGGATAAAATTAAAATTACCCATTGATAATTGTCATTGTCACTTTTGACGTTTTTGTGAAGTTTATGGAAATTAAATAATACAAAACATAAAATTAAATACAATTTCTTATTTCGTCTGCTAAAATTTTAATTAAGAAACGTTCTGTTGCTTTTTGTGGGCACGCACACATGCACGTGTGCATTTTTCGCCATTGATTTGACAACAACAAGAAGCTGCTTTGTCCTGTTATTTGTTCCACACAAGAAAGAAAAGAAGACTTGGAACTGGAACTTGGACTTGGAAAAGAAGACAAGGAAGCATGCTAAAGCTGTTCAGACTGTGCATTTCTTGAAAATCCGTGTACAGTGTACTGTAGTTCCGTCGAAAGATATCATTCATCAATAAGGAGGCAACTTTTTGAATTCTTGAATAAATATTAAGGTTCATAACTTTTTTATTTACTTTCTCGTGTAGTTAAAGGTGCAAGTTCGTCATCGCGGTAGATTACAGCCACACACGGCCGACAACATGCAAAAAACAGGGGCGTTTGATGCGACAATAAGTCGTAGTCTTTGCTTTCAATCATTTGCAGTAGTTCCATTGTCATATCTACGACTGTTGTTGCATCGGCTTACAAGAGTATTATATTTTGTCGCTCTGTTCTTCAGATATAATTCTAGTTAACCATGTAGTTTCTTCAAGCTACTGGCATTCATCGCACTTTTAGAGAAAATCGATTAAATCGATCGATTTCACTCTTTTTTTGTCTATGGCCACCCTTTCCTGTCGCCTGACAGATGGCCAAGTACTCATTCTTTAACTTGCGCGGCATGATTCGCACGTTTTTACAAAAACGTAAAATAATTAATAAATTCAGTGTTAATTGTTGGGAAAACTAATTATTTCCCTATTTAAACTCAGTGATACACCGGGTGAGTGATTTTTTGGTATTTTTATGTGTCTTGATGTGATTGATTGACTGAGGTGTTTTTCACCTGATGCACCATTTTTTCCTTGACGGTGGGTCTACGACTCAATTCGCTGGAAAACCACACCATTTTTCCTAGATGGTCTCGAACCACTGGAAAGCCTGGAGGTTGACCGCGAGTCATCACGATGGCATTTTGCATAGCAAAACATACGGTTCAAACTGGATCTATGTTATAAGTGTGCAATATATTCGCATAGGGCTTGCCCAAGCGATATATAACGTCTGGAGGTTATGCCGCGAGCTAACACGAAGGCAAATGTTATATAATACAAATGGTTGCTGTCAATCTTTATTTCGTTGGTAATCGACCCCAGTCTTCCACGAAATACATCTTAGCCTAAACGATGCCCAAAGTCATCAGTAACGTCTCGAGTTTATACCTTGACAAAATTTTATAAGAATATCTTATAAGTACCCGCTACCGATTTAAATAATCAAGCAATTATTGGACACAACAGTACACAGCTTGACATAGACCTTTCTTTGTCTTATGATCTGTTTTTCACACGATCGTGTCATACCCAATGTATTCCTAAAAGTATATATAAAATTTCTACTTAGAAATAGATATGTTAACTGTTATTTGGTCGTTACTCGAACCACTAGGCTATGTCACACATATAAGCTTGCTAGCAAAAACAACTGTTGATTTGTGTCAAGTTATTACGCGAGAGCGTCAACATTTTCACCTATGCGATTCAATTTATTCGCATAAGGTTACTGATAAGGAATACATTTATTTTTCCTCTTATATACGGTACGCGCCCCTTATTCCTACGAAAAAGAATTAACTCGAAGGCAATGCCACGAGATAATGATGTACTTACTAAAACATGGCTAAGATTCTATATATCATATCACATCACCATGGAATATTTCATTAATTACGTAAATTTTGTATTTTATACAAAAACGTATCTATTTGTGAATAACACTATTGAAGTCATTGCGAAACTTGCAACTAATCGCGACATTGTGCGCAGTTTTTTTATACCATGGGAATACCCTAGCTCAAAATATACCCTTCAAAAATACAAGTAATTAATAATGCCAAATGCATAATATTACACGCGAAAACCGCAATATAAGTTACATTCTGTTAAAAGAACGCACCAATATTAGATTTACAAATATTTTTTAAATCTACCTTCTTTCGATTTACGTTTTATCGAACCATGGTGCAATTGAGTAGTGAAATGTCAATTAAATTTCACGTACCTATTTGCCTACAGGTGAATAAGAAAAATATATTGGTATACAAATACCGTATTAAATACAACCAAACCAACGCATTGTGCTTTCTTAACATATGGAAAAAATGTTTCTTTATTGTACAAACATAAATGTTTGTACCCTGTATTTATCCTACTTTGGATACCCTGTATTTATTATACTTTTGATAAACCAATTAACTGGTTGTGTTGTATGCAAGTTTCCCGTTATTCAGCAAGATTTTAGGACGTAAGTTCTTTATAGAAAGAAAAGATTCAAGACAAGATTTTGTTTACTTCTTTCTAGTAGATTTATATTATATTATATCATATAATGATAGACACCTGCTCGCCAAAGCTTACTTCAATACGCTTATGGTCTTACCTTAAAAAATCTTTTACAGTTTTTGATTTTCATTAAATAAAACAAAGGATAGAATGATTAGTCGACTTTACAATACATAACTTACCCAACCATTGGTTGCCCACCCCACCTCCCATAAAAAGGGGGGGTGTGTACTTCCTGCAGGAATAGATGTGTACCTATGTAGGTAGGTCTATACAGGCCAGATTCGTGCACATATTGCGACTGGTCTATGAAAGTCCATCATTCAGAAAGAAACGAAATAAGTAGATAATAAATAATATCCTATTATTGAAAATACAAGTATTTTCCTACTATATTATTATTATTAAGTATAATTAATATAAATTAATTATTACTTACAATGTGATACTTTGATTATTTTATTTCATAAATTACCACATTACGACAAGAAATATAAAACATTATATTTTGAACACTAATAAATAAACCTATTTTGGGATTCACACTTATTTACCCAAATACATACATTTAACCAAAGCACATACATTAAGTATTCAACTATTCCTTATTAGGAATTGAATATTATGATTTTTATTTGTAAAATATGTAACCTCTGTCCTAAGGTTATTTAATTTCAATTCAATTGGAATGTTATGTTACGAACACGTATTGCGAGGATAAAATTACCAAAATATTTTGGTAGTTGGATAAACATATTCTTCAGACAGAATAACTTAAATGACTTATGTCATATAGGTAATATCATGAATATTTGCTACCCTGTCGGTATAAATGAAGAGTGAAAACGAGTAACTTTTATATTTTTCTATACTAAACAATAGAAGATAATAAAATTATCTTACCTAATTGGTGAACTATTTACTTCTTTTGTGATCAAACCTATTTAAATATAAGGTGGGATCAAAAATGTTATATCTTATTCCTATCTCGTTTGTTACGTATTTTACAAATACTATTGAATTATCTCAGGACCTAACAAGGTTGCTGTTAGATTTTATGTGGGTAAAAAAGTTGTTAATTATTTACAGTATTGTAAGGAATTCTCAATTAATTCGTTCTACGTAGATCCATACATTATGCACCACAGTAGACAAAGCGTTTTATTATAAATATTGTATTTCGTTCCAATTTCAATGAAATTACTTATGAAATCAATAATCTCCTAACCAAATGTTTCATTTTACTTGACTTCGTGTAAAAAATGAAAACGAGTAAATCTTTTTTCGCAATGTTTGATAACATTGTTTTAAAATAAATAGGTAGTCCTGAAAATAGTTAAATCTTGTACTTCCGCTTTTCAACCAAGTACAAGTTGTTAAGTGATAAATAAATTTGGTCCTATTCTAGTAGACTAGACATGGTTTAATATTTAACAAGGAAATCATATTATTCAATATTATTGTGTCATGATTAGAAGGTTACATGCAGTAACCTAATCGAAACATGTTCACCTCGTTCACCACAAGAGTATCCTTGCAATTTACAAAAATTTTAAATTACCATAAATATTTTACATCAAAATAAAATGTAAAAAACTTAGTTCAATATTATTATTATGACATACAGAAATAATATTGAGTTTTAGAACCAATAACAATATTGTTAGGAAGAAAATCTGTCTTCCCTCGTTCTGCAGGTACACAAAACTTTAAAATAATAAAATTTATTAACAACCTATTAACATTCTGAGTATTTTGAATTGCTTTTTATTAATAAAAGCAATGAGAAAAATATAAGACATCAATAATAATATTAAATTTATTTATTGATTATTATAATAATATAAAATTAAGTGTAACCACATAAACGTAAATTTTTTACCGTTTTATTATTAAAAAATAATTAAATCAAGTGTAAACACATAAACGTAATTATATTACCGTTTTATCCAAAGTGTTGTTATTATTTGAAAGCAGACATTAATTCTTTAGGACATTAATTCTAGATGTCTGACTTATGACTGTTTTAGTGTTTTATTATTTTATAACCAAAATCCTGCATCATTAATTCTTTTAAAGTTCATTTATTTTAAAGTTCTTTGGAAAAAATAGCATTAATAATTTAAATGCTTATTCAAAGACTATTTATTTAATCTTATGTACATGGATTACAATTTAATAATTATAATTCCTGTTTAAATAATCAAATTATAAAATTTCGTTGCTGTGTGAGTATACACGAAGTAAGCACAGTTAATTAAGTTCCTATAAAAATTTAATAATTTACGCCTTAATTAACTATAAAGTGAACTATATCAATAATCAAATATTTGTGTAGCTCAAAATTATCCTACACGTATTCGAGTTTACAGGTATACTATAATGTACCATTCAAACCGAACTTGATGTAGTTTAGCCTGAAAAAGCTTTTGAAGCAAAACATTTTTCAGGTGTGTTTATAATCTTTGATAACTTTATATTTAGTTGAGTCAACATCATCATCATCACTGCTGGCTCACAGCGCTCGATGATAATGTAAAGATTATGGTTAATATTTAATTACCAGAAATAGAAAGAAAACTATGTTTTCACCACGTTTTTATTTCAACGCCTTAGAAATTGCTTGCTAATGTGTAACGCTCGTATAATTTTTGACATAAGTACAAAAACAACGATAATCAGAACTTTTATCTTAATCAGGGTTTGTGGTGAACCTATTTTTAGTAGTTAACTTAAAGATATGTTTAGAATAAAATAATTTAAAGTGAATGTACCTAATCCCTACACATAATCCAACTTATGTTTAAGGGCTGTCTGTACAACTGACTAATCTTTTCTATTATAATGTGTTGTGAAATACAACACAATATCTCTGAACATCTACATGGTTAACTAGAATTATATCTGAAGAACAGAGCGACAAAATATAATATATGATCAAACGAACTTGCAAGTGAAGTTCGATCGATATTATATGAGTCGCTCTGTTCGAAGATATAAGGTCCCTCCCACCCAAACCCAGTTGTATAATAGAAAAGATTAGATCTACTGCTATCTCTAAAGAATGAGTACTTGGCCATCTGTCAGGCGACAGGAAAGGGTGGCCATAGACAAAAAAAAAAAAAAGAGTGAAATCGATCGATTTAATCGATTTTCTCTAAAAGTGCGATGAATGCCAGTAGCTTGAAGAAACTACATGGTTAACTAGAATTATATCTTCGAACAGAGCGACTCATATAATATCGATCGAACTTCACTTGGTAAGTTCGTTTGATCATATAATATGTCGTCTTCGATGATGAACAAAATTTTACCCTAAAGGTAAAGGTAGTGTGTTTGTTCATCCAGAACAGTCGCATAACATATCTCTTGCCATTAACTTCAACCACGCGAGTTATTCGAAAGTTGTTAACCACGTGCGGGTGCTGCATGCAAGGAACAAACTTGCATCTTAAGCATAAAGGGTGCCACACACCGGGCCCGTATGCGTAATGTGCACGTCACCATGTGCGTGAAGATGACGTTGTATCGTATACGATTGTAGGGATTGTATGAAACACCACCGCACACCGCGCTATGCGTGGAGTGTGATGACGTGCACGTCACGCACAAGGGCCCGGTGTGTGGCGCCCTTTAGAGCGCCAAAAATGTGCGCGCGTTTGAATGCGCGGCATCGCAGGTGTATTGACAGTTTGTGTTGTGACCTACCAGGCTCGCATAAATAAAGAAAGCTCATCTAAACTGTCCAAACACTAACTTTATTTGAGGTATTGACAGTTTTGCGTTGAAACCTACCAGGCTCGCATAAAATGTCGAAAGCTAGTCTAATCACTTTATTTGAGGGCTTTGAGGACATCGTGAGGGCATTGATTTCGTTAGTGATGGGAACGATCAAATTTGTACTACCTAAGAATACTAGGTTACAAATGTTATTTTTAGGTTTTAAAAAATTTGCGTTTTACGGTGTGATACTCCACACAAAGGTTTCTTATCACCTGTATGTTTTGCCACTTTCGGCTTGTAAGGGGGTTTCCGTTACACCCTGTATAAGCTCTGAAAAGTTAGCTCGCTCTGATATTCTATCTACAAAGTGTGGCCCACAACAGCCGCAGATAATATTTTCTTATCAGGGCAAAATTACCCATTAAATGACTTTCCAATTATTATTCTTACCTTGATTTATGTTCAACGGGGAAAAGTTGTTCAGGGTGTTTTCACCATGTAAAATATTTGCCCTTGTTGTATGCCCACATAGCATGTGAAGATAGAAACAATTTTTATGTGATTGAACTGTTTAATTATTAACATTGTTTTGTTTGTTTCAGATACAAATACATAAATATTTTATTCTTTTGCTTCGACTGGCTGGCAATGAGCAACTCCTGTTACAATCCATTCATCTACGCTATTTACAATGTAAGTAAATAAACTTAATTTATTACAAACAATCTTACAGGTGAAATAGTTAAGAATTTATTTTTGAACGACCAGTTACGAAGAATTTATGCTTTTATCCAAGATATAATTTTGTATGAATCTATGACGTAGCTGACGTATAATTTTTAGGTAGGTACCTATGATGATTTACTTGTTATTGTGAATCATTGATTAACAATAACAAGTATTATAAAAAGGACTACCAAAAATTAAAAATAAATACGTTTCAGTAATTTGAGACAATTATTCTTCACCCGGTGGCCGGTAGGTAAAAAAATATACCTAAATTCTAAAATATTTTAATAAAAACACGCCAGAACATGCAGACACATTTATGAGTATATAAATCTGCTAAAGGAAGTAAATATTTAATAATTTTCACGTATGATTAATGGCAGTCGTAAATATTGAAATATCTCATACAAACCACCACCTACACAAAGAAGAAAATAAATATAAATAGTCTGGTATGTAATGAAACTTGCATGCACAGTGATGAGTTCCTTAACCCCTCATGAAAATATCAGAACAAACATATTCGCTTTCTCCACGACATCAGCTCGTCTTGTAGCTCGTAAAACCGACCACATTGTAAACATTGCTTAAGTAAATATTTCAAGAAGTAAACAGACTTTTTATTCGCGGAAGAATTGTAATAAGAAAATTATACCTCCGTCATTGTGTTTGCTTATTTGGTATACCATCAGTATTCATCATCATCATCATATTGTCGGTAGTCTCCGTAATTCATGAAAGGAGTTTAATTATTCTTTCACTTTTTGAAAACTTGTAGAATTACCTACTGCAGGTAAGATTCAAGCTGCGATTTTCGTACTGGCAAAGTTTCTTCCAACTGGGCTAAAACCAAGATTTTCGGGAAGTGTTTCAAAAATTCCTTGTCTTTTTACTAAAATACGTAGAGACTTGTATGTAATAATTACTTATTATTTATTTATGCGGAAATTTCGTCTAGCCATCTAAGTCATTGGCCGAGAAATATGGAAAAATACGTAGGTATTTTGAATAGAGCGTATTCAGTGACACGAAATCAGTCAACACCTAAACCATGACTCACTGAGCTAGAAGATGTCTTCATGTTGTAAGTATAATATTAAAGAAGTCAGAATATTTGGACTAAATAATAAACCGATCGTGGGTTGAATTTATGTTTAGGTATAACATTTTTTCACAGTAGGTAAATCCAAAAAATTCTTACTTATCTTTTCTTTTATGTCAATAAGAAGCAACTGAGCGAGATAATTTTATGGACAGAAATAGCTGAAGGGTCGAAAAGTTATTAGGGAAACATGGGAAAACCTTATCTTTTGACGCAAAACCATGATTAAGAAAAGTTCTTCTTTTTTCATACCTAAGGGGATTCAACAAACATGTAAAAAGTTGACTCGTGGAAGTATTCGAATAAACTGTATAGTGCACCACTCACAAACAATAGTATCAGTTACAAAAGAACATTATTTTAAGCTCACGGAAGCTTTTTAAAAGAAACTAGAGCACGGCATATTCATGACTGAGACTTTGTAAGGTAAATGTATTTTCTTTCTTTTTTTCTTTCTATTCCATTGAAAAGTAAGTATTCACGTAAACATTTTACATATAGTGTTTTGTGACAAAAAGCGTTGTTTACAAATGACAGTAGTGAAAGTAGTGGACAAGGAGTAAAAATAATTAAGCAAAGTCATAGGCAATCAGTAATCAGTTATTACATAAGTTATTATTTGCATTGCCACATGGTTACATGAGATCTTAAAATTATCACAGAGTTCAGCATGTCATAGGAATTAGTTGGCGTCATACTCTACGTAACTGATTCCATTTCATCATAAATGAAACTAATACGAATCTTATTTTGTCGTCTACAAATAAAAAATAATTACGATTTTGGATATTCATTTCAAATTTTGCATTCTGCGTGAAAAATAAAAATGAAGATAATAAAATCAACTCTTTTGTCTCTTAAAGCCCTCTTCATTATATTAATGTAAAATGAAAAATAGCGCTGGAATTTTATTTAAGAAATTCTTTGTTACGGCCCGCCCACTTAATAGCTAAGAACACTGAACGCGCTAATAATAGAACATTATTGGAAACTTGAAATAGACAACGTTAACGACGTTATAGTGATTAGGTTAATGCGCTTAGACTATGTTGGAAATAGTGTTTCCGCTATGGGATGACTCGTGGAAGATTACAGTGGAATGGAAGGCGATTTTTACGCGAGCTGCCTTATTTCCGCCATTTCGCAAGGTCCGATTGATGACATTCCGTAAATCTTAAGTGGATATCATGGCTTTACATCCTCTGCAGTTGTCACGGGTTATCATTCGTATGGTGGCTGTCGCGCATTGCAATAATATACGATTCATGTACGATTCACCTTATTGACCCCTTACGATCTAAATAAAGAATGTACAAAGCTACACTTTCGGAAATCAGGTCGTAAAAACTCGTAAATCATGGTGAATGGTGAGGAAGTCACGAGACAGGAAAGTATCCGTCTCAATAAATGTTATTTCCCGGAAGAGTCGTTTTGCTACGGCAAACAACTGTCATTTTGAGTGTTTTGCGTGAGACACCTGATTCGAGGGTTTTTCAACCAGGTTTTTTGCTTTTTCCGGCCCCACAGTAGAAAAAATCTTAATACATTAATAGTCTGCAACTTGAAAATGACAAAATTGATTTTAAAACTTGTCAAATGGTTGGTCGAATGCGACTAAAACATGATACATGGGTCATAGTAAGCTTACCACATAATTCTGCTAATAAGTTTAGGCACTTTCTCGAAAACACTTGGCTAAACTGAACAACTTTACCCAATAACCAAAGGTCAAAGTATAAAAAATTAGACTTACCATACAAATCGATAAATCAGCTAATCGATCAATTTACTGTGAGAGTTTTATATTTTCAAATTTTGGAAGCTGTATTGAGCTTAGCATTTTTTGGGAAAGTGCGGTACCACCCTGTATACATAAAAATAATTTTACCTTCGAAATGTGGTATTGGTATAATAATATACAGGACAAAACACAACTTTCTTTCGAGCTACTTACTTGCTTCTTCATCTTTAAGTAGGACACAGTCATTAACGTGCAGTCGACGCTGTTCTAAAGTGAAGTTATTTGTCTCAGTAAGAGGCAATTTTCCTGAAGAGCCATCACACTTCACGGATCCAATTGCTGTCATTTAGACTAAATTGCTTACAAACTGATTACAGCGAGAATTTGGCCACGTTACGAGAATGATTTTCTTTCGGACAAACTTTCCTGTTCTCTTGCTCTAGACTAAATTACGTGCAAACTGATTAGATACACCGAGAATTAGGCCTCGTTTTTAGAGATCGCATTTATGTTCTTGGCTTGCACTTATACTTAAAAGGTGAAATTTTATTACTTACTGAACGATACAGAAAACTTAGAGTTGGTGATACCTAAGGATCAACTTTCCGCAGGGCTCAGGGGGTAGATACCTACATAAAAATATGAAAATAAAAATGCCGTTAAAAAAAAAATACCTGCTAGACGTCACAAGCCCGACCTGAGTCTTCTTTGGTATTGTTTACCTACTATTAAAATCTAAAACTCCGAATATCAAGATCAGAAAACGTTAGATATAAATATAATGTCTAAAAATTAATGGAGTCATTCCATTCATGAAAATTGAGAACCATTAAAGGTTGTTGCTATGATCATAAAAATTATATTAATCATAGCAGCAAATAATAAAATTTGTTACAACAAACAAATCTACTATAAACAGTAATTCAGATACTTACAACACTTGGTTAGAACATTACTAGATATTATACATGGCATTAGCAAGCCCATTGAATACTTAGTAATAATAATGAGCTTTACACATGCTCTCATTGTAATAATACAGAAACCTAGATTTACACACGAGTAAGGATTTTTTCCGTGTGGTGATGGTTTAGTTTAGCATCACCCCATTTCTACCCGTGGGTGTCGTAAAAGACGATCAAGAAATGAATACAGGGAATGGATAGCAGCGTTTTTAGTGAATACTTACAACTCCTTACACTGCGCTCAGCAAACCGCCTGCCATGCGTGGTGAGTAGGGCAAAAAAAAAAACAATTAGGGATTGCCCATGTTTAGCAGTGGACTATTGCAGCTGTTGAAATTAAGTAAAGGATTTTTGTTATAAAAGTATTTATTATTTACCTACCACATATTTTTTGCAGGAAAAGTTCAAGAAGGAATTCAAGCAGCGTTTCACATTCGGGCAGAAACCACATAGACACGCCAACGACAGTTATGACGTGAGTAATCCTCGAAAATTCATGATGATCCTCGGAAATTCTTACAGAATAGGCTTATAGGGAGGATATTTTCACATAAAACCATCTATCACTGACAAGGATTTGTCTTACCTAACATTTTCAATACCAAATGCCAATCTGTTCTATCCGTGACAGGTACCTGTGAAAAGTAAAGCTCGGAAATTGTACAAAGGCGTATCTTTAAGACAAACGGATCAAGTAGGTAAAAAACTCAAAAAAAAATCCTTTGATTTCTTTATTGTCGTTTACAATACAGTGTGTAAGGGACGGTGTCCCGAAAACTTTGTAAGCATGATCAGACCATGAAACTAAACAACTTTTTTTATGGAGCCAATGTCGGTAAATGACAAAAACATTCCGACCTCCTATACAAAATTCACGATCAACTGACTGACTTCGTACGGGAAGTAAAAAAAAATTGTCGTTTACCGCTTTATGGTCCATGAGGAAAATTTATCAGTTTCATGATCTGAGCACGTCTGCAAAGTTTTCGTTACATCGTCCCTTACACCTCGATTAGGTAAAAAAATGGCTAATTATTACATGAATAGTTTATGTTTTTTGCTCTATCTAACTGTAATTTAACACTTTTTTTGTATTGTCCCAAAAAAACCACCTACCCATTACCAACTATATACCTACTGCTTTTTTTACATATCTATGAACAACCAGTATAAGTTGACCAACTACTCTTTAATAGGTAGTTGGTTTTCCTGGTCAACGACATGGTTTGAATAACATTTCTAAAACGTACTGCAGAAAATCTAGGTAAAGAACAATTTCCTTGCAATAATCTTGTAAGATTATTATAAGGCTCTTGCCTAATGTGGTGATAAGACGGAACAAATGATCTTTGGCAGGCACATAATCGTTAACCCTGTACTCCACACAGTAATATCCAAGTCGTAATTATAAGAAAGTCTTCCTTACTTTTCAAATTGTAGCAATTTGGTTGATCGTTATCTACGTTTTATCTTTTGACTGTGGACATTGTCACGTACTTACGTTTATGGAATGAAACAATGATATCACCCACAGGATATTTTTTTGGAATCGTATTAATAATTATCAGCTAAAGCTAATACAAGATACATAAATAATTGATCAATTAATCTACGGTTCAAACATTAGTAGTATAAGAAGTGTTATTTACGTTGTTGACCACTCTTAACATCTATGCGGTGAATTGAGTATGTTGGCTCAAAACTCATAGTAGGTAAAGTATTTAATTCATTTCAATGTTATTTTTTGTACAGGACGGCCAATCCTACCGGACGCGAGTGATGTCCTTCCGTTCAACAAATGACAGAAGCATCTACGGTGCAAGAAAATCAATAAACACCTTGGACCCCTTGAAAACCCACAACAAGACCCCCTGCCAATGTCTACGGATGCAAAACAGCTTCAAGGCCGAGAACGGCTTCCAAAGAAATAAATTTACCGTGAGCTTTAATAATAAGAAAGAGGCGACTAATAATAGGCCAGGAAAACGTCCAATAAATGACAATGATATACCCCTAGGCGACGAAAGAGTCGGGGAATTGTATATTTTTCCAAACAGCAACATTGTGGAATTCACAGACATATCCTATGATGATAAAGTGTAAAAAACATAAAAAAATCATTGCATAGATCGTATTGTTAGATACGTAATAGAGACTATTTATTTTAAGGAAACATGTGATGTGATAGAAATATGATTAAGTTATAAACTGTAAATAAAATCTCATTAAATGCTACTTTGAAAATACTAATCTAATCTTGTTTTTTTTTTGCACTTACTATAAGGATCGGATTCTATTTCATTTTAAAGACAACTTTGATTTCGATTGAAATGTAAGAATAACGATTTCTAGTAGGATCACACAGTTTGTTAGAGGTAAACAATCTTTAACTGTATGAGTATAACCAAGAATACCTAAATAAAAGTTAAATTAACACAAAAATAAGTAAAACCCATCATCAAGGCAAACTAATTTACCAGACATTTTAAGCACGTTTTTATCGCCCCTAGGTTTTAGTAATTTCAAAGCTTGTTCTGCGTTAGGTATCACCCTCCATTCCTAATGCGTTTGGCACCAGATGGTTAGAAGTATGGGCGGGCAAAAATGTTACCTATTTACTTTTTAATTATAAACAGGGTGTATCTTAAAGTACACATAAGCAAGCTATAGAGTGGGTATATTGTTCAGCGCCGTTGTTGTGCCCAACGGAAGCTAAATCGGACGCGTCAAATGTAGGAGCAATATAGACGTATAATAGTGTTGTTTTGCTACTGATGGACAGAGAGGTTATGTTCGTACCCGTACTAACTGTTCATACCGACTAAGGGGCACTGTATTGTACATAATGGTTTATAATTAATTACAGATATCGCTTTTCCACTTCCCATTGTTATCCGTCGCAGTGAGCGTGCAACCGACTGATTCCTTCCTTCAGCTATTCTCAAAGCCGCGTCATCCTAGCAGTTGACACTTTTATCCCGAATCATTGTCAGGGAATTCCCGTTTTGTTCATGCGACGCTAGCTTCCAATAAGATCGGATCTTATTGTGTGCGAATAGCGTGCGAGCTCTGGGCAAAATTGAATTTACACGCCAACGACTTATACTTAGTAGGGTCGAGGCTGTAAGGAGTGTGAGTTTTGCATAAGCCTCGGTGTTCTATAGATTGGAAGAAACTTTATGCGTCCCTTTAAATTTGCGTCGTTTTAGTTGATTCAGATTTTCCCAGTGAAATGAATGCTTATTGCACGTATAAAAATTTGTAATATAAAGTAGGTATAATGTAACAAGAAAACGTGTTAACAACGTGCGAAAGTGCCTGTCTTTTTCGATACACGTTGTATACAAACACATAGGTAAGTAAAACTTCGGATAACCTCTGATTATTGTGCGACACTCATTATTGATTTGACATCCATTTAGTATGTTAGTTAGCCAGGAAATAAAAGCCTGTATTTGCTACGTTTTTATTTAGTTGGGCACTCGTTGGCACTTTGTTATGTTGTTACGTTGATCGCTTACTCAAAGACCCCAGATGGACAGATTCGAAAAACAAGTAGGTATACGATATGTAACGGACGGTGTATCGAAAAGTTTGCAGGCATGAGCTGACCGTCGACCTCTTGTATAAAGTTCCCGACAGCTGACTTAGTTTCCGTTGAAACTAAGAAAAATAAAAAATCTTACATGCGCATATGAAAAGGTATTTTCCGTCACTAAAGCCGTAGGTTGGTAGACAAGACAGGGTTGCACAGAACCTGGGTTTTTCAAAAAAAATACAGTATTATTATCATAATCAGAAACATTCGTACAGTTTAATGGAGAAATGATACATTGCGTTATAAATTTTCGTGAACAGCATTTCATATTTGGTATTTCTCATCTGATATTAAAAACCTCGAAAAAATTACATATTTTTTCATAGGTAGGTTATTGCAGACAGTGGCAACAAAGATTATATAATTGGACCGAGAAACGCGGTATTCGTTTTATACAGAATACACAGAATAAGGATGATATTAGATACTCCGGATGAATGTAATGAAGTAACATATACATTGATTAAAAGAAGAAATAGCTGAATAAAGTAACATACAGGATGTAAGGGACGGTGTAACGAAAACTTTGAAGGGATGCTCAGACTATGAAATTGAACAACAACTTTTCCCAAGGAACATAATATGGTAAACGAAAAAAGAAACGACTTTCCATACAAAATGGTCACGATCAGCTGACTGACTTTGTATGGGAAGTAATTTTTTTCCTCGTTTACCGCCATCATAGTCTAATGGTCTTACATTCCCAAAAAAACACAAGCCTACGTCACTAGTATTGCCACTTTATTTCAATAAAATACGTTATGGGGTAAATTCAATCTCAGAAAAAATAGCTAAAATATTTCTTAATAATTTTATAATTTAAATTTACGTGTGTACTAACTTGAACTTTACAACAACACTTAAATTGTATTTATTAGTTAACAGTATCATAAATGATTTACTAAAAACATCATAAAAGTGGGAAATTCTGGTAACCCACAAGCATGATGACGTAGGCTTGTGTTAGTCACGTGGTTCACGAGTCTCGGAATGGAAAACCAGGCGGAGTATCTTATTATACCATGACCGCCATATGTTCCCTGGGGAAAGTTGTACAGTTTCATAGTCTGAGCACACCTGCAAAGTTTTCGTTACACTATATTTATATTTTATATTTTTATTTATTTTGGCAACAAACAGTCATGTACATAGTTGTTTATAACTTATCTTATTCTAATAAAGACCTTGAGTGCCGACAATTTTTTGGGAATACATGTTTACAAATCAGACAATGTAAGAAAAAAGGAACGCGCATTGCTATCACATCAATGCGATTAACTAATAAGTAAGTGCGATAATTGTACATATGTTTACATCTATTGCCAACAACAAACAAATCCGTCTATACATGAACAAACAGTTTTCGTTTACATAACCAAACAAAATAGGTATGAAATCTATGAAATTATAAGTTGTATGTAGAACAATGATAATAGGATTTTGAAACCTCATAATACTCACTATTGAACTATATTAGGCATTTAATCCAAGATAAACTTCAGATACCTAATGTGATGCGTTTAAATCGTAAACTTGCTAAGTGTCTCGATTTTTCTGATGTGAAGTGTATATCTTAAAAATTGTGTTTTGTTGACAGATCATCAAGCAAAGATTTTTTAAATGCATTTAAGTTGGTGCTGAAGATGTCTAAATGAGACATTTGTTCATTGTACATTTTTAAGCAGCGGCGGAAGAAAGTGTTTGAGGTATAATTAGTACGGGCTCTTTTGACAGCAAATAAGTTGTTGGTTCTGCGAACACATTTAGTTGGAGTTTTAAATTTAACTTTTTCTATAAGGTTAGGGGAGTCTATTACATAGTTAATAATTTTATACAAAAACATCAAGTCAAACTGTTTTCGTCTGAGGTGTAGGGGTAGCATTTTATGTTTTTTAAGTGAATCTGCGTAAGAAAATACACTATCGCCCGACCCAGTTCTGTATTCAAGAGTCCTTAAAAACACTTTTTGTATTCTCTCTAGTCGTTGGATATCACAAGCATAGTAAGGATTCCAGACTACAGAACCAAAGTCTAGCAATGAACGGACAAGACTAAAGTATAAAATTTTATATGTGATACAATTTCTAAACGGTTTACAAGTCCGCAAAAGAAAACCCAACTGTTTATATGATTTTTGTATAATATTTTCTAAATGTGCTTTGAATGTAAATTTTTTGTTATTGCAGACAGTGGCAACAAAGATTATATAATTGGAACGAGAAACGCGGTATTCGTTTTATACAGAATACACAGAATAAGGATGATATTAGATACTCCGGATGAATGTAATGAAGTAACATATACATTGATTAAAAGAAGAAATAGCTGAATAAAGTAACATACAGGATGTAAGGGACGGTGTAACGAAAACTTTGAAGGGATGCTCAGACTATGAAATTGAACAACAACTTTTCCCAAGGAACATAATATGGTAAACGAAAAAAGAAACGACTTTCCATACAAAATGGTCACGATCAGCTGACTGACTTTGTATGGGAAGTAATTTTTTTCCTCGTTTACCGCCATCATAGTCTAATGGTCTTACATTACCAAAAAAACACAAGCCTACGTCACTAGTATTGCCACTTTATTTCAATAAAATACGTTATGGGGTAAATTCAATCTCAGAAAAAATAGCTAAAATATTTCTTAATAATTTTATAATTTAAATTTACGTGTGTACTAACTTGAACTTTACAACAACACTTAAATTGTATTTATTAGTTAACAGTATCATAAATGATTTACTAAAAACATCATAAAAGTGGGAAATTCTGGTAACCCACAAGCATGATGACGTAGGCTTGTGTTAGTCACGTGGTTCACGAGTCTCGGAATGGAAAACCAGGCGGAGTATCTTATTATACCATGACCGCCATATGTTCCCTGGGGAAAGTTGTACAGTTTCATAGTCTGAGCACACCTGCAAAGTTTTCGTTACACTATCCCTTACACCCCGTATACGTATTTGTAAAAAGAAGAAATAGCATTATGAATGATCAAGGGACCCCTGATTCTGTGACATCGACATGAAGCCGTTCGCCCAAAGCCAGCTGATGTGATATCTGTGTGATGTGATATCTGCTGTGATTTTAACTTCTGGCTCGCGTCCACAAACGATGCAACCATCCAATACACGATACTTATACCCGATATTTTAAGGTAAGTAATTTAATCAGTAACAAGAAAGATAAAATAATTTGGCACTTACTATGTTTAACATGGGTGGGACCTTTTTTAAACATTCTCGGCTAGCTTACAAAATAAGAAACGCCGGCAGCAGACCGTCGGAAGTAAAATTCACGTCATACTAAAATGACAAGCTGGCGGCACCGTGAAGCCGCGGCAGCCAGCTTACAAAAGTTATAAAATAATTATGCTGTTATATTATAATACAATTTGTTTTATACTTGTACCTACTTAAAGCGAAACGTACATACAAACAAACAAACATACAATCGAAAAACTGAACTTCAATCGACTTAAACACGAGCTGCATAGGATTCTTTTTCCACAATAAAATCTAAATTGTTTATTGGAGCACTAGTTGTAGCTCCATCTATTTTCACAAAGTGGCGAATCGTTTTTAACTATACATAAATGAATTAACCATCATTAATTTATTCATTAATTTCATTATAGTACTTTGCGAAAAAGATTTATTTCCCATTGAGTTTTTAATCAGACTTTTGTCTCCTTTGCAGACGTAAGCTCCTTTAACTTTTGTATGGGAAGCGTCTCGCTTTAATACGTATGTATGCTGTCATGTCAAGTGTTCAGAATGGAAACACCATGAAAGTAAGAAGTAACTTATTCTTTGAAGGTAAGTAGATGTTTGTTCAACTCCACTTGAAATCGCTAGCTGCTCCTCAAAGTTTTCACAGAACTCTTCAATTTGATGGTGTACCGATGTGAGGTAAGTTTTCTTAAACAAGGTAAGGTAGAGCAATATAACTTGGCGTCACAGCGGTTTTAAAAAAATTACTTGGACATTAAATATCCAGCGATAAATCTATTTCCAAAAAACTTTGGGTACAGATAATGTCCCATGGCACTCCACCTTGACATAGAATGAAAAAATTAATACTAGAAACTTTCAGACTATTTCGTTACTCACTAGGCTGGATGTCTGCCAGTTGTGGTTCATTTCGCGTGCAAATCACTTTTGCGATGTCTCGGAAACAGAAAACTATTATCCCGACACAGTTCAGTAATTTGCTTATTGCGTGTCTCCCAAAGCGAGTAATCTGAAGCGTGTCTGTTGTAACAATACTGGGTTATTTTTATTCAATACTTACTTACGCAATACGATTCTAATCATGACCAAAATCAATCATACCATAAAACAATGTTTGACCATTTATAAAACAAACTTGATTTATTTTTGCAGTTTAGTTGGTGGCGGTAGTCAACGTTGTTCGTTGTTTCTATTCACAAGTAAAATCAGTCTGCAAACTTTTGTATTGGCTATATTATAACTCCGTATAATGATAACAGTGAAGAAAAATTACAACTTTGGTATATTTTCATCGTAACAATCAGTCTAGTAATACGTCGCCATGCTTATAGGTATAACAAGAAAAATATGTTTCTAAGCTTTTTCGTAGCTAACTGCTACGACAGCTGCTACAATACCATAAAACTTAAACGCTACGAAAAACTTACTGACAGATTTAAGGTAGCATAATAAACAAAATTCTATTTCTTTTGTAGCCCAAGAATACAAAACATACATACATACATCACGCCCATATGCCTTAAGGTGTAGGCAGAGCATTAACGACTGTAAAAACGGCCATTTACACCAGGTTTGACAAAAGTTTGAAAGTAATTCAGAAACATTTCAGAAGAATTTGTATCACCGTAGTGACAAGTTGTGAGCCTGTTGCCTTAAATTGCAATACACATCAACTTTCAAGACCCTTAGTCGCCTCTTACGACACCCATAGGGTAGATATGGGGTGATGTTATTCTAAATCGGCACCACACAGCATTCTATCGAAGCCCGAAAATACGAAACAAAATGTCCTAAAACGTACTCGGAGCAAGCTGTGTCAATGATTTATTCTACCAAAGTTCCACATGAACAAAACAACGTTTATGGTTTCGAATGAATAATGTACGCACTTCCATTTATTTCTTTTACACTCGCAAATGTCGGTAAAGTATTGTTATTTATGATAAACAAATGTTCCTGTTATATAAATGATTTTTAAGGCATTTTCTTGATTTGAAAAGATAAGTTGTACACAAATTATCCCATAACCACCTCCATAACAGCCACAACAGTCCACTGCTGGACATGGGCCTCCCCCTATCGGAGGGTATTGCCATACTCACCACGCTTAGCAGGTGGATTGACGAACGTAGTTCAAGATGTTACATTTACAAAGAACCGTTCCCTTTTCCCTAGGTGATTATCCATTAATCGCTTTTTACGACACCCACGGGTAGAATTGGGGTGATGCTAATCTAAGCCAGCATCACACGGTACAATGTTCAAAGTCTATTTCTAACTTGGCTGTCACGGCTGGTGTAAGTAATGTTTAAAAAATCCTTTATAGGTATTAGAAATGTTTAATAGCTTTTTTCAGAAAAATTCGTCGGCATATCATAAAAAATTCTCCTATCTATAGGTAAAAAGCAAGTGCTACAGTTTTCATAAATAATCCTTGAGGTCTGTTAAGGCCTAAAATTATAAATCTACTCAACACTGAATCAAAGGTTGTTCCATTAATTTCGTCACCCAGACGATAATTACCCCTTTCAAATATGCTGATTAAATTTCTCCGCAAAGCGTTATGTTGTTGATGAATGAATAGCTTGGTAGATGGATATATAGGGTGTATTACAAATCGTAAGATACTTACTTTTGTACCTATACGATATACAAATAACACAAACTTCTATTCTGCTTGGCATCTGGGACTGAACCCCTGGAAGAATTAACATCACTTAGTCACCTCTAACAACACCCACGGTTAAGATATGGGGTGATGACATTCTAAGCCAGCATCACACGGTCACGCTACAAGGATCTTTTCATGTGCGCTGTCTATTAAAAATAACATACGGCTATTGACGCCAGGCATTACATAAATATGCGTTGCTTTATGCCACTATGCTTTGTACCTGTCTACATTTTTATTGGTCTCGTGATCTCGTTGTTGCTTATTCGTAGCTTAGGGATATCTCTTTAAATTCCAATACATTTAATTACTGCGTAGCTTAAACGGCCGCCGTTGACTACCTCGCGAGGGATATAGGAGTGATCGTTATATTTGTGTATACGTATTAACTGACACCCTGTGTTTTAATTAATTTATTTTACAAATAGTTTCACTGCGCGTTGACATGAGGACGTGGTGAGTGACTCTGACACGCCATGAAAGTGATTTGGGATGATTAGATAGATTACGTTACAAATTCCTGCTTTGATGTTACATACATACATATATACATATTTATTATATCACGCTATATCCATTGCGGGGTAGGCAGAGTGTAAACGGTGGCTGTTAAAACCAGCTGTTTACACCACGACTGACAAAAGTTTAAGTCATTGATAAGACACTGTATTACCATAGTTACTGGTGGTCAGCCTGTCGGCTAAATTTGAAACACACGTTATCTCCCAGTTCCCTTAGTCGCTTCTTACGACACCCGCGGGAAAGATGGTAATGCTATTCTAGGTCATACGCCATGGTTTGATGTTAATGAGACAAATAAGATCTTTATACCTATGTGATACTTATTTTACTTACTATTACAAAGTATTAGAACAGTAGAAATCTTGTTAAATTTTTCTCTGTATAGGTGTGTATTTGATTCATCAAAAGTTTTAATTTAATCGTCAGAATAAATATGTGTAACAAAAACACAACAAAATGACAATTCATTAATTAAATACCTAGTTCAATTTTATGTTTAAAGTTTTTTTTAAATGTAAGGTAAAAATTTACTTCAAAATAACCCTTTGTTGGCAGTCACGCACAGTTAACTCCACTTAGCAAATTAAATAAAACTCAAACAAAGAGTCTAACTTCCTACTTTTCAAACTAACCACAACTACGAGTTTGCACTTTGCTTTCCCAGTAGAATACAAGCGGGTTGTTTGATCTTGTCGACAAATAAGCGAATGTACAAAAAATAGATCTGTACAGGGGTGTAAATGGCTAATTTACCACTTTGGTTTATTGTGTCCGAGGCAGTTATCTACCTACACGAGCCTTGATCGTTGTGCGAGTGATCGTAATTCTACAATTCACAACTATTCATTGCAAGAATATATGTACATACAATATGCATATATCACGCCCATATCCCTTGCGGGGTAGGTAGAGCGTAAATATGATAAAAGCGCTATTTACATCACGCCTGACGAAAGTTGAGATTGTACCTATCACTACAGTGACAAGTTGTCATCCTGTCCTAAAATTGCAGTATACATCAACTCTCAAATTCCTTAGTCGCTTCTTACGACACCTACAGGAAAGATGGGGTGTTGCTATTCTAAGCCGGCAGCATATGGCAGCAAGCAAGAGTAGGTATTGTATCTGATAATTATAAGCCTTTACAAAACATTTCTCAAAAACGCGCTCTTTTCTTTTTCCTTCTTTTTAGATAAGCTTATGCTCACATTCAATTTCTCATATTCTGATCATAATTTTTTATACAAAATCAAATTAAAGAAAGCTAGTAGATATTCTTACACGTGTGAGGATAATTGGGAAAATATACACAATATTCTGGCTAATATTTTTCACCTTTAATAAAGCTCCAATGATATTCTTTACACCCACGTATTCAAGACAAATTATCCCAGTTTACTTTACTAAGCACGAAGTGAGGACTACTGCAATATCACATTTATCACACTACAACACAATTTCATTAACTTCTAGTTCAAGAAATATAGAATTACACGACAGGTCCACACGAATGCTAGGATCATGTTGAGGTCATTCGCACTACAATATCGTCCTATGACATGTGATACTTATTAGTTTTTGTTAAGATATTTAGCGAAGATAGCAAGCGCGGTGGAAAAGAAAAGGTGAATAACTTGATTACCTCGCTCGCCTCGCTAATGCTAAAGAAGTTACTGGAATTCAGGTTTAGAACCAGAAAAATAAATTTGATTTATTAAAAGACCAGGAGGTATCATTTACATATGCTGCTAGATAAAATTCTGATTGAAAAAGAGATCTACATGGAGGTAGAGTAAACAAACACTTTCTCAAAACGCAAGTTTCGGAACAAAATACTTAGGTAATAAGTTAATAACAGAACATAGTTATAGCGCTCTAGTATAATAAGAAATGAGTACCTATAAAAATAAAATGAGTTTTAATAAAATGTGGGATGCAGTCGTAAATACGAAATATTTTTGAAGATTTCTTCAAACAGTTTAAAGATGTCGTCTGCGAAAGACTACACTGAAAAAAATCGAGCCAATCAAGTATGGGATTTTGCATGATAGAAAAAAAAATGAATGAAGCAATCAAAAACTTTCATTAAATTAATAATCGCTGTTTGTTGTTCCAATAAAGCTAAAATTGTCAAAAATTTAATCAAGTTATATGATTGATTCTATAAAACAGTTGATTGTTTTTATAATGGAACATTATTAGATTCGATAAAGTAAGTTTTGTTTGTTAGTATAATGCAAGAATATTAAAAACAATAAACCATTCATTTAATTGAATGATGTCGCTTTTTTAATACAAGCATTGTTTTGTTTGATTGTATAAAGTACTGCTTGTTGAATGAATAAACGCACCATGAACGCACCCGAAGCGCGTCGCGACTTGTTGCCGACACTTGTCATTTCGGTCATTTCGTTTGAACCGGCCGTTGCGGTGTGAGTGATTAGTAAAATTTAAGCCTTCCCCAGGAATTTAATAAGTGTATTGCCGCGTAGTGTATTGTGAAAGTGTATTGTGTCCATGGATGAAGTCTCGGACCTCCTTATTACATGGAGTCTCCCAGATCTACGTGCAAATTTTATTAGTAAGTACTTGGCTGACCTGACTGATGCGACCACTTCATTAAATACTACCTAGCTGTTTATAAACTACTCGTAAGGTACTTTTGGTGTAATGGATTATCTATTCTTATGCTAATGGCTCCTACACACTCTGCCGGCTCGCGTGTTCACGGGCCGAGACGACGGGTTGTGCCGGCGGGTTGCATGGGGTGCCGGCGGCAATTGTCTTCGGCAATTTGAGCTGGGCTTGCATTGCCGCCGGCTAGGCCGCGCGCCTTGAGGCCGGCGGTTAAGCCGGTGGCACTAGGTATATGTAGGATCCATGAGACCGAACCTACACCTACAAAACTTAGCAGCAAGGACAGGTGCCAGCACGATGTATATGTCAAATGTAACCTACTTCACATTGTCTGTGATATGATTTTAAAAATATAATCTGTCTTCTTCCTTGGATACCTATAACAAACATCTTTTCATTTACTGAAAATATAAAACTTTATTAAAAATATTACGCTACATGGTAGCAGAGCGTTCAAATCGCTCGGAAAATAAACTATGTGACGCTAAAAACCAAAGTAAAAACTAAAACCAAAAGTAAAAACTAAAAATAAAAAAGTCACAAAGAAAATCCTAAGGAAAAGAACTAAAACGTAATAAAAATGGAGTCGACGATAAAGTTCGAAGAGATAACCAGCGTGCAAAAACTTAGCAATGCAGAGTCATACCCTATGTGGAAGTTCCAAATAGATATCCTACTGAAAAGCTGCGGTCTATACGAGTTTGTGCAAGATGGCGATGTAAAGAGGCTTTCGCTGGGGCCAAGTGACGATTCAAAGAAAGATGCCCAAGCGCAAAGGATTATATTACAATCAATTGATAAAAAAAATATTCCGCTCATCATGACCTGCGATAATGCAAAATTAATGTATCAGAAACTCTGCAAAACGTTTGAAAAATCGACTGACCAACAGAAATGCAACCTTTTACAAGATTTTTACAAATATAATTACAACGAGAAGAATGATATGACTTTCCATATAACACACATTCAAAACCTGGCCCATCAAATCAACCTACTAGGCGAGAAAATCAACGAAAGCATGATCATTTCTAAAATTCTTTCGACAATCCCTCAGAAATACAATTACTTTGCTACTGCGTGGGAGTCTTGCCCTCTCCATGAAAGGACGTTGGACAATCTCACCACCCGGCTAATCTGCGAAGAGCAGAGAAAACAGGAGGATCCAGATACCGCTCCAATAGCTTTCAAAGCAGAGCTGAATAGGAAGCTGTTTTGCTCCTTCTGCAAGAAAAATAATCATGCAGAAAAAGACTGTTTTTTCAAAAGAAACAACAATAAACCCTTGAAAATATGCAAAATTTGTAAAAAACATAACCATGAGGCAAAAGATTGCTACTTCAAAACTAAACACAACAACAAACACATATCTTTTCTGTCAGAAGCTCAGAAAACCAAAATAAAATGCACCTGCGAGTTCGCAGTGGACTCCGGATGCACAGTCCATATGACTAATAAAGAAGATATTCTATCGAACACTGAAATATGCAATATCGAAGTCCAAACTGCAGAAAAGGACGTAAAACTACAATCTGACTTAAAGGCATCTCTGGAAACAGAAAAAGTAAAATTTGGTAATGTTTTGTTCATTCCAAACCTGAAAAAGAACTTACTATCAGTGCATCAAATAACTGATAATGATGGCGAAGTAACGTTCACAAAAGAAAAGGTCTTGATCAAGAAAGATAATGAAATAATCCTAGAAGGAACAAAAAATGAAAATGGTATCTACAATGTTGACCTAAAAATAAACTGCAAAGAAAATGCTTACCTTGGAGAAACAGCTGAAGACTGGCATAAAAAATTTGGACATCCAGGTAAAGAAACACTTAAAAAAATACTAAACTCAGTGAATGGATTAAATATTAAAAAGGAAGATGTCGAAAAACTGACCTCAACCTGTGAAATCTGCCTTAAAGCCAAACAGACTAGATTACCTTTTGGCACTAGACGCAGATCTGAAAGAAAAATCCATACTATACACACTGATGTTCTTGGCCCAGTAACACCGAATACACATGATGGTAAAAGGTACGTTCTATCTCTGATAGATGATTATACAGACTATACAGAGACTTACCTGCTAAAACATAAAAGTGAAGTTTTCACTTATCTAAAACAGTATGTACAAGAAGTAGAACGAGAAACTGGCCTCCAAGTTTGCCAAATAAGATGCGATAACGGCGGCGAGTATACAAGCTCAGAACTGAAAGAGTGGTGCAAGAATAGAGGCATAAAGTTAGATTACACTATTGCATACACGCCACAACAGAATGGCAAAGCAGAGCGCTTCAATCGCACCTTGATGGAGAAAGTCAGAGCGTTAATTTATCAATCTAAACTTGATAAAGATATGTGGGGCGAAGCCGTTTACTCGGCCACTTACCTTTTAAACAGAATACCTAAAGATGGAGAAGTAAAAACCCCAATTGAAAAATGGACAGGTCAAAAACCTAATGTAAAGAACATAAAAATAATTGGTTCTCAAGTCTATGCAAAAATCCTAACACCATTAAAAAAACTTGACGCTAGAAATGAAAAACTGGTGATGGTTGGCTATGCGCCGACAAGATACAGGCTCTGGGACACTGAAAAAAGAAAAATTATAACTAGAAGAGATGTTGTTTTCGTTCAACCTATAAATGAAACTGAGCCCAATAATGTAAACGAAAACGAAACAATACAAATAATAACAAATGAAAGGGATGAAATGCCAGAACAACCTGCAAATACCCATACTGTACCAGAAATAATTACTGAACCTGAAGATACTGTTACAGTACCTGAAACAATAACAGAACCTGAAACAACTACAGAACCCGAACAACCTTCAACAAATTCAGTAACTGTAGAATCTGAAATAGAAACAGCAGAACCTGAACCATACACTGAAGAACCTGTACCTGTAACACAAAACCAAGTAAACAATGAACAATCTGAAAGACCCAGAAGAACAATAAGTCTACCTAAAAGATTTCAAGACTTCTTTACTTACCTGTCATACCAGGAGGCTATTAATAGTCCTGAAAAGGAAGAGTGGATTAAGGCGATCAACTCTGAAAAAGAATCCCTAGAAAAGAACGAAGTATGGGATATAGTAGATAGAAAAGAAGCCAAAGGTAGAAAGATCATATCAAATATGTGGATATTAAAAATAAAAAGTGATAGCAACAAATATAAAGCAAGATTGGTAGCTAAAGGATGCCAACAAGTCGAAGGAATCGACTATGACGAAACTTTCAGTCCAGTCATAAACAATGTTTCACTTAGAACAATCTTAGCCATTGCTGCTTCTAAAGATTATCACATAATGACACTGGACGTCAAGACAGCCTTCCTTTATGGCCCATCACAAGAAGATATATTCATGAAAATACCTGAAGGCTATGACTTCGATCCTACAAAGAAAGTCTGCAAACTTAAAAAGAGCTTATATGGCTTAAAACAGGCACCTATGAACTGGAATAAGAAATTTTCATCCACTATTAGAAAACATGGCTTGAAGCAACTGAACTGCGACAAATGTCTGTTCAAAAACGAAGATAGCACCATTATCATGGGTATTTACGTTGATGACGGAATAATCATCGGCAAGGATGAAGAGAAAATCCTACAACTGATAAACAGTCTTAAAAAAGACTTTGAGATGACATACACTACAAAAGCAGATAACTACCTGGGAATGAAAGTTAGAAAAACGAGTACCGGTGTAGAAATCAATCAAAATGCGCAGGCAGAAAAGATTCTGGACCTGTTTAATATGGCATCTGCAAAACCAAGCTCTACTCCCATTGATACATCTAACAATGTTGAAGAAGAAGCTAGCTCAGAAGTTAAGTTTCCTTATCGAGAAGCGATTGGACAACTTCTATACATAAGCAATAAGACGAGACCAGATCTGACCTATGCTGTCAACACAGAAAGTAGACACATGGAAAATCCTACTACTCAGGATGTGAACAATGTCAAGAAGACTCTGAGATATCTAAGAGGAAACACGACAGCCAAAATAGTATATAAGAAGGATTCAGACTGTACGAAAATAGAAGCATACTGTGATGCTGACTATGCTAACGATAAAGAGACGAGAAGAAGTACTAGTGGTTTTGTACTTATGTACTGTGGTGGTCCCGTACATTGGGGCACGAGAAAACAACCCATAGTTGCTTTATCCAGCTGTGAAGCCGAATATATCTCAGCTGCAGAATGCACTAAAGAAGTGTTATACCTAAAAGGACTAATCGAAGAACTGTTAGAGTTACCAGTTACATCCTCACTGTACATCGACAACCAAAGTGCCATGAAGCTTATCAACAACGGCATTTTAAATAAGAGATCGAAACACATTGATGTACGCTACAAATTCATACTGGAGAAGGTCACAAATGGTGACATTAATATTCGATACTGTCCCACTGACCAGCAGTTAGCAGATATCTTCACCAAAGGTTTAAAGAAGACTAAGTTCAAAAACTTTGCTACTAAATTATTATCCTTTGAGTGAGTGTATGCTAACTAGAGTTTAATTTGTTTTAGGTATAGTGATGCCAATTTAAGTTAATTGTAAGACCATTGCACATTCGCAATGCCGCCGCGAGTTGCAAGCCAGCCTAGCCTTAGCCGGCCATGTCTCAGCTCCACCCATGCCAGGATATATGCCATGCCATGCCAAGCCAGCCGAGCCAGCCAAGCCGGAGCTGAAGACAAGCCGCCGTGGTTCACAGAATGAGGCCTCATTCTGTGTGCTAGCCAGCCAGCCGGCGTTCGCGCCTTTTTGTTTTCTTTTTTTGAATTGATTTTGTTCGAACAACGCTTGTAAAACAAAAGACAGTAGTTTTCTCTCTTGTTATTGAAGTTTGGTAATAAAAAGTGAACAGTTCAGAACAGAAACCGAGGGCGTAAGGCGTCAAAGCAAGCCGAAGCTAGCAAGCTAGTCAAGATTCCGCCTGTACATTTGGTCCGGTGCCCGCCGCGATCGTATTTCAAGACCATCCATCCATCATGTCGTACAATGTTCTGTTTTACAATACGCTGCCGTGCATCTGCTGAGCATTGAGTACCTATGTCGTGAATTGTGGTTTCCCGCCAAATTCAACAAAAGCTATCTGTCAGACAACGACAAGGCCTAACATAAATAAAACAGAAATAATCAAAATATTACCTATTTCGTGAAAGTTGTATGAAGTGGCAGAGGCGGATAGGCCCTTTCGAATAATACAACTCTCGGACAAAAGAAAACAGGACATTTGATTCAGAAAATACATAAGAACTGCGCAATCCAATTTTGGTGCTGATAGCCCCATAATTATGATCATAGGCGACGGAACGCATTGTCAGAGCTATGCACTTAACCTGAAGAGCTGTACGAGAGTTTTCGATGTGCCCTGGATGAAAATATACCTACCCTGACGGATTTCCGTACCGGTACCTAACCTACAACTGTCATGCTGGATGTCGCTGCTATTCTGTACGTGATGATGGAGGCTACAATCACAGATAGAGACATACCTACATGCGCCTCGACGCTCTAAGGACGTGAAAAGGTCATGTGCTCGTTCTAATTCCATATATGTCTGCAATGCAGGTGAAAGCAAATATGGAGATCAACGCAGTGATTATATGCAGTTGTTTGTTTCAGTGTTCTGTACTGCTTGTGCACTATGTGCCCCTTCCCTACACTTGCCATGGTGCTGTGCTGGCGAACTGTTCAAAGCAAGCTGAATTATTCCTGTCTATGCGGAGTGACATGAAGCAGCTGCAACTGATGGTTGCGAGCAGTGGTTCTGGTTTAAGGCAGCGCTGCAAGGAAGTTATAAGGTCATGTAAACATTCTGTTTTCATTTATTTCTTGTATTCATGAAAAAGTTTCAGAGAAAACCTAAGCAGTCATTACATGCAATGTTTTAATTGTTCACAGCTATAGATTAAAGTGCTTCTTGTCAAGTGAAAGTGTTCCTGGTATCTGAACGGGGCTAACTGGAATTTACTTGTCAGCGACAAAGGAGTGAGGAGCGGTCATAGCAGCCAGCTAAACTGTCAACAGAGCATTTCATGTGTAGCGGCTGGCCAGTCACAAGATTGGAATCTATAGGACGTGCATTAGAAGCCCTACTGGAAGCTTGATTATATCAGGTGCTATGCTTTCATTATGTTACTATTCATTCACAAGGTTGTACAAAATTGTTGGTTGTAGCAAGATAAAAAAAAAGAAAACTATTAAAATGAAGTGATGTGACTATTTAGTTAAAAGAGGCTAATGATACTGCAGCCATTTACCAGCAGTGCAATAATAAATACAATGCTACAGAACAGTCTTACATAGCTTGTAGACCTAGGATACTTACCTTTAATAATGTAACATTGTAGACTCTTGTAGTAAGATTCAAAATCAATGTCTCTCTGGAGACGATAAGAAAGTATTGGATACCGAGGATAGAATCAATAAGTAAATAGAATATTTGATACAGAGTGTTATGTTAATCTCTTATCTTTGTGTGGGACACTGAGTCGTCCAATGACCCGATGAACCCTGGTGTAAGAGTTCCACAACCAATTAAAATACTTGAATGACAATCAACTGTTGTAGTATAGAATTTATCAAAGTTGAATGTTAGGTATGTGTTCTGTGAACCAAAATCAGTACCTAGGCTGTAATTTCAAAACCATTTGTTTTGAAATAGGTTCTGCACATATATTGCTTAATAAAGTAGGCATTAGAGCATATACACTTACCAGTCATAAATTAAACCAGATAAGTAGGTACATAACATACACTTTAGTATGCATGTTTGCCTGGTAGAAATTGCAATCTGAATACCTTTTGCAAAACATTATATCCAATAGATATTAGATTTAAATATTAATATGAGCAATAAATATTTTCTGTCAATTTGGCAAGTCTGTATAAATGTGGATGCAGGATATACATTCTGCATTGTAGGTATTGCAAAAAGAAAATATGTAATAGCACCAAGTTGTATTAGTTATTTGGACATTACTTAAAAACAATATACAACAGGTCAACTTATTTCTAAAACAAATCCCTGCCAGCAGACCAGATGAGATAGAGAGATGATATAATGTCAGCCCAATGGCTAAAATTGTGATAGTTGTGATACCTGTTCCCCTTTCAACAAGCGGCAAAAGCACAAATTAGGGAAACGGTGAACTTTCTGTATACTCTCTATTTTGTGGCAAAAGGTCATTCGAATTCAATGTCACACGATTGGGGCAAAAGTAAGTTAGTCAACTGACTTGTCAGTCTGTCAGTCAGTTAGCTAGTCAGTCAGTAGGCCAGTGTACAGTCAGTCAGTCATCTGGCTAGTCACCTAGCCAGTTAGCTAGTCAATCAGGCAGCCAATGGGAACGTTAGCCAGTCAATCAGCGTGTCGGTCAGCAAGACATCCTGCCAGCCCATAGGACAGCCAGCCGTTCAGGCCGTAAGTAAGGCAGCCGAACAGTCAGCCAGCCAGTCTACCAGCTAGAGAGTAAGCCAATCAGTCAGTCAACAAGCCGGACCCTCAGCCTGCTAGACAATTGGTCACCTAGTCACGCAACCAGCTAGACAGCCATCTAGTCAGACAGCCAGCCTGCTCTTTACCCAGTAAGCCAATCAGTCTGCAAGAAAGCCACAAAGCCAATCAGTCAGCTAGTCAGACGATCCGTCAGCCAGATAGCCAGACAGCCTTCTAGTCTGCTTGTTAGACAGTCAGCCAGTCAGTTTGCTAACCAGACAGCCAGTCAATGAGCCAACCAGACAACCAGTCAATTAGCTAATCAGGCAGCCAGCCAGTTAGTTTGTCCGTCAGTCAGTCAGGTCACTGTAAAACAATTGAGTGTATGTACACAGCCCATTGTTTTTCAGACATAATGAGCCACTAGGCACTTGCGTCTGCTGACAAAATTGCTATAATTTGAACTAATGATATTAATATCAATTAGCCTAATGATTGTGTAGGGTTTTCCGAATGTAAACTATCGTAGAACTACTAGGCAACAGTAAATGTGACAAAATATTGAATACTAATAACCTTCATTACATTACCAAAAGCAGTATTGGAATCTTTCAAGTAAATTGTCTCAGTAAATGTCACTTTTCTGGCATTGTTCATCTCTAATTACAACTTAGAATGTATGCTGATGCTAGTTTACTTAAATTTGTGTTCTCAATTGCGGGGCAATTGTTGCAGGATGGCCGAGTGTAAGACCATTGCACATTCGCAATGCCGCCGCGAGTTGCAAGCCAGCCTAGCCTTAGCCGGCCATGTCTCAGCTCCACCCATGCCAGGATATATGCCATGCCATGCCAAGCCAGCCGAGCCAGCCAAGCCGGAGCTGAAGACAAGCCGCCGTGGTTCACAGAATGAGGCCTCATTCTGTGTGCTAGCCAGCCAGCCGGCGTTCGCGCCTTTTTGTTTTCTTTTTTTGAATTGATTTTGTTCGAACAACGCTTGTAAAACAAAAGACAGTAGTTTTCTCTCTTGTTATTGAAGTTTGGTAATAAAAAGTGGTTGTTCCAGCATAAAAGTATTTTATTTAGTATTTAGTGTTATATAATGTTATATTATTTTTGTTATTTAAGGCAATGTTTGTAGCTTAAGGGGGTGTGTCAAATGTAACCTACTTCACATTGTCTGTGATATGATTTTAAAAATATAATCTGTCTTCTTCCTTGGATACCTATAACAAACATCTTTTCATTTACTGAAAATATAAAACTTTATTAAAAATATTACGCTACAGTATACGCATACCTATTGATCAGTAGAGGAGAGGTAGTGAAAATAGTAGGTAGCGTGCCGGCAGCTGCTATTGTTGCTGTCAGTTGATTCAACTATTATTATTTTACAGAAAATGAAATTGACCTTCAAGCACTATCTGCTCTAACCCACGAAGATATCAAAGAATTGATACCGCCATTAGGCCCTAGAACTCTGTTCGTTAGAAACTGGAAAGCATGGAACCCGAACTTCTCCTCCACCACCAACACAACTATACAAGGAGACTTCAGCGGTGTAGATAATATAAGTCTGAGTGTAAGTAAATACCTATATGTACCTAAAGGTATTATTACCTACCTGTACAACAATCAGGTTAAGATAATGTTGGTGTAGTAAGTTAACCCTAGTAACAGTGACCCTACTTGTCGACTTTATAAAATATTTATAAAAAAATCCTATCTACTACTCAGTTTAACAACCACAAGTTGGTATTACAGGCTAGTTAGTGTGTACAAACACCATCCAATATGTTGACGACCGATGTGGTGCAGTGGTAGTGCGGCTAGGCAGGCGCCACGCAGAAGGTACCGGGTTCGATTCCTGGTGGGGCACTAACAAAGTTGATATTTATTACTTTGTGAATTATAGCAACTTCTTTAGTGTCAGTGGATCATAACATAGGTACAATCTCTTGTCCGGTCAAACACATGAACCAATGTCACTCTATAGATAGGTTTAAACATTTTCCCCATAAAAACAACACACATTACAATACATACCTATAGGTACTGCTGTTATCAGCTCCGTGCAGACTCTGTCTGTAAAAAAATATAAATCCTTGACCTATAAAAAAATCAATATCTCTTAAAGACAGCAATAGTACGCAACCCAGACTATTGATGTTGATAAGGCCCAGCACACACGGCGCAATGCAACTGCAACGTAACTGCAACGAAACCCTTTTGAAATTATTAGTTTGAAACTCGTTTCAATCGATTTCCACACACGCAGCAACCTCACAATCATACTTATTATACCATGCTCACAATCAGTTCGGTTTTCTGTGAGAATAGAAGTCTGCAAAATGTCTAGTTCAAGTGATGAAGAAGTTGTGGTTATGTATTTATATCTTCGACAATGGAGAAGGCGTAAAAGAAGAACTATGTGGATACATCCCTACATTGATATTAATATCAACTGTCGTTTGTTTGTGGCTGCCAAAGCATTGCAAGAAACTGATAGAAAATTCATGGATTGTTATCGTATATATAAACAAGGATATTTTTCTACTTCTAACACAAATTCAATGCTTTGATTATCATCGTCAGCCATTTTGTTGATGAAAAAGGCGCGAAATCCGAAGAAACGCAAACACGAGTTTTCTGCACGCCCGTTTCAATGCAACTGGTTTGTAACGCGTTTCTAACCAGTTTCATACAGGTTGCGTCGTGTGCGGTCTCTCAAAGGGGTCTATGGCTGAAACTCAAAAGTAACTAGAAGTCGCAGTTTCGTTGCAAATGCGTTGCGCCGTGTGTGCTGGGCCTAAGAGTATGAATGTTGGAGTTTTTATAAGGTGAGGATTTTTATTTTTTACAGACTGAGTCTGCACGGAATGGATTAAACAGCAGTAACAACATACGTTTTCAGGTCAGAAAGTCAAGTTTTGTGGAGCTCAATACTATACACCCTGTATGGGAAATTGTTTTTCTTTTTGTTTACCAACATACAAATGTTGGCCCCATACAAAAAGTTGTTCAGTTTCATGGTCAAATATGAATATATGTTCAGTTTCTCTTTTATTTTACACTAGCGGCCTAACAGCGTTGTTACCCGCTGCAACTGGTTTCCCCCATGTGTTATAAACCTTCCCCTTGAATCACTCAATCTATTACAAAAAACCGCATCAAAATCCGTTGTGTAGTTTAGGATTAGTTAGTGAATTCCACGACAGACAGACAGAGAAACTCAAAAAGCTACTTCATTTTATACAATGTATTGATACCCATTGCAAACTTTTTGAGTAATAGTTCCATTTTGTTATTTACAGAGCCTACTGCAATTATTAAAGGAAGACTTTGAAGCAACAGGTTTGATGAAATTTATTGGTAGCGGCAGTACACTTTTAGATTAGATTCCTGGGGAAGGCTTAGATACTTTTGTCTTATTATTAATCTTTAAAGATATAAACATCCATCAGGTAATAAATATAATAGGTTCAGTTTTATATTATATAAGGTCCTATTAAATTCAGTGCAAGTACTTTCAGGGTGTGTTCTACTCATAAAACTGAACAACTTTTCTTAGTAACTTTTTTTCTAAAAATTAGAAAAAAAAAATTCGCTCTCCCATACAAAATGACACAACTTTTTAATATTATTGTATGGGAGATCCAAAACGATACTAAAAAAAGTTGTTCTGTTTTATGAGTAGAACACACCCTGAAAGTATTTGCACTGAATTTAATAGGACCTTATATATAATATAAAACTGAACCTAGTATATTTATTAGCTGATGGATGTTTATATATTTAAAGATTAATAATAAGACAAAAGTATAATTGATTAGTTAGCCTATCATATTTATATCGAAATATGAAAAATATGGTTTCCCCATTGTTAATTTTTAGCTGACTGGTGTATTTTTTTATTTTTGTAGGGAAAAGCTACATAAGTATCTTGGCTTACTTTCAGGTTATTTTCTTTCTGTAAAACGTAAAAATATTCAAAGTAATCGTTTGAATATCTAGACACACGGCAGTGTGTCCGCCAAGTTCGAGCAAAAAATGCGACACACCGGCCGTGGGTTATATTACACGAACCATTTCGGGCCAAGTTCGACCCACCTATAACTCAAAATCTAGACACACGGCAGTGTGTCCGCCAAGTTCAAGCAAAAAAAGCGACACACCGGCCGTGGGTTATATTACACGAACCATTTCGGGCCAAGTTCGACCCACCTATAACTCAAAATCTATTTTATCTACGCATATGAAATTTCTAGTATCTGTCGAGATCTACTTACTTATCTAAAATACAAAATTTCATTAATGTACCTATTGTAGGTCTTGAGATATTGACGTCAGAAAATCGCTATTTTTACTATACACTCACTGACTGACTGACTCACTCACTCATCAAAAACCTAGACCACTTCCAATGGTCGTATTGACTTGAAATTTGGCATGGAGGTAGGTCTTTAGGTCAAGGTAAAGGAAAAAATCTGAAAATGGCCAAGTGTGAGTCGGTTTTAAAAATAATGAAGGTGTAAATTCATACCCCTAAGGAACTAAAACAAAAATTTATCTATATCTTCCAATCGTCGTACCGACCTAAAATTCGTTACGAAGGTTTGTATTTAGTCAAAGTAAAGTATAAATGAGATATTCCCTTACCTAACTTAATCATAAGAAAAAAGAAAATAAACCTTACAAAATTAAATGAAATCCCACCCAAAACATAAATGTGAAAGGCTGCCAAGTTCGATAATATTGGAAATGCTTCGCCTATAAAGAAGTGAGATCTAAATA
Source organism: Phthorimaea operculella (assembly GCA_024500475.1). Classification (NCBI taxonomy): domain Eukaryota; kingdom Metazoa; phylum Arthropoda; class Insecta; order Lepidoptera; family Gelechiidae; genus Phthorimaea; species Phthorimaea operculella. The sequence goes on along the minus strand of JANFCV010000171.1, from coordinate 678,327 downwards.
AGTACCAAGTTCCATACACAGACCTCAGTTAAAAATAGTTACAGGAATGCACTTGATTTTCCGCAGTTTGGAAAGTAGATAACTTATTCCAAACTGCGAAAAATCAAGTGCGCATTCCTGGAAAGTAGATATAACCACTGCTGGAAGTCATTCCTGATTTTTTTCAGGTGGTATTGAAAACGCGATTCTGACGAAGCCTTACTTGAAAGATTACATCTGATAAGTAAGTTGAAATCGACAGATACTAGAAATTTCATATGCGTAGATAAAATAGATCCCACCCAAAACATAAATGTGAAAGGCTGCCAAGTTCGATAATATTGGAATGCTTCGCCTATAAAAGAAGTGAGATCTAAATAAGTACCAAGTTCCATACACAGACCTCAGTTAAAAAAAAGTTAAAAGTTAAATATACTAAGTATGAGACAATTGTTAAATTTATTAGAATAAGAATGTTGATTGTAAATAAAACACACATTTTACGAGACGGGTTGTTCGAAACTCGTCACGCATTCGCAACTTATCCCAATCGCATCTGATGCTACACATGAAACCAAGAAACAGAATCTTAAAAATACATAATGTCAAATACTTAAGGTTCAACGTCAGAGCAAGCCGCCCAAAGTATGTCAATAGATGGCGTTAGTTACGTTATTTTACGTAAGTAACGTGGTATTACTATTTTTCACAATATAACAATGAATTTTCGAGTAAGCGGCAACCTTCGAAAATAGTTCACTGCTAGGAACAATAATTTAAATACAATTAGTATATTTTTTAAGTAATTCTGTTACATTTGCCGATACAAAGTTACATTTTGCGTTTCTGTATATAGACGAGACTCACTCACACACAGGCAAGGCCAGTTTGAAAAAGGAAAGACCAATTTGACACTATGCTTTGAGTTTGTTTGACCTTAGCTTTGACAGCCGTTGTGGCTTGATAATGCTAACTAAGATTTGCAATTATATCTGAAGTAGGTTTCGATCCTGAGAGTCAGAGCTCGCTCAATTTCAGAAAGTGTGATTTGTGAAATCGTTTACGGAAATCCGTAACACTCGTATCATATTTTCTACTACTCGAACTTGTTAATACCTTGGACGTGTTGGAATTGATTAGGATGTGTGAATTGGAAGAATATGGATGTGTCAGTAGTAGAACGTGTGATACGAGCACATTCAGAAGCAGACTTCCGCATGCGATAATTCAAAAATAGTACTCCTGGATGGTCCTAGCAAAATATTTTTATTTATTGACGTATTTTTATTTTTATTTATGATTTTTATTTTTATATCGTATGAAATTGTGTAGATGCATTTTTTGCATTTTTGATTACTGAAAACTACTTTTACATTAAATAACTGCCACCAACAGTTTTCACGAAAAATGTCGCCAAGATGAGCGCATTATGTCTAACCCTGCAAAAAAGTTATCAGGTCTCAAGTAGAACCAGGCTTTTGAATCTACACACCCTCGTTTTGGCGTCAGCGTATTTGTGGTATCCAGCGTTACATAAGCGTTTTTTCTCGGCAAAACGCGAATGCCACGGTATTGCCGTGATTTTTAAAATTGACTACGCGGCGTGGTAGGAACTTCTCGGTACCTACTCTGAGTTCGACCTACAGAGAGTATTATATTTAGATTTTTATAGAAAACGCTATCCTATAAAGATCACATTCTTCTAAAGTATACCGGAAACTAGAGTTATGGTAATGTCGTCGCTAAAAGGTAGGTAATGTCGTCGCTCTTCACTTGGCTCGTCTTGGCGGGGCACCGCTGTGCCTCCAGATAGGTTAGGTAAAAAAAATTACCCACCAAAAACATAAATTTAAAATGGAGGTCAAGTTCGGACGCCTAAAAAGAGTGGAAATCTAAATTAAAGGCAAGTTTTATCATAATTACAACCATAATATACCGGGAGTAACGGAAAGGGTATAACAAGCCGAAAGGGGGCCAAGGTACTCATGAAACTGAACAACTTTCCCCATGGAACATGGGTCGAAATATGAAAAAAAAAATTAGACCTCCCATACAAAATCGCCGATCAGCTAATTGATTTACTATGGGAGGTCCAAATTTGTTTTTCATGTTTCGGCCCATGTTCCATGGGGAAAGTTGTTCAGTTTCATGAGTACCTTGACCTCCTTTCGGCTTGTTATACCCTTTCCGTTACTCCCGGTATATTCACTCGATCTTGGCGGTCTTACTCGAGGCACAGCTAATGAGCTACTTCTGATAAGAAGAGCAGATCTTACGGAGCAAATTTTGTGCTTTTATCAGTTTCTATCACAAAATTTTAAAACCCGCCAATTCAAATGAATAATGTTATGGTTTTAATTATGATAAAATTTGGCTTTAATTTAGATTTTAACTCTGTTTTAGGCGTAAGAATTTGGCCTCCATTTCACATTTATATGTTTTTGGTGGGATTTCACCTCTTTTTGTTCGGAATGTGACAAACTATTTTTATAATTTTGGTTTGAAATCAGATTTTCAAAAGTAAGTTTTACATGGTGTCATTATGTGTGTAAACTGTGTAAAGTTTCATTCTGTACAGTAGATAAATTAGTACAGGGTGCGGATGTGACTTGAGTAATTAAAAAAAGCATCGATTATTAACAAAAATCTAATTTTCATTGTTTCTTTTGCGCGGACTTCGGAAATTTTGAAAATGTAATCGATTTTCAAATAATCGATTAATTCTTATTTTATAAAATCGATATTTCTTTTTCAAATATTTATCTATTTTTTAAATAATCTTTATTTTTTTCACATCCCTGATACAGGCGGGTCAAAAGAGTGCAGTGTGTAACAAACACTGTGCTCGCGGCTTGTGTTTAGAACTTGGCTGGCGCACTGTCGTGCGCTTTGATAAACAAGGATATTTCAATCGTTTTATGAAACCTAAACCATGTTTAGTCTAGGACTTCTAGGCGAGGAGAATATCAGTCTAGGTACCACTCATTTGTAACACTCGTAGAAATAAAAATACATTTTTCCTGCAAATTTTATTTACCTTTTTATATTTTGTAGGCACCTATATAGTTAGGTATAAGTGTCGTACATGCGTATATATATTTTATTACTACCACTTCCATTTCGGTTCTTAGTCCAGGTGTTCTAGGTAGGATTACCTACCGTTTTAGCGTTTATTTAAACAATTTTGTAGGTGCATTGCATCCATCTCTTCCCGTCGGTTGCCTCACTGCTGAGGATCATGACTCCGTACACTATCTTTCTTTGGTAATTTGTTCCCATTTAGCTCGATCTTTTGCTTCATGTATTTGTTCGGAGACTTGATCTAGCTACCGTTCCGCACATTGTCCTGTGGCCCTCTTTCCCTCTATTTTCCTCGTCAACAGCAGTTTTTCCAGATTGTCTAATTCTCTTCTGACAATATGTCCAAAGTACTGCAGTTTCCGGAGCGTGCATTTCGTGGTGTGGACAGCCGTGTGTTTTTTCCTTGGGTTTTTTCCAGTGTCACCTCCTCTAATATCATCTAATATGGTCACGTTGGTTGGTCCATAAAGCCGCCCAGGGAATCCGGAGCATGCGACGCAAACACCACATCACGAAGACACCAATTCTCTTTTTATAAACAGCCTTGAGGGTCCAGGATTCTGAGCTACGGCTCCGTTACGGCTGAATATGGAAATTTATAGGTACTAAAGGAGGACTTTTGTTTGAAATTGGTTTTAATTTAACTATATGTACGAAATAATATAACGCTAGTTTTATTTATATTCTCTCTGCGAAATAATTAAGAAATACGATCAAAATCAAGATTTTGATATTTACATTTTAGAAACTTTTGATTTTGAGTTTTATTTGTGTCAGTCATTGAAAGCTTACGTCAAAATCAGGACCGTTCAGTGAGTTTCATACTGAGATAAAAGAGTTTTAAAACGTATTCTGAGGAGATTTTTATTCAATGTGCTCTAGGATTTCTATGGATCGCACTCACACATACGGAAATTGATCAAATATTTGCATATTTTCTAAAGCGAAAAAAACCTCGCAAATAACTTAAATATCATATTTTTATCAGATTCCATAAATTCAAATGGTCTAATTTCCGTTATAACACCATATTCCATGTATGAAACAGGGTAGTTTTTCTGTCTTTGCCGAACACGTTCGGTGGCGGTAACGGTGTACGCCGTTTTGGACTAGTTTGAGTTAACGACGGTACGGCGTACCCCGGGTTTTTTTAAGCTTTGATAAAGACACAACGGTGAATGCCGTGCAAAATCCATGTAAATTGTATGTGGAAAAAATCAACTGTCATCCTTTGAACTAAAGACGAAAACCCTCTGTCACATTTACACAGAACTATATGTCAATGTATGAAGGTCACCCACACAGACAAACGGTTTTTCTAATATTGACAGTACGGCTATACCCGCTGACCTTGTTCGGTCGTTAGTGAGGCGCGGGGGGTCAGTGCTTCGCTGAGCGCAACCGAGAGTGGCTGGATGCCTCGCGTGTTTCGCGCCAAAATTTTTGCACCAAATTATCAAAGGCAAGCATTAATATTGCTAATTGTGTATTAATTATAAACAAAACATAGCTATTATGTAACAATTATGTATTTTTTTACGCAATTCATTGAAAAAAATCATCATTTCATATCTTTTTAGGTGAGTTATGAGGAAAGAGGAAAATGGTAACGAAAACTAAACGATGATGCGTTTACTCCTGATCATCTGAAGCGGAACATGATCCTTATGATTATCGTTCAAATATTGAGGAGTTGCCCTGTTCCGATGAGGCCTACGACGGGATAGAAGCTGATTCTGAAGAAGAGTCAAGCTCGCATGAGTCGTGTCAAGAAAGAAGACAACTGCCCAAAAACGAACCACCAAAACACTTCCGTCTCTGATGGTTTTGTTGCCACTATCACTTTTGCCGTCTTCTTTAGGTCTCAAAATGCCTCAAAATCACCAAAAGAATGTCGTATATGAAACCAATATGGTTCGTATAGCTGATAGTTTACTTACAGCTATTGAGTCGAGCGATGTAGTGCCTGAAGTGCCTCCTATGTCAAAAATTCAAATTCATCACCATGTCCGATTAGAAGCGGCCTGCATCCAGCATTTCCCCGCGGACTTGATCAGATCGTCTGTCCATCTCGCGGGGGGTTGTCCTACGCTGCGCCTGCCGGTACGTGGTCTCCACTCGAGAACTCTCCTGCTCCACCGATTATCAGTCCTTCGAGAAATGTGGCCTGCCCATTGCCACTTCAGCTTACTGACACTCTTAGCTAAGTCGGTTACCTTGGTTCATCTACGGATCTCCTCGTTTCTGATTCAATCACGTAGGGAAACACCGAGCATAGCTCTCTCCATAGGTCGCTGAGTGACTACTAGTCTATTTAGGAGGCCGACAGTTAGAAACCACGTCTCAGCACCGTAGATCATCACTGGCATGGCACACTGTTCAAACAATTTCGTCTTGAGACACTGAGGAATTTTGGACATGAAGATGCTGCGTAGCTTCCCGAATGCTGCCCAGCCAAGCTGGATTCCCCGAGTGACCTCTTTCTCAAAGTTAGATCTTCCTAGTTGGACTGTTTGTCTTAGATAGACGTATTTTTCCACCACTTTGAGTATCGAGTTCCTACTGATATTGGGGTGGGCGCTACATGAGAGTTGGCCATGACTTTCATCTTGTCCATATTCATCTTGAGGCCCACTTGTTGGAAAACCCGATTGAGGTCCTGTAGCATTTTGCTGAGGTCTTCGAATGACTCTGCCATGACCACGATATCGTCAGAAAACAGAAGGTGAGTGATGTATTCGCCATTGATATTGATGCCAAGTTCTTCCCATACCAGGAGCTTGAAGGCATCTTCCATCGCATTGGTGAAGAGCTTCGGAGATAATACATCTTCTTGTCTTACACCCCTCCGCAATGGAATAGCCGCCGTGGTCTGATCTTGTTTCGAAACCAAACAGAAAATGAGTCTAGCGTTGGTAACAGCCTTAAAAACCAAACAGACAATGTGTCTGGCCTCGGTTCAACCCCTGAAAACCAGTTACAAAATCTGTCTGGTCGATCTGTCGACCTGGTGTTTTCAGAAGAGTTGTTGGATTTCTTAATTTCAAGAACGAATGATTATGCTCAGCAGTTAGTAAACAGTAGTCCACATACGAGGAATAGTCGAAAAAGATGTTTTCGCCCGGTAAATCGAGAAGAAATGCTGGCTTTTTTGGGTTTGTGCGTTTTACAGGGATAGTGCAGCTACCACCGTAACACGGTCATAACCGTACAGTGCACATCAATACTTCAGTTTATATGCTTTAGAATGTCAGTACGGTTGGTACAGTCGTACGGTAATACCCGTACTGGCATAATTCAGATGAAGAAATCATTTTTAAATGACAGTACGGTTGACACAGTAGCACGGTGATACCCGTACTGCCATATATCAGCTGTAGAAAACAGTTCCAAACGACAGTACGGCTATACCAGTACAGCTGCATTTGCCGTACTGACACAGTTAGCCACTCAGAATTTATTGAAATATGACAGTACGGGTATTCCCGCACTACGGATATATCCGTTGGTGACGCAGGCAGGTGAGTTTGAAGGATCATTGATGACAGTACTGCATTCACCGTTGCTGGAATTAGTATGAAAAAAATAGTGCTTTTGCGTGAGCATGGGGGGCCCGGGTACCGCGGTCGAACGTGTTAAAATTTGTATGGAAATCTGCTCTGACGTTGATCCTTAATATGATAAAGTTCGCAAAATGACAATTAAGTTACTCAAAAAACTCAAATCTCGTACGTACTCAAATTTTACAGATTTTAAAACTTGGTAAATTTGTGACTTGTACTTATTCGTATTTGGTATCGTATATACAACGTGTTACAGAATATCCAATGAACATTTTAAGGGTGTGTTCTGTCAATAAAACTGAACAACTTTCCCCAAGGAACATAGGTCGAAATATGAGAAAAAAAATACCTCCCACAGAAGATGACTGTCAGCTGTTATTTTTGTATGGCAAGCCCAAATATCTTTTACGTATTTCGACTTAAGTTTCTTGGAGAAAGTTGTTCAGTTTCATTTACACAACTTTCTTTAGTACACACCCTTAAAATGTTTATTGGCTATTTTGTGTTACACCTTGGATATACCAATTATCTATCATATTGTATTTTTTTTAGTTTTAGAGTTCTATGACAATGAGGTAAGTTGCAAATGGATCGAGTTGCGAACGACCCTGAGTGAGACTACTGTAAATTTTTTGTAAAATGATGAGACAATTATAAAAAAAATAAGACTCGTGTTAATTAGTATAAGCTTGTTTATTATAAACACAAATTTTAAACACTACTGTTGATTTCTAACCATAGATGTACAAATGTTACAGAATGTCGGGTAAACATTTCAAGAGTGTGTACTACAGTGTTCTGTCAATGAAACTGAACAACTTTCTCCAAGGAATATAGGCCGTAATAAGAAATAAAAATTTGGACTTCTCATACAAAAGTAATAGGTGGCAGAATCATGTAATATGGGAAATCATTTTTTTTCATATTTTGACCTGTGTTCCTTGGGAGAAGTTGTTCAGTTTCATTGCCAGAATTCACCTTTAAAATATTTACCTACCCACTGTATAAGGTGCAACAAAATTAACAGGGGTGAACCAGCCCATGAAACTGAACAACTTTCCCAAAAGAACAAAGGTCAAAAAATTTACCTCCCATACAAAATGTACCAGCGCAGTTGTCCGTGTCAATTTGTATGGAAGGCACATTGTTTTTCAGATGTCTTCCTACGTTCCTTGGAAAAAAATAATTCAGTTTCATGGGCTGGTTGACACCTAAAAGTATCTCAGCCGAGATCTCAGCTCATTATGTTTCATCATGTTTATTCCTTGTATAAGTATAAGATAAAATGTTGATCTCTAAAGATAAATATAATTATTTCAGGCATTTCATTTTTATAAAAATTGCTTAATTTGGATATGTTTCTTATAACAAGTGATCTGCTTACACAGGATGTCTGGGAAAGTACTTTGTTCCTTTTAGTAAAGCAGCACCCTCACCTGTTAAAAGAAACGTATCTATCATATTATGACCCTGTATAAAAAAACTAATAAACACCTGTAATGATACCCCCAATAAAAGTAGGTTATAGCTTTAAACAAGTTCTCTGAACAACTCAATAATATTAACTTTTACATCCAATCAATTGAGTTGATTAAATGAAAAGAAGACCTTTTAGATATTATTAATTATCTTCTTAAAAATATTAAAGATAACTTCATAAAACCAAATAAATTCTACAACAAAAACTAACATCTAAATATAATGATTCTATCATCGAACACAATCAAATGTATCAAGTTTTAACATTCCCAATAATCAACTCCTTTGATAGCACTAATAGAAAATAGTTGATAATCTTAACCAAGTTCATTATAACTTTAATCAGCAATAATTATTGGTATAATAACCACACTTGATTGTTATATTTATTTGATCCTTTTGGGTTAAATGATTAACTTGATTTATCTCTTCAAGACAACTTGATTGTTGCTTAATCAACTTAACTTTATTGCCATAATTACGGGGTGTTAGGGACGGTGTAACGAAAACTTTGCAGGCATGACCAGACCATCCAACTGAACAAGTTTTACTATGGAGCCAATGGTGGGAAAAGAAAAAAAATTTCCGACCTCCCATACAAAATTCACGATCAGCTGACTGACTTTGTATGGGAGACCGGAATTTTTTTTTCGTTTCCCACCATTGGCTCCATAGTAAAAGTTGTTCAGTTTCATGGTCTGAGCACGCCTGCAAAGTTTTCGTTACACCGTCCCTAACACCCTGTATATTGCTTTATACGCTCGTATGTTAACAAGTTTCTTGATAGATGCATTCATTTTTTTGATTAATGTAAACAATGTTTTTTTTTCAGTGTAGTCATGGGTAGAAATGTTAGGAGCAGATGCTTTTTATAGCGAGCTGTGCAAACGTTTTAAAATATTATTTTGGCTATAGGTAGTTTAGTTCATTTTGCACCGGGCGGTATATAGTCTAGTAACTAACGTCACAGCTATTCGGATTGACCCATGAAGCTGAAAATCGGCATGTAGGTTCTTCTTGACCTTCTGATCAAAATTAGACATGAAGCCCAGCGGGCACCACCCCCTTAACCTTGTACCACCCCCTCCTCCTTTACAAAGCGTAACTCTTGAAGTAATTGACTTGGAGGGTAGTTTTTATTTAATATCGTGCGTGACATCTCACTTGAAGCCTAATGTGCCCTCAAAATTACCCTTAAGACCCCCGGGGGAGCCCCCAAAAACCCGAAAAGTGGGGGTCCCGTTCTTTTGCGAGATTTTCTTATTTTCAAGCTATCGACTCCAAAGAGGTATCAAAAGTTGCGTAATTAGACACAGATTGCAAAAAAAACTAATATCTTTAAATAATATTTATCTTTAGGGTTCTATCGATCGTTAAAGTGTTGTGACTCCGAAACCAACATATTATTGTTTTTTAATGTTCGGCAAAGCCTTAAAGATAAATAATTTTAAAGATATATTAGGTTTTTTGCAATCTGTGTCTAATTCCGCAACTTTTGATACCGCTTGGGAATCGATAGCTTGAAAAAAAGCAAATCTCATACAAGGACGGAAAACCCCACTTTTGGGGCTTTTGGGCCCCCCGGAGGGCCTAAAGGGTAATTTTGAGGGCACAATAAGCTTCAAGTGAGATGTCACGCACGATATGAAATAAAAACTACCCTCCAAGTCAACTAAGTACTACAAATATTGCGCATTGTAAAGGAGGGGGGGCGGTAAAAGGTTAAGGGGGGTGGTGCCCGCTGGGCTCCATGTCTAATTTTGATCAGGAGGTCAAGAAGTACCTACATGCCAATTTTCAGCTTCATGGGTCAATCCGAATAGTTATAACCAGCTATTGACGTTAGTTACTAGACTAATATAAACTCAGTTCGATTGGTTCATTGCCTTTGAACGCGAAGTCTTCTTTCGTGTAGGACAACAAATCGACGAACAATATAGGTAGGGAGGCCATAAAAACATAGAAATAAACCTATTTTCTCATTCAGCTAAAAATCAACAGATATTTAGAAGAAATACAACCAAAAATATATGAAAGTTTTGCTTTTTTAATAAAAAAGTTACCCAGGTTTGAAACAGATACCGCAGTTATACGTTTGTTTTACGACGCAGACGATAATCGGAGCTATTATTTCCCCTAAAAAAAATCTGCATTTCCGTGCGGAAGTGACTGACATCAATTTAACGAAATTGGGTCGCACTTGATTGAATTAGATTATAGTGTGTACGTAGTTAAGTAGCCACAATTTTTCTTTACTTTCTGCATACTTAGGTACTATAATAATTCCTCAAGATCAAACCTCTATAAGTGTTCATAAAATTATAGCTACACCGAACACGTAAGAAAATGCAATAAAGTCATAATTTTGAGGTCTAAATATCGCCAACTTATTTCGTAATAGGACGTGCAAATCTAGTCTCAATCAGATGCAAATTTTTTAACGAATTTACCCTTTTGAATACCACTGGCTGGATATCGGGTCAGCGAGAAAAATGCCTCTTTGTACCACTGACTCGATATCAGGTCGCTCGGTCCCTATACGTTTCAAACCGCTTGGGAAATGGCGGTTTTTGACATTTCGAAGTACTGGGATGGGGAAGGTTAACATTCAACCTTCGCCAAATAAGTAAATAGAATGACATACCTAATTAGTTCCAAATTCGCAGCAAGCATCACTATATATTTTGTTTCCCTGGAAATCAAGAAAAGCAAAAAAGTTCTAAAGAAACTTTTCTCGTCTACAAACCATTTACACAGGTGATGAATAAATTACAAACAAGGTCTTATTGCGTGAAAACTTTCCTTTTCAAACAAAAGCGAATTAGCACAAGGCAAGGCAGGTGCGGTTTACGGCTTGATATAATCTGGTCATTACATTAGGTACATTTATTACATTGCACACCTACTTAGTGATGTGTAAAGTTTCACAGTGAGACACATTAACGTGTTCCCGCTAAGTATTGCCGCAGTAGAAGTAAGAAACAATGTTATTTAAAGAAACAATGTTATTTAAGAAAACTAATGTTTTAATGATGTTTCTATTAATACTGATGATGGTGATTATGATTAACATTAACACAAGTGGAGGTAGCCTTAAAAAAATCACAAAGTAAAAGTACCTAATACATTTTTGTAAATTTAGAAGCTCAGTAACGATTTGTCTAGTGATTGCTCCATTTAATACCTGTAATATCGTGGGCTTTAGGTAGGGGTATTTAAATAGTAAAACACACAGTACTATTGATAGATGTAAGGCACTCACCAAACACACAGTAAATCACGTCCGCTTGCAGTGACAGCTACGAGCGAACTGAACGTACGCGAATGTTCGGTGCCGAACACTACATCTCTCCTTTATTTTAAAGTTTATTTATTTTTCACATGTTTTAGTGCCAGTATACGTGAAACATTTTATATGTATGTATTGTCGTTTGATCTTATTAAATTTAAGTATTAACAAGGTTATACCATATGCGCAGCATATTGGAAACCCCAAAATTGATCCACTTCTCGTTACTAGCTAAATAACTATTAAGAAGAAAAGGTCTTATTTTATTATTTATCTAATAAATAAGTTCAGCATGCTTTCCGTAAGTTTCTGGTCTTAAACGTATAGAAAACTAATTCACGCTAGCTAATATCATCTGTGCTGGTCTTTCTGAGTTAGGTTGATAATGTTTTATTCTTTTCATTATATAAAACAACTTTGCACTGCCATGTAATATTGCAAAACAATATTCAGCTGTATGACTATGATATTAAATAATAGTAAATTCAACTTAACGGTTATTTCAATATCTTTACAGTTTTCATTATTATTCATATTTTATGTCTATAGATACATATGTATTACTAGTACTCCACTATTTATATTTACACGTAAGTACTCAAATGATCGTTACTCTTACTTCTTCCTCTTTGTTGATTTTGTTTTATTTAATTTAAATTATTATTATCAGCACTGTTTTGTAAATGATTATTATTACGAAAACTACCACACCTTCGGAACGTGGTTCAGTTGCGGAAACAGAAGCGGAAGAAGCCTGCATAAATCTCTAGCAAAGATAATATATAAGTTTAATATAAAACAATTTCATTTCAAATAGTTTTTCTAACTGATAATACTAATAGGTACCTACTTTCTGCAGTTGGTTCTAACGACCACCACATAAGTGTTTTTTAGATAATTTATCATCGATAGGTACATAGTATGATATCAATTTATGAATTAATTTCCAGACTTCCACAATTGTTTTCAAAGGTACCTGAAAAATAAATTACATCAAGTAAAACTGTTTGGCACCAAAGGTCACCCATTTGTTTCCAGCAAAATAATGCACTATTGAAATTAACTTTGAAAAAGTAGGTTCTCAATCAATTGTCCTTATTAAAATTTGATTGAAAGTTATTTGCATTTTACAAGTAACTTGAAGCGACTAGATCATCATGATAATGAATCAACAATTTCCTGAATATTGGGGAGTTATTTATTTCTACAACTAACTTTGTAATCTCACGATCATTTTACTCTGCTAAGTTCTGTAGCTTGGGATTCTGAATGAATATAGTTCAAACTAAAGTATAGGTAACCGTTAGATCATAGGACAAATTATAACAAAAACCTTTAAAATGTTTGAAGTTATGACCATTTTTGATTACCATACCCCACACGGGAATACAATGTTGCAAGATCTATTTGACTGACTGATATTTGTATATTGTTTTATTGAAATGTCGTATATTAGATTTTGTCAGATGTCAAGAACCAAAGTACATATTGGCACATGTAGTCATGAAGGTACTGTCCACAGTGTCCACAGCCTTCGCGATTTGTTACTGTAGCTCGGATAAATAAACCAGATATTATTGTTAATTTATTTGGTTGCTAGTTTTTTTTTTTTTTTTTACTTAGGCCGGTCACTACACCAATTGCATAGTTTGCATAATAATATGATCTTAGAACTTGACTTAACTAGCACTTTATTTTTCGACACAGATAACGACCAATTTACTTATGTTATTTTTGCGATTACTTCAGTTTTTTTTTTTTGACAGAACTTTTATTTTGTTTTATTCAAGTAAAACTTCAGTTTCATTCGTTAGACATTGATTATTGATTACGAGGACCGAGATTATCTACATGTTTTTATTTTATCTTTTACAATGAACTTTTTATGTAGGTATATTTTGATGGACAACTGTGCTGACTGTGCGGCCGCGCTATTAACGATTTTAAATCGTTTTCTTGCCAAATACCTACACACGCGTGAAACGCCAACCACGCTTTGCTTTACCGGCACTCTGTTAATGCGGTAGGTAACTATTTAGTCCCTTAGACTGATACTGGTTGGTTCTATATGACACGTTAAGTCCCACAGGACTTACACTTGACTTTTGGATTGACTTTATCAACCTTTTGGATTGACCTTTTTATCAACATAATATGTATAAGTTTAAAGCTCATGTTTGTACTTGTACTTTGTTGATAACTAAAGATCTTTTTATTTATTTCTTTATTTTTGACCTTTGTTCCATTCCATTGTCTTTGTTAACCTCATCTTCTTATTATGTATATATTTTTTTTTTTTTCAATGCGATGCTTCACGCCACTAACGTACGTAAGCAACGATATCGCAGTTTGGTGGAGGCGGAGATCTATAAAAATGATTATTTTATAATAAATTCAATCAAACATTCAACACGCCATGAAGAAGAATGTAACATTAAAAACTTGTTTATGATTGCATAGTTTATTATTATCAGAGTTTGTGAAGTTAATGACGTACGACGTACTTGCAATAGATACTAAATTCTAATTATTATTATATTAGTTATTAATTTCAGACTTCAACAAAGTAATTTAATCACTTCATTTCAATAAATGAAGAAATAAGGCATTATTCTTTCCTTGTCTATTTGCATCAAAAACAGTACTTAAGTAGTTAGTAATTCAATGTTAGAAAATTTATCAGACGTCATTTTGTACTGAAAGTAAACTTCTGATGCTTATTCAAAATTACATCTAATTTTATTTAGGTAGGTATTTATGCAGCACCATAATAGGTACTTCGCTGTTTCGCAGCAGCAAGATTTTTAAGTAAGTAATTCGTACTACCCGTTATTTTGTTTGACTAATGTTATGTGTCCATCCATAGGTACTCATTTTTTACCTTAGCTTTATTTCTAGTTCTTGTAACTAACATTTATAATATTTTCATAGTGCTTATGTTTATAACTGTTTTCACGGCCAAATTATTAAGCCGATTTTAAGTAGATTATGAGTGCCAAATGTAACTAACTCATAATAGCCTTTATCTGAAGTATTCAAGTATTTGTAATAACCTTGAGGACGTGATTAATTACTAACTCTTTACCTATTTATAGGTATTTAGTCATTTATGCTCAACTCAAGAACATAGGTACATACATAACACATTACCTATTGATAGGCATTTAGTCATTTATGCTCAACTCAAGAACATAGGTACATAAAACATTACATATTTATAGGTGTTCAGTATTTTATGCTCAACTCAAGAACATAGGTACATAACACATTACCTCTACATATTTACCTATAGGGATTCAGTATTTTATGCTCAACTCAAGAACATAAGTACATAACTCATTACATATTTATAGGTATTCAGTATTTTATGCTCAATTCAAGAACATAGGTACATAACACATTACCACTTTATAGGTCTTTAGTAATTTATAGTTTGATTATCATAATTTTTTAATTTAGATACTGGAACCGGAATACAATTTATTTTTTTTAACAATGTTGGTACTGTATAGGATTTTTAGGTAAAATAATACTGGCACGTTTTGGTACTAAGTATTTTGAATACTGAAACACGTTTACACATTAAATTGTAAGGTACGCTGTAGTTTCATATTTAATGAGTACATTAAAGATTTATATCAGTTTAGGTCAATTAAGATTTAATTTGTTGCTCATCGACTCGATGAAGAAGAAGATCAGTTTAGCTATCACAGTAAAGCTGGTACTATTTAAATATTAACACATTCAAATCCTAGTTAGCATTTGATTTTCAATCACCTATAAGGTTTTGGATACATAGTATACACATCGAAATGTTAATAATTATTTAACCAGAAATAGCTTTATTTTAACTAAATCATTAATTAAATTCTTGTTAGGAAATCTATAAGTTGGTATGTATGTCATGCTCACAACAATCAGATAACTTGTTTGGCATTTATTTTAGGAACTTGAATACTGGCACAATATTTTCAAGTAGGTATCTCAGCTGAATTATATACTGGAATAGTTATTTTTATGATGTATTCATTATAGGTACACGTAAAATTACAGAAACACTTTTTTTATATTAAGTAAAATTACTAGAACCCTTTACTATGAGCACACATTAGGTAAATTGTTTACTGGAACTTTTTTTTTTTTTTTAGAACGCACTAGTTTCATTACTGGAACACGTTTTATTTTCATTCTGTTACACATTTGAGTAATTTTCGTTTTGGTACACTTTTTTCATTAAGTACACATTGAGTAAATAATTACTGGCACCTTTTTTAGTATATTTTAATACGGGTACACATTAAATAGATTTACTACTAGAACATTTTCTTAGTACATTTTAGTACGGGTACACATTCAGTAAATTTTTACTGGCACATTTACTTAGTACGTTTTTAGTACGGTACACATTTTTGATGAATGCTTACTATCGGTCACCCATTATTAATTTGTAAGTACTAGTAGTGGTTGAGGTAACATTACTTCCATTTTCAGGAATGATATTAGCCCCTCTGACCAACTAACGTTCCAAAATTTAAAGGTACTAGTCGTGGTTAGGTAACATAACTTCCATTTTCAGGAATGATAAGCCCTTCCGACCAACTAACGTTCCAATTAATTGTTGAATAAACCAATAGTAAACAAACTGTATCTGCCTGTAGGCACTTTGCTTCTTATTTCAGCAATTTTTTACAGTTTTGCACCTTGCTACTGAGGGTACTATTTTCCACTTTGTTTACACTTTCTATTCATCATAAAAAGTATATCTTTCTGATTTGGTAGCATGGTGACTTCGCAAGTAAAGTGGAAAAACGTTTGCAAGTTGTGTGTGTGTGTGTGTGTGAGTGCCTTATTAACCAGAAACAAAGCTCGAGGTTGGTAAGATGTTGTGATGCTAGCTGGCCACCCGCGGGCGTTTTACATTGTGCCGTAATCAGTAAGAATTAATGTTACGTCTGCCAAAAAGTTTAAAACGCGTGATTAGACTGCCTGGCCGCAATACCAGATGATAACTATTAGATTGCTAGATTGAAACCGGCAGGCGCTCGCCGAAGAAATAATCGAACTCATAATTCAAGAAAATTACAATATATTGCCTGACATTTACAGATGTTCATATTGTATAAGTATTATTTTAATAACATGTCATCAATCTTAAAACATTTTCATGGCAAATCCTTACAAGAAATTCTCGTGGCACACGTAGGCAGGGCAGGTTACGCAAACAAAATATTACTTACATAATTTCTAAGGTTTATAAAAAATACATGATTTTTATAATGAAATTGTTATACGTGTGATCGACCAAACATCCCTTTTACCAACCTCTTAGAGCTTCCCCCTTTTTCTCGATTTTATTTCCATTTTAGGTTATGTTTACAAACCACTCGCGGAAAACCCGATCGTCGCCAATGTAATATCGTGGGCTTTAGGTAGGGGTATTTAAATAGTAAAACACACAGTACTATTGATAGATGTAAGGCACTCACCAAACACACAGTAAATCACGTCCGCTTGCAGTGACAGCTACGAGCGAACTGAACGTACGCGAATGTTCGGTGCCGAACACTACAATACCCACAATTGCAGCAGTAATATATTGTATAGGTATATTGCATAAAATGATTAACAAGTCATTATTTGCAGCTAACACCAAAAACATAAAAGTTGTGAAAACTAGAACGTGAATTTTTAAACACATACTTACAAAAAAGTAAAGAATGTGAAAGCGATTTACACCAATCCTAGGGGTTTTGTGCGACACTACTTTAGAAACTAAACTAATTGCTAAAGAAGGTGTAAGTGATAAATAGGCTTTTCATACCACATTCGTTTCGCGGCGGGCTTTGTCCAATCTTTCTAAAACCCACCTAATTTATGCGTCGCGGTTGAATTTATTCTTTTTACGTTTCTGGATAATACGAGAACGAAAAATATGAACGAAAAAAGATGTGAAAATGTGCTTCAAAATCGCTTAGACAGGGGAGTAACAGAAAGGGTTTAACAAGCCGAAAAGAGATCAAGGTACTCATGAAACTAAACAACATTCCCCATCGAAATGTGAAAATAAAATTGGATCTTCAATTGTAAATGTCCAAGATAGTAAATCAATTAGCTGATCGGCGATTATGTATGAGACTTCCAATTTTTTTATCAGATTTCAACACATGTTGTTCAGTTTCAAAAGTACCTCCGTTCAGCTTGTTATAACCTTTTTATTACTCTCTGTATAAATTCTTAGAATGTTTATTTACAGCATAGACAGCTATATTATTTTCCTGTTTTCCCTTTGACCACTACTTCCTACCTTCCATACCTTATTATGAAAGTGTGGGGGCTTTTAGTTACCTCAAAGTTATTTCTTGTTATTGACGATCTATCACCTAAATAAGAACGGAAAAGCAAAAAGCTTTAGTTACCCTAACTTTGCTTTTAAAAATACGCAAAGAATATTAGAATTTCGCATGTTTCAATCTTTGGCTTGCTATTCATTGCCATGCTTTCTGAAGTCAAAGTTACTTTCTACTTAATCACAACTTCGATCTAAAGTAGATATCTGGCGAGCTGCCCAGACACGTCATGTGTATTTTTGTACGAATAATAAAAACTGAAAGAAAGCAAAGGCGTGTTGACTATAAAGAAAGTGTGGAGTATTGTGTAAGTATAAAAGGGGTTTATGGACTCGACATAAAAGCTTAACAATAGAACATTATATTGCAAAAATAAAAACACGATACGGTTGTTCAGCGGTTTAACGTAGTAAACTCTATATTTTGTTAAATTTCGAGAGGACAGATAAAGTTTTATCTTAGGGTTTTAATTTACTTTAAGTTTTGCGCACAGAAAATAAATAACGGAAAGCTTTATGCATAATAAAGTATACTAGAAAGTGATGTTCATGTTTTACTAAAACTGATTGAATTAAAACAAAAAGTATTTAATTACGCATTCAACTGATTTAATGTAACGAAAAAGACAGGTAAGAAACATTACACCAACAAATTTAAGCGAAAATTTTCATATTGGCACATTTTTTTTTTACATTCGACATAAATTCTGCACCCACAGTTTAGGTACTTATCGAGGTAAGTGGATAAGACATGGCATTGTCAAAGAGTGATTCACGGGCTCCAAAGTTTTTAATTCCATGAAAATACGGCGAGGTGTAGTAGGCAAATTTTATGCGAAATAAGTCTACTTATCATACTTTTAGAGGATCATGAATGCGTTGTATCAAATCGTGTAGAAATGACTAATGTGCGGTTAATTAAGTCTTCGCTTCGCATACATACATTTTAGTAAACGGTAACCGGTAAGCTGATAAACGTGTGTGCGTATTTTCATAATATATTCACCGTATCTCCTTGAAGTTTTTGTCTGTGGTTCTCAAAACTACTCGTCGAAAATGCAGGTCTTGAGCATGATCATGACGAGGCGGTATGGATCAGCATTGGAGGCCGGCCGCCGGTCCTCTATGTATCCTCGCTTGTCTTCTGACACCTGGCGGGGGATCCTTATGCTGCAGTTTCGGTTTGCCACTCCTGGTAAGTAAAAAATAAACCATTGATAAATTACGCTAAGAATACGGTAAGATACGAACGAACAATTTGTCTCCTTTTCCTTACCGATGGGAGCCCCTCCTCCTATAATTCTACGAAGATCCCTCAATTTAATTTATGTTTCGCGGGTTGCCACCCACTAGAGTTTTCTGTTTGTTGTGGGCGAGGAGACGGTATACCAGGAGTAACAGAAAGGGTATAACAAGCCGAAAGGAGGTCAAGGTACTCATGAAACTGAACAACTTTCCCCATGGAACATGGGTCGAAATATGAAAAAAAAATTTAGACCTCCCATACAAAATCTCCGATCAGCTGATTGATTTACTATGGTAGGTCCAATTTTTTTTTTCATATTTCAACCCATGTTCTATGGAGAAAGTTGTTCAGTTTCATGAGTACCTTGACCTCCTTTCGGCTTGTTATACCCTTTCTGTTACTCCTGGTATACCGTCTCCTCCAATCACGCCCTTAGGGCTGGGCTTACGAGTCGTTCTGGGATGAACGGAGTTATAAGCTAACCGTGTGGTGCCAGCTTAGAATAGCATCATCCCATTTCTACCCATGGGTGTCGTAAAAGGCGACAAAGGGATTAATCCAAGGAATGAGCAGCAGCATACCCTGTGAATATCTTCAACAACTTGCACTGCGCTCGCCAATCCGCCTGCCAAGCGTGGTGATTATGGCAATACCCCCCAATTGGGGGAGGCCCATATCTAGCAGTGGACTGTTGTGGCTGTAATAATAGTAGTAGTAGTATAAGCTAACCGACAGCCGATGTGGTGCAGTGGTTAGTATGCCTGCCTGCCACGCATTTGTTCCCAGTCTGGTAAGGACATTGCAAGCTGAACCACCTGATTGTCCGAAAAGTAAGATGGTTCCGTGCATCGGATGGGCACGTTAAGCCGTCGGTCCCGGTTGCTGTCTATGATGGCGGTCGTTACACAACCATGTCAGAGGTTGACAAACTCTGACACCAGGGTTCATCGGGTCGTTGAACGACTCGGTGTCCCATACGAAGAGAGAGAGAGAGAGAGAGAGATAAGCTAACCTGCGGTGAAGTCTTTTATATGCGGCATCCCGTTCCGGCCAGTGAGACGTCTGACGTTGTCTTCCCCGTTGTGGGCGTCGTACTCGTTGATGTGGGCCCCGTGCCGTCTCGCCAGCTTGTCAATCATGCGTTCTATCACCCTGGGAATAGTGTGTTTTTTTCAATAAATAGGAAGACAGGCTCACAAATTATTAGAGATGGTGACGGGCGCGACTGTAAATGCGTTTATCCACCGCGCCGTCACCGAGAACGAGATTATTTCTGCCCGAGTTTAATATGAAATGACGGCAGTCGGTGAC
This sequence comes from Phthorimaea operculella, assembly GCA_024500475.1. Lineage (NCBI taxonomy): Eukaryota > Metazoa > Arthropoda > Insecta > Lepidoptera > Gelechiidae > Phthorimaea > Phthorimaea operculella. The sequence goes on along the minus strand of JANFCV010000171.1, from coordinate 658,033 downwards.
GACTGTCGTCGGAAACGCCTAAGTAAATGTATGTACCGCTACTTCGGTGCCGTCATCACGTTCTCGTTCTCGTTCTCGTTCTCGGTGAAGGCGCAGTGGACAAATGCCCTAAGAAGCTACACAACTTTGACACATTGCACATGTCATTCTTTCAATCTTTAGCAACAATACGTCAACAAACGACCCGATAAACCCGAGTCGTTACTTGACACGGTGCCTCACACGATAAAAGAAAAATAACAATTGATAAATAGACTTAAGTGACAGAATACTTGTGCTACAGATAGATACATAAGTGGGAGTCTATTGAACCAAATAAGATTATACTCAAAACACTAGAGGTAAAATTATAAGGTATCAAATAATTAATAATGTCTCATTAATGTGGGAATATATTCTCGTAAATTCTGTTTCATCTAAAGATATTATTTTATTACTACAAATTTTCCACAGTGAAATTTAAATGTTACTATTAGTAGGTAACAGAGTATTGTTACCTAATAATGTATTGTAATGTGTATTGAAACTTATTACACAAGCAAAATACATGTACAAAGAAAATGTTGGATGTAAATTACTTATGTAACCAGTTACTCCTAACTATTAAAAACACCAAAACCGACTAAGCAATTTACACGAGCTTTATGATCTTTTATATCTTTATACCAATAGGTAAGTTTTTCATAAGTGAGTACCGACAAAAAACATGTACGAGTAAGACACAAATCGCAGAGCGTAGCTCGTAGAACAAATATCTCGTAGCAATGTCTACGGTTTATGAGTAATCGTTACCGCAGAGTATTCATAATTTTTTTTACATTTAACTGCCGCATAGAATGTTGCCTTCAAACTTATCGAGGCAAGAGGCTAATATAACTTTGTAAATTACCATGCACAGTACGGGTAAAACATAAGCATTCGCCTGACAAAAATAATAAATAACAAGCAAAGTTTGGATGCGAGTTCCATGTAATTTTTATTCCGCATGTTAGTTACTATACTTTTGGTTTTCTCAAACATGTGTACCTAAATATCTCTGGCTGTATTCGCTTTTCATTTGAAAACCAAATGATTATTCGGAAACGCAAAGATATTAAAAATAATCAATTCCATGAGAATTGTTACTCGTGAGTTATGTAAGTCGAAACTGCTAAAAGCGACCAATTTTCATTACTAAAGCACACCATAAAGGTTTTATGGGTTCTAAAATAACATAATAGCTTGCTATTGTATGTAGCCATTGAAATGTTTTTATAAAGAATTATTGAATGGTTTTATAAAGAATTACGAGTTTTGAAGTATGTAAGAGGTGGTGGTGTTGTATTTTTTATCACCGGACAGAACCTAATACAGTGCTTCTTGATATTATATTAGACATAATCCGTATCTTTACATTGTCTTGTATATTATTTATAAATATTGTGAACGTCTCATGCGCCTTTCGCCAAATGCCATTTTTCTCCGTTAGGTCTGCTGTAAAAAAAATCTTTTTTAGAGATAAGCAGTGCCTGTTGTGTCCATTTTCTTTATGTTTTGTCCTGTAATGTTTCTTGTGTACAATAAATGGTTAAATAAATAAATAAACAAATAAAATATTAGTAAGAACACTTACAGTATGCCCTCATCTTCCCTCATGTCCTTAGATGAGAAGTAAAGGAAGGTTCCATTTCCAGGCCAGTCGGGCACTGGCTGCGGCTCGAACGAAGCTATGACTCCATACTCCTCAGTCAGCCGGTGGAGGATATACCGCGCCATCCATAGATCGTCTGCCGGCTTTATCCCAGGCGATGGACCCACCTAGACAAGAAACCTTTCTTTACTACAACTGCTCAAGAGCCACTATTACTGTGCCCTTGCCAGGCCAGTCGGGCACTGGCTGCGGCTCGAACGAAGCTATGACTCCATACTCCTCAGTCAGCCTGTGGAGGATATACCGCGCCATCCATAGATCGTCTGCCGGCTTTATCCCGGGAGACGGGTCCACCTAGACAATAAAACGTTTTTTACTACGACTGCTCAAGAGCCACTATTACTGTGCCCTTGCCAGGGCAGTCGGGCACTGGCTGCGGCTCGAACGAGGCTATGACTCCATACTCCTCAGTCAGCCGGTGGAGGATATACCGCTCCATCCATAGATCGTCCGCCGGCTTTATCCCAGGCGATGGACCCACCTGGACAAGAAAACTTTCTTTACTACGACTGCTCAAAAACCACTACTTCTGTGCCCTTGCCAGGCCAGTCGAACACCGACTGTGGCTCCAAAGATGCTATGACTCTATATTCCTCAGCCAGTCGGTTTAAGAATATACTGCAACATCCACAGATCGTTTGGCGGCTTTACCCCGGGCGATGGACCCACCTAGACAAGAAACCTTTCTTTACTACTACTGTTCAAATCAACTATTTCTGTGCCCTTGCTAGGCCAGTCGGGCACAAGCTGTTGCTCCAAAGATGCTATGACTCTATACTCTTCAGCCAGTCGGTTTAAGAATGTACTGCAACATCCACAGATCGTCTGCCGGCTTTATCCCAGGAGATGGACCCATCTGGACAAGAAACCTTTGCTACGACTGTTCAAAAGCTACTATTTCTGTGCTAATAGCACAGTACTATTACTGTGCACAGGCTCTCCAAATATGTTATGACTCCATACTCCTCATCCAACCAGTTAAGGGATGTTCGTACTGCTATATCCCAGGAGGACCCCATCTTAAAAGCAAGCATTTCTAAACAACTACTCAAAGACTACTACAGCTCGCTTTTGACATGTTTTATTTGGCGACTGACAGTTCCATAATCGATATGTTAATAGACAGGAGCCGGTATCAAGACTGCTTTATGTGTCCTCTAAAGCGTGGAATCATCTTTCATTGCATTTTAAGAAACACACTTTTAATTTCTATTTTAGTCGCCTGTCTATCGCGAGGGACCGTCTTATGCCCAAAGAAAAGCAGTACAGTATGTAGGAATAGCAAGCGCATAAACCAAATAAAGAAATAAAACCTAGTTACATTTGTACGAACAAATTCGAAAATAAATTCAATTTTACTCCAGCAGCAAGTTCTTCAATTTAATACTTTAAGTGACTACCTAGTCGTCAACGAGAAAATTAATACTTTAGAAGGCCGGCTTTTAAAGGATTTCTTTTCAAGTTGAACAGAGCTGCGGGTAGGAAATTTCAATAATATTTACTTTACATTTAAAGGGATTTCAGGTAATTTTGATTCGATTTTAAAAACAAATAAACGGCAGGAAAAACGATCTCTTATTTTATCATTTTCTTGACACCAAGTTTAATAAAATATCCATAGAGCACAATAAACTTAAGATAAAATTATTTCATAAAATTTGCTGTCGATAAGTGACATATTATATTTAGAGGTAGCTGAGCAAAACTAGGTATGTCTAAAAATCTGCATCGTTTTCCTGCCATTCGTTATTTCACTCGCGTGAGACGCTGGCTCGATTGCGAATGGTAACTCGCTCTTCGACACACGCGATACAGATAACCATTAAAAGAAAATAATAGGATTTTGTGTTCAACAAAACGTGTTGCGCCGACCCCAAGTAATTTTGGAAATATGTATTGGCAATCGCCATATCAAAAGCACAGGCTGCCTGCAACAGAGTCTCTCCTTCATTATTCCTAGAACCATATCCCCAACTCCCATGGACTCTTTCATATCCTACATTCATACTTCCCACATGTCCACTATAATCCCCTCCTATGCATATTTCCTCATCCACTGGCACTTCCATCATCATAGCATCAAAATCTTCCCAAAAATTTTCTTTTACTCTGTCATCACTTCCACTCTGAGGTGCATAAACACTAGCAATATTTAACACCATATCTTCAAACATAACTTTAACAACTATCATTCTATCATTTAAGCGTTTAACCTCTGTCACACGCTCTTTCAGATCACTATCTAACACTATTCCTACACCATTCCTCTTTCCATCACTCCCACAATAATAAAACTTATATCCTTCACCTATTTCTCTAGCCCTTTCACCCTTCCACTTAGTCTCTTGTAGGCACGCTACATTTATACGTCTTCTTTTCAAAATATCGGCTAAGTCTCTTCCTCTACCAGTCATCGTACCTACATTGCAACGAGCATACCTCAACCTTACTTCACCGAAACCGGGTGCTGCCCCTGCGCGTCGCCTCGGGGGTACGCCCTAGCCCTATCGCTAAATCCTCTTGTATCCGTAGTCATGTTGCAAGGGGATTTGGCTAAAATTTTACAACCGGCCGCCTGCCAGACGTCAACCCTCCTTGGGAATGCTTTTGTGGTGTAATGCTTTGTACGGTTGAACCTGTGCCTGTCGGTTAGTATGTTCGGGCCGGATTTATCCCTCGGTCGCCTCCTACGACCCCTACGAGAAGAGAGGAGGTGATGATATTCTACTTTGCCGGCACCACATGGCGGCGCAAACACGCATAACCTTACCCATAACAGAACAAGCCCAGATAAGAAAAAACTAAAACCCCGACTGCGGAAATTTCAAAGTTATAATTTTACTATTAAAATCGCCTATCACGAATTAATGAAATTTTAATAGGTATGGCCAGTGTCACTCGCACTGCTGATAGAAATCAACGATATCTCATCTCACATATCGAATTTCGCCTGTCCGTTTGGGCTGTAAAGCCCGTGCAAAAGAATTTTCTTATCCATATACATACCTCGAAAAACATAACTCTTTTTATGAGCCTGTCGGGTAAAAAAGGGCTCTAAAGCAATATTCCAAATTCCAATGGATTCCAAAGGATCATTCTCATCACATGCCTGCCCAAACGAGATAAGCTTGGTTACAATGCGGTCGAAGCAGATTAAATGAGTGACCCTTCCCTGCCAATATAACCGACACATTGGTAAATAATAAATATCTACGTATAAGCAGAACGGCGATACTTAAATTATGATGCAACAAAGATAAATAGGTAACGGTTTCAATTGGAACAACCCCAATATAAAATACTCTGCTAAAATTACACGTTTTAAAAATAAAGGTACATTTATACTACTTGCTTTATTAACCTATTCCCGTCCGTGCACTTTCAACTGCTATAAGTACTCTCAAAGCTCCTGTTTTTTTGCAGTAGATACCATTATTCATCGCGGATTTAAACAACAATAATTTGTCTCTGCCACAGCAGCTCGTGCAGTGCATATGACACGCTTTGTACACGTGAAAAAAACGACACGCAAGCTGTGCCACAAAAAATGGGTCAATCTCGTTTATAACTCCTATTGACACGGTCAACCAATCACCTGTATCATATCTCGGGAACTGAAACTGACTCGCCGATATGCCGTAATCAAAATAACATGGCAGTCGCGAAAAATGAAGGAAATAAATCTGGCTACAAGGTCTGCACTATACTGCAAGATAAATTGTATTAATGTTACCTATTCTGTTCAGTTTTTAGTATACTACGTTCAGTTCAAGTTAAACTAAATAAACCGTTAATCAAAACAAATCCGATCGTCCCTTTCCCTTTTTCCCTTCACTTTGAATTTTCAGGTACCAAATAAAGTAAATCGTGTGTTATCATGGCGCTACTCTCAGGTCCTCTTAATACAAGATGGCTATCTCGTCAAATTATTTTTTATTTTATTTTATAGCAGTGATTACCTGGAAGCACCACTGGGCTGGCGAGGTTCCGGCGTGAATACCATTCAATTTTACTCCAGCAAACAGGCAGCATCTGCAAATTATAAATTTCGGGTGTTTTAGCTGAGGAAACGACGCTTTGTAAACATCGTGATGATGGACGGATTTCTTTTTATCTAAATCAATTTTGAAGAAAAAACGCTTCTCCAAGCTTTGCGTACGAATGACCAATTTACCCTTGGAATGAACTAAAAATTCGAAACATCTTTATTCTTTGCACAGAACGGTTTTACAGTTTCACACTGAAAAACAAAGTAGCTGTCCTTTTGTTAAACAAATTCTAAGTAGCCTTTATTGTGGCGCGGAAAGAGGGTTTATGCTAATAAAGTAATCCGTTTTAAATGTCCCCGCCATTTTCTGAATCGTGTAAAACAGTTTCCTTTCGGTTAAATAAATACTTACTCGTAAATAAAAACTTATCGCATTAATTTAAGGGCAACACGCTATCAACTTTTTTTATCAGTACGCTAACTTTACAACACTTTTTTAACCTGTACAACTTCAATCTGATTTCAAATAATATATGTTTGTTATTTAACCCTGTAATTGTTTTTATTCCTTAAATTAATTTCTGTTTTCATAGTTTCACAGACATTTCGGTAGGAAAATTTGTAGGGATATTGTGCTTTTTGTAATAAAATTATTGGACTGTACAAATACTCTCTGAATAGTTACTATCTGTATTATTTTACAGACAGATTATAAATCTAATTACTAACTTGTAAAATGATACTTCTATAGGTTAATATTACTTTTTTATCACCATCATTTCTGGCACTCGTTAGGTAGGGTACCAACATTAAATTTAGTATATTATTTAATTTACATATTTCAAAATGTTTTTTTTTCGCTTTCTTTAAAATGTGAGCAATGAAAATTAGAGGCTCAAAAGTGAACCACCTGCTAAAATGAGGTGAACACCTTTTCCTGCAGTAATTACCTACTCAAAAATATATATAATGCTAACCTATAAAACGCCTCCATAAGATCCCGAGCGACTATTTTATTCGCCCCTACAGCGCAGTAGTACGGTCCCGGCGGCGCGGGGAAGCCCCCAGCAGGCCAGCCCAGCGGATGCCCATCAGTGGTCTGCAGCATGAACTCCTGGCTGAAGCCGAACCATGGCTCTTCCACCTCGCCCTTCTCAGTCACCATCACACATTCCTTGCGAAAGTTTGTTACTGAAAACATAACCACCAGATTTTTGGGATTTTCTAACCCCTATATTTAGCCTCCTGGCTTGCTTTAAAAGTCACAGAGGGTACAAAAGTTAACAAGCCTCTTGGTTTCATAAAGTATCCGACTACCCAAACTTAAAATTCAAAAACAAAACGAAGGCCCGGTTTTGAATGATTCATTAGGTTGAATGTTATGTAATTGTATATCAGAAGGGGAAAAACGTATTTAAGCGTCTTATTTTGTAAGAAACTTAGAATGTGTTGATAAATGTATTTGTAAAAAAATAAGCTTATTTAAACTGTAGTTTTACCAGTCAGGGATATAATGCAGATTGCGTCATACTTATAGGTAGGTAGTCTTATTATAATAGTCTGTGTTTATGCATAAGTGTGCTTTCATCTCGAGAAATGGAGCTTGCATGGAGCATGAGGTGTCTGATATCGTAAGATATAAAACCCTAAGGCATCTTTCGAATATTATAGCGCATGCATATGCGTTGGTTGAATTTAAATGCATCCTCATGATACCACTACACATCACACATATTAAAGTTTAAGAGGGTTCATGTCAAACTGTGGTAAATTTCTCATAGTAATATGAACGAATGCATATGTGGCAATGGTATTGAAAGAATTTAATGAAAATACTATGTAGAATACCAAAAGTAGCAATACATTGAAGTTATTATTATAGTGCCAAAGAATGGTATTCCGGAAGGTATTGTACAGTGCACGGTGATTTTGTTCTTCTTGATCACGAATTCGAATAACATTTGCTGCACGATCATGTCAGCTGTTTCAACTTGTTCAATACATAATAGGTATACATAGGATATTTATCACTTACTGGTCGGCTGGTAATTGTACTGGTAGGTGTCGCAAAGCACCAAGATGTGGCTGCCTCTTCTGAACGGGTCGTGGTATATCACCTCCGGGAACATAAATGTATCTGAGTTGTCCGGAGTGGCTTGGCTGGTGTTGGCTCCATCGTAGTACCAGACAGGTAGATCTGTAGAGAATACACAACAATTAAATAGCCGATGTGGCGCTGTGGTTAGTACGACTGCCTGCGACGCAGAAGGTTCCGGGTTCATACCCGGTGGGGTCACTCACAAAGTTGATATTTATTACTTTGTGGACTTGTTTACCATCTGGTTAGGCTGAACTACCTGATTGTCCGAAAAGCGAGATAGTTCCGTGCTTCGGATAGGCACGTTAATACGTCGATCCCGGTTGCTGTCTATGATCGTTTAGACGGCGGTCATTACACAACCATGTCAGAGAGAGGCCCGCTACTTGTAGCAGGCGGCAAAAAAACTCTAAAACCAGGGTTTATCGGGTCGTTGGACGACTTAGTGTTCCACTCAAAGAAGAAGAAGAATTGAAGTCAGAACAATAAATGCCAGTAAATGACTTTTACCCAGAAGTGGAATCTATTTTACTATTGTTAATAACTTTTCACTTAGACCTCATAAATGAAACAATATAAGTTTCAAGCGTATTTTCTAACTGATCTCTTTGATTTATTTACAAGTGTATCATCAGATCCCACTCAAGTACCTACCTACTATCTAGAAATAAAATGATATCAAGTTTTATTTCGAAAATTAAATAAAGAAGACTTTTACGAGACATTCGACTGGCAACCCTAGTCGCATAAACATTGGTTCCGTGTAATAAAATCAATTATAATTATTTACATCACGAAAAGTATCAAAATTTTTAGTGACTCCTGTTAATAAACACTTAATTTACTAGTGACATCGTTTGTGACGTGATTTTCTCAATAAAGTGCAAGTACTAAGCCAATAATTGAAACCGCAAATATTCATCATTTTCGCTAAGACAATTCCAAATCATCAACATAATTTATAAATAAACAGTGTCTAAAACTATATACCTGATAAATGAACTAAAAAGTGAACAATAAAAGTGCCGTTTAATATTAAATCAAAATAAAATAACCTCAAAGTGCAGTTACAATTCAAATTCCATTGTTATAACGCCGGAATTCACAATACTGCCTAGAAGCGATCAAGTATTTCGCCGCTCTCGCTATCATCAGAGTGGCGCAGTGGGCGAGCGCTGGTCTTCCGAACAGTGATCAAGAGTTCGCGCGTCGCCTCAACTAGAACTTTTTCATCTTTTATTATTTTTATTTTCTTCCTTTTTTGTGGAATCTAAATATAAATCTAAAACTGAACATCATGCCCAATCCTGCGTCTTCCCGCCGCCGCCATCACCATCAATTTCAGAAAAATCTTCTGTGCGGTCATCATCGGCTGACTCAGCTCAAACCCGAAAACCACGTGCAGCTAAAACATCTAAAGTAAAAATCCCAAGGAAAGTAAAGTGAAAGCCGCCAAAGCAACTGGGTCAGCGCCGAGCAAAGTAACTCAAAAACCGGAAGCAAATAATCCTTCCTCTGAACTTGCGTCAGAAATACGCCTCCTAAGGAGTGATGTGTTGTTGTTGAGAGAAGACGTAGCCAAATTGACTTCGACTTTTCAATTACTTGAAACACGTCTAAATACCTTGTCGGACAGAATTACTGCGCAGGAGGAACGTATTACATTAGTGGGGGAAAACTGCTGAAGTTGAAACTTTGAAACTGGTTGTCTCTAAACTCCAGGAACAGCTCAACGCACAGTCCCAATCAAAACTGAGAAGCGAACTGGAAATTACTGGCGTCCCTGAAAACCCAGCAGAAAATCCTCACCACATAATTCTCCTGGCTGCAGCAAAGGTGGGAATCAAAGTGACTGACGCTGACATAGATTATACAGCACGAGCCGGACCCATTAATCGCACATCAAGCAACCAGGGTACTATCCTCCACGACCATTGGTAGTGCGTTTTCCCGACGTTCAAAGCGTGACGAGTTCTACAAGGCTGCTAAGGCTCGCAGACTAACTACCGTCGATCTGGAATTTACTGGACCTGCAGAGAAAATATTCTTTAATGAAAGGTTAACCCGCGAAAATAGACTATTATTTCGGAACTGCAGAAATAGAGCTAAGAACGCCGGTTACAAATTTGTTTGGACTAACGGAGGAACCATCTTTATCAAGAAAGAGAAGGCCGAGGTTCTAAACCAATTATCATCAGATCGACAGATGACCTTGATCGAGCCCTCGGTAATCCAGATGATCAAGAATAAGTTGATACATCCACCGCAGATAGTAGCCAAGAATCATTGTAAAGTCTTATTATTTTCTAAATTTGTTAATTCTTTATATCCTATATGTTTTGTTCTGTGATGCATGTACATTATTTTAAATCTACAATTTACCTCTGTATTTTTGTTCATACACACACAAACTTACACACTTACCCCAAAACCATCGTGCTTATCATATACAAGCTTTACCAGCAAATTATGATAAAACCAAGCTCTATATCACAATTATTAACATGGCAATGTGGCATGACCTTCATCACCAGCAACCATTCAGGTTGATAATCATTTATATTAAACATACTCAATGATTGACCAAAACGTACTTTCGGAAATTGACGCATCTGAGCCACAGTGCCATATTATTTACAATCCTGAGACATGTAAAGACTATCTTACTAGCCAATACAATTTAAAAGTGCTTACCTTCAATATACGAAGTCTGCAAAAGAATTTTGACGGTTTTTTGGTAACACTAGCGCGTTTCAAGATACAAATCGATGCAATAGTTCTGACGGAGTGTTGGCTTAACGATAACTCTATAATTCCTCAGATTCAAGGATATGAATCTTTTCGTAGTACTCATTATATTAATCAAAATGGGGGCGTAGTAGTCTACGTTAGGGATGCGTGGGAGCCTTGTGCTAAAGAACCACAATTTGATGAAGCTAACTGCTTGTCTGTTAGTCTTAAAAATAATGTAACATTGTTAGCTATTTACCGTTCACCATCTTTTTACGACCAAGGTCCTTTCCTTAGTTTTCTTGAAACTACTATTAATGGTATTAAGCACTCACCCTGTATAGTTATCGCTGGAGATATCAATATACATACTGAAATTAACGACAACAATAGCATGAATTACCAATGTCTACTGGCTGAGCTTGATATTATACCCCTGGTGACAGAATCTACGCGAGATGACGCTTGTTTAGATCATATCAATGTTACATCTAAGTTTGTTAGTACTTCAGTAATATATAAAACAGACTTAACGGACCACGACGTGGTTCTAGCCGGTATTCAACTGAACAAACCTAAAATAAATAACAGTGCTCGATACACTATAAAACTAGATCATGATTCTATGGCAGCTGAACTAGCACAAGTTGATTGGACTGTAGTGACGTCGCAGTCAAACTTAGGATCGGCTTCAAAAATTTTCAGTTCAACACTTACCAATATAATACAGAGAAATACAAAAATATGTCGAGTACCACGCTCAAAGTTCACGTTAAAGCCCTGGATGACTCCGGGACTCATGAGGTGTTCCAGACATAAAGACAGGCTGCATGAATACGTAAAGAAAAACCCCAAAGATGAAATAACAAAAAAGGTTTACACTCGATATCGTAACTTCTATATTGAGCTTCTGCGAAAACTCAAACAGAATCATGAATCTAGTCAACTTGAAGAAAACAAAAATGACCCCAGAAAGCTGTGGAAGAGTATTCGAACGACAACTTATACCCAAGCTCCCACTGGCAAAGCTTCAGAACTGCTTTTAACTAAAAAAACAATGCTTGAGTCCCTGGACCATAGTAACGACTACTTCTGTAGTGTTGGACAAAATCTTGCGGAAAAGATAATTCAGGATATTGGTAAGACAGAAGAGATCCTAGCTTCTGAAGTAAAAATTAAAACATCTCCCATGAACTCATTGTTTCTCAGTCCAACAGACGTAACTGAAATTAAAAAAATCATAATGTCTTTAAAACTCGACAGCGCTCCTGGTTTGGATGGTATGACAAATCGCCTTCTTAAATCTTCAATGAGTGTACTAATTGCTCCACTCGTTCATATATGTAACTTGAGTTTGTCAGAAGGACATTTCCCGAAGAATGGAAAGCAGCTGCAGTGACTCCCATTTACAAGGCAGGCGACAAGTCAAACCCCTGTAATTATAGACCAATATCCCTATTGAGCACTTTCTCTAAAATATTGGAGAAGTTGGTGAGTAAACGTTTGGTCGACTTCATGGAGAGTCACAATCTAATATCTGACAGACAATATGGATTTAGAAAGGGCCGATCCACTGAAAATGCTGTCATGGAGTTAACAAACCTAATATCGAAACGTCTAGATGAAGGTGATGCCTGTTTAGGAGTGTTCATAGACCTGGCAAAGGCGTTCGACACTGTATCGGTGCCAATACTGTTAAGAAAGCTTGAACTACTTGGAGTTAGAGGTTTGTCACTTTCATGGTTTAAAAGTTATCTGACTGGACGATCGCAATGTGTCAAAATAGATGGCAACAAAAGCAATATGAGATTTGTCAATTATGGAGTTCCGCAAGGAGCATTTTGGGACCAACTTTATTTTTGTTATATATTAATGACTTAACCAGTGCGGAGCTCCATAATGCGGACATATTTTGCTACGCTGATGACACAGCTATTGTTTTCTACGAAAAGTCATGGGACAAAGCTTTTGTTAGTGCGCAAGAAGGAATGTCTGTGGTAGCAAAATGGTTGCGCTCAATCTTTTGACGCTAAACACATCCAAGACAAAGTTCTTGTGCTTTCATAAAACCCAGGCATCGGCGCCTCCTGTCGGAAAAACTGTTCCCGTGCATACTTGCGGTATTCTTAACTGCCCACTGCAAGCTCAAACAGTACTTGCTCCTGTCAGGTTATTAGTGGGTCAAACAAAATTAAGTACCTGGGTGTGGTTCTGGATGATAGGCTTACTTTTGTGAATCACCTGGAAACTACTGCCAATCGAGTTAGGAAGTTGATCTATTTGTTCAAAAACTTACGTAATGTCGCTGATATCAAGCTTCTAAAATATGTCTATTTAGCGATCTGTCAATCAGTCATCATATATTGCTTGCCGATTTGGGGGGGTAGTTGTATCACTAGTATGCTTATCTTGGAAAGAGCTCAACGCTCAGTTCTCAAGATCATTCACAATAGACCCAAGAGATTTTCGACAACCGCACTTTATAAGCAAAGCGAGGTCTTGACTGTGCGCGGTTTATTTATATTCAATGTTATAGTTAGCGTTCATAGAACAGTTCTTCGATCTAACTCACTCCAAGATTTGATTCAAAAGCGTGTATATAAGATCCCTGTTCCAAGAATCAGGACAACCTTTGCCAGAAGGTTTGCTCCCTTCTTACATCCTTATGTTTACAACAAAGTAAACCGTCTTTGCAGTATTAAGGATAACTCACTTAGGGAAGCCAAATCTAAAGTACAAAAATGGCTAGCCACTTTGAATTGTGATGAGATGGAGAATATATTAAGAGCTATCATTTAGCAAGCACGAATATAAACACACACACACACACACACACACACACACACACACACACACACACACACAGACATATACACACACACACACACACACACACGCACACACACATGACCATCAATACAAAAATATATTTTCATTTGCATACTAGATTTCGGAACCAATATTGTAATGGTAATTCTTTTTGCTGTCTACCTACGATACAGGCCTAGCCTAGTGTAGGAGATAGGGTAACCGATTTTGTAATTAGAATCGTAATGTCAGTATCTTTGCTGTATAATTATGTGTCTAACAATATTTGTAATTTTGTATTGGCATTGCATCAATAAACTTTTTGTATTTTGTATTCACGACTAACTAGAGAATCACAAATGTTGCTTTGAAAAATCAAGTTTTATTTTTTCACTAACATTGTTACGTTCCAAACGTAACATGTTAGTAATTTGATCCAAAAAGGTTCTTTCACAAATCTTAAATTTATGATGAATACGAATGTATGATGAATAGTATGCTATATCATCACATTATCACTGTAAGCAATTCTACTAATCTGAAACTTATGAAAAAGCTATATACGTATTCAGGAGTAATTCAGACGTATTCAGTCTTGTATCTTGTCTATTGAACAATCAGTAACGCGAGACGATAATTGGCTCAGCGTCTAAGCCTAGGCTATATTGACGTGACGCCACGGAGCCTGATGCATCGATTTGTTCATGCGATATTCCTCTAAAATGTTGTGATAAATCAAGTACCAATGAAGAAGGATCCTTACATTCCTATTCCCATCGGCTCCCCTCTCAGAAATATACAAAGCCATTCTCTTACATCGATATGATTTCATTAAGTACATATTTTTGCTCCGGCCTACCATGAATTTACTATAATAATATGTGGTAGCTTTGTAATTGGCTTGTAAGTACTTATAAACTTAAAATTATATTGTAGAAGTAGCTGTAAGCTCCCCAAATATAATAAAATAAAATAAAAAATAAAAATAAGTACACAACTAACAGTAATATAGAAGGAAAAGTAGTTTTGTAGAAATCCATCCCATCTCCTCCCTCTTGAGTTTGGTTTAAAAAGTATACAAATCCCTGACAAAGACTACATATTTATTCACGGGAGTAATACAAAGGGTATATCAAACAGATAATAATATGAGGTCAAGGTACGCATGAAACTGAACAATTTTTCCCATGGAACATTGGTAAGGTAAATAATATGATTATTCAGATAAAATTAAATGTTAACATAAATTATATCTAAAGTATGAGTTAATTTTAAGAAAATATTGAATTCCTACAACTTGAATAACACTCAGGAAGGAATTTGAAATTCAATAAGCTGAAAAATTTGATTCTGAAGAAGATCGCATTTCATTTTAGAAATACACCAATATAGAGATAGAGAGATAGAGATATAAGTAATGAGTGCTTTTCTGGAACAAAATTTAATCTCAGACTTGGCACCAGAAAGCGTAGCGTTTCTAAATAATTTTCCTTTTCATAACATTTGGTATTCAAAACTTGTCTTTACATTATTGAAAATTATTTAAGGCCAGAAAACGTAACCTTACGGAGGAATAAACTGAGAATAAACATCGAGACCAGGAAGAGATAGATATTTTTAAAGCAGTGATAATTTTAGTAATAATTTGATAACTTTTTAGATATACCCACTTACTGGGTAGCAGCAGATCGCCAATCCCCAAATAGAGGGAGGCCCGTGTCCAGAAATGGACTGTGTGTTGTTGGCTTTAACTTTTTTTATAAGGTAGATTTTCACTAGTAAACTTAGGTACAAAATATTTGAATTTTCAGAGTTCTACTTTTACTTTCGTGATTAATAAACTTATGTGAAATCCATTTTGTTTCACGATACGGAAAATAGGTTACAGTTATACAGACTAAATTTCTCAGCCTAATGTACCGTCCTTGTGCCAATCAGTGACAAGAGTAATCGCTTTACACTTTATAGTCCTAAATTGAATCCCGATCGATGTCTCAGGTCTTGATGTATTACCTCGTTCAAGCGTGATACCGACAGACAGCGAACAACGTAGAACAACGACCAACGAGCCTACTAGATGGCATAATAAAGGCCTGTTCAAACTTGGATGGCTTCTGCTCGTGTGTAGCGGTATCCCTGGCTGGTCATTAAGTGATATTTTATATTCTACATTGAAAAGTATAAAAAAAAGTACAATCGACAGCAAATCCACCTACCCTTTAAGAGATTCAGCTTATACTGGTATTTGAATAAAAAACCGGTAAAAGTAGTTTAAGCGATTTAGCTCTGCTATCCATGAACCATACGGATATCATTCAGGTTTGAATAGTGTCTAGAGGGGAATACTTTTGAGCAAATCATCATCAATTGGTACTGCATGAATTGCGCATTTACTGGTCAGCGGTTATTGTAAGACGAAGGACGAAGGCAAATTAGAACGCAGCGAATTCATAGCAGACGCGCGGTGGATACTGACGTGTACGAAAACACTGCGAATTCACCGCGCATCCGCGACGAATCCACTGCGCACCTACTGGGCGTCCGCTCCTCTCCGCATACGCTCACAAACTTCTTGTGTGATAAGGCTTTTAGGAGTCTAGTTGGTCCTTTGGTCGATGTCGATCACATCACTACGTAAGCACCTAGGGCTTTCAACTAAATCACTCTCAAATTGGCTGATTCATGTTAGGTAGGTGTAATAAATCTGTCTCGACACGAGTAAAGTGGTACCACTTGACATATTAAGCATAATAATTTTAGACTAAAATAGTTCGTAACTATACCTAATTTTGATCATGACAAACCTGCCTACACTTTAAACAGCCTGGAGCAGGATAATTGTCAAGGATCTTAAGAAAGGGGCTATTGCAAATATTCGATGAGAGCCAATTTCAGTAAAAACAGGAAAACGATCTCATTATCGTAACTAGAGCTGAAATAAGTAAACGGTTCTGATATCTACGCAAACCATTCCGTGTCCAGCGAATGCTAACAATTTTCAAACACAAAATAAATATTTTTCTATTTACTTCACTGAACCCTCTTCTCGTCAAATGTCGCTAGGTTTTCATTAACCCGTAAAGATCATCATCAGTCAGCGCTTAACCCTTAAGGGTTCTGGTGTTAAGGGTTAATATTGATGTGTTGTTGTCAATTTTCTACCCTATTAAACTTGATTAACACCATAATGCATATGTTACAGGCTAATCCCTTAACCAGTCAATAACGTTATTGACTGAAAAAGCCAGTCAATAACGATATTGCCTAAGGGCCTCAGTCAAAATCCTTATTGGCTAGTCAAAACCCTTATTAACTAGTCAATAACGATATTGACTGAAGTGCCCAGTCAAAACCCTTAATAGGTACGTTAGCCCTTGCGGCAGCAACCTAGACCTGGCTGGCAGGTCTAAGATCACCATCAGGACCTTGATGGTAGCAACCAGAGTGGAAGTCTACTATTTCGCTCGTGAGTTGCTATTTCATGAGGACATGCCCAAGTGGCAGACGGCTCTTCCCTAATGCTGACCTCAGCAGATACGTGGTTTCACCTCCCAAATGTCATCATGACAGTGGATAATGGGCTCCCGTCTAGTGCAATCGGCGAGCGAGGCTGTAAGCTTTCTTCGGGCTGCGACCATCTAACGGTACTACTGATGGTTATTTCAGACCAGCTAACCAGGCAACCTCTCGGTGGTCTCGGGCTCGAGCCCCTGTAATCCCAGTCGACGACGCGAGCCCCGGAGATGGAATGGGTATGAGGGTCACAGGTCATCTTATAGAATACTGAAGATAGAGGCAATCAGAATAGAAGTCTACTGTTTCGCTTACCCACCGGGAGGTCTATCCTGTTTGACTGGTCTAAGATAACCATCAGTACCGTAAGATGGTCGCAGCCTATGATGGAAAGCCTACTGCCTCGCTCACTTCTTGCACTAGGCTAGGGCCCGTTAGCCTTCGCCGTAAGGTTTATGACATCTGGGAAGTGAAGCCACGTACCTGCTGAGGTCAGCATTAGTGAAGATCCGTCTGCGACTTGGGCATGTCCTTAAGGAATAACAACCGGCAAGCGAGACAGTAGACTTCCACTCTGGCTGCGACCATCTAACGGTCCTGATGGTGATCACTGACCTACCAGACAGGTCTAGCCTGCTGCCGCCAGAGCTGACGTAACTATTAAGGGTTTTGACTGGGCACGTCAGCCAATATCGTTATTGACTGATTTTAATAGTATAAAATCAGTCAATATGGGTTTTGACTGAGTTCCTTAGGCAATAACTTTATTGACTGGTTATGGGTTTTGGCTGTAACACATACAAGTAGTTTGTCTACTTACTGACCAACCCGCCCCTTGCCAAGCCATATCTCCCGGCTGGCGTTGGCCTGATGCCCGCGGTTGGAGCCCCTTAAGCTCCAAGCTCTTGAATTTAAATTGAGGCGCCTTAAGATTATATCTTTTTTTGGCTTTCCCGTGTGATTTATTTATAGCTGGAGATAACAGTGTTACCTTGTTACCTTATAATAAATGACCCGGATTTCCTTCTTAAAATAAATACAATTAAGCTGCCTGAGACATTAAATCGCGTTAAGATCCAATTTGAACATAATTAAATTACCCGATAATGTAATTAGATACCTTGTAATTAATTTCCTTGTTCATTTGATTACGATTCAAAATACTCCAACGATTACGAAACAAAATTAACCCCCCTACTAAATATTTACGATGAAAACAGACATCTGGTTTGAATTCACAGATTCTCAATTCTTGGTAAGAATTTAGTATTAAAATTTAAATACATTATCAACGATCAAATTCCTAGTAAGCTGCCTCGTTGGAGCTCATGAGTAAATTTTGGCAATTAATTTATCTGAACATTAATACGGGTGGAGAATGTGGCACCTTCAAGTATGTGAACTACTTCAGCATGAAACCAAACCACTAAAGTTTGAAACATAAGCTTGCGTACAATTATGTGATTTACGACCGAGAGTCGCTCGACGAACTCCAACTGCGTAACAAGCTTATTGTAGACTTATACAAAGCTTGTGTTACGGAAGCTATTTTACGACAGCCTCAGAAAGAGGGTTATGTCTTTCCAGAGTTTGTATGTATTTTGGGAAGTTTGTACCTAGACAAGAAAATCTCTTTCAGCCCATACCACTTGCTTGACGGATTTTGACATGTGGGGTTATGTTAGATTCGCCTCTCAGCTGTGTGAGTGACACTGGCTATATTGCTGGCAATACAAGGAATAACAAGCCGAAAGGAGGTCAAGGTACTCATGTAACTGAACAACTTTCCCCATGAAACATGGACCGAAATACGAAAAAAAGTTGGGTCTCCCATACAAAATTGCCGCTCAGCCGATGATTTATTATTGCTCCCTAATACAAGTAAACTAGTGGGGACTATGAATATTTCTTGCTTTTGTTTGCGGTTTCTAGGTAGCCACATAAAATAGAAAAATAGGCACAAAAAAATAATAGGCCGGTGGTTTTGGAGATAATTTGTAACATAGGTTTGCACCAACATTCTCCTACCCAATACGCAATACCGTCTCCGTTTCGTCGTGGGTAAAAAATATTCATGCAGTGCACCTACATGAAAATATCCCGGATGAAAAATTAAGTATTTACCGTTTTACGCCTGAATAATAAATGAATAATCTGAAGCCTACGAGTATATCGGAAGGCGGGCGGCTAGTGGGGCTCTAGTAGGCGGCCTGCGGATATCCAATTACCACAGCTTTAATGTCACCATAACGTTATTAATGACCCGCTCTACGCCTGCAAGTGTACCCTTTCCGTGGAGCATATTAATGAGAATGTGGATTGATACGCAAGCGAAAAACAAACAAAAACATTGATTGGATTTTACTATTTGAGATTCACAGAGATCATGAAAAAATAACGGTTAATAAAAAGTAATTCACGGAGCAAAAGTTTGAACTCTCTTACATCCTGGTTTTATGTACCTTTTCGTTACAGCCACTACAGTCCACCGCTGGACTTGGATCTCTCCCTATTGGGGGTATTTCCATACTCACCACGCTTGGCAGGCGGATTGACGAGCGCAGTGCAAAATATTTAATTCACAGGGAACTGCTGCCTCTTCGTGGGATAATTAACCCTTCCTTGGTTTTTGCTACACCCATGGATAATAATTTGGGTAATGCTATACTAAGCCGGCATCACACGGCAAACACGGTTCTATTTACTGCCTTTGTAAACATTAATTATAACGAACGTACATTACGTGATCCTGCTGAGTGATTTGAAAAGTTTTACACAAGTTTCACAAGAAACTTAGTCTTGAAGCATTGTATTGTTATCAAATACCCATTCCAGAATAATTTCAAAATCAATGCGGCTCCGCAATGAAACTCAAAATATTTGCAGCCATGTCAGCCATGTCTAAGAAACTTTAACAATAGCTGCAACTGAACACTGACGAAACCAGATCTACCTACTTATTCAATGGCCCAGCCTTGTGCAGTAACTTTCAGTTTATTATGCAATTTTAAAGCTGATTCATAACTTAACTGGAAAACTATTAATTACTTAATGCAATTTTAAGTTTTTATTCGTACCTTTTCCACAGTTTTGATAGACTAGGAGATACTTTTATTATAGTCTGCTGAAATTTGATTTTACATGCGCCGGTCTGCAAACGTGAGGTCAAACCACTCGCATTGCACACGCTTTGCTACACGATTCCATTATTCATATACCTTTGAAGCGAACAGATTCGAGCAGCAGGACGTGTGTTTGATACGAGCGCTTAGAGCATTCGTTGCATGCGAAATCGGATTACTTCTGATTCAAAAATATGCATCCAGTGAACCGAAATTTTGCACGGATGTGTTAGTATTTATTGAGCCATATTTTCTAGCCTAGCTAACTTAGAATTATATTTAACTGTAAGAAAATACCTTTTGCTCAGGCAAGTGGGAAAGGGAGCGCCATGCAACTGTCATTTAGTGACGAATGCAGCGAGTGGCCGTATCAAGTATAGTTACATATTTTAATAAACAAAATACGGGGTGTCAGGGACGGTGTAACGAAAACTTTGCAGGCATGATCAGACCATCAAACCGAACAACTTTTACTATGGAGCCAATGGTGGGAAACGAAAAAAAAATTCCGACCTCCCATACAAAATTCACGATCAGCTGACTGACTTTGTATGGGAGGTCGGAAAAAAATTTTCGTTTCCCACCATTGGCTCCATAGTAAAAGTTGTTCAGTTTCATGGTCTGAGCACGCCTGCAAAGTTTTCGTTACACCGTCCCTAACACCCTGTATAACGAGACAACTTTACCTTTAAAAGACTTCGGTACGAAGTCCAAAGTCCTCTCCTTGGCACGCATGTTGACTCCGGTGCCATCTACCCATACGTATGTAGCCAGGATTGAGTCACAGGGCACCTGCAGGTCTTCATACTTCCGCATAGCTGCCTTGTTCAGCGGGATGGGCCCTGAGTTCATTGCTAGCCCTGGACGAAGAAAAAAAATATCATCAAGGGAAATATAGGACAGTGAAAAACCAATACTACATATCATGTAAGTAGCTAATTTCGGTGTGAGCTGTTATCAGTAGAAATTATAAATGTCAGCTTCAGAGACAGTCATTGAACGATCAGCAAAAAAAGTTAGACACGCGTTTGAAACGTGCTTAAAAATATATCTCCACACAATAAAACACTGAGCACATGTTCAATTCGTGTAGATATAACCTATTTGTAGTAAGGCGCTTAAATTTTATGGGGTTTAAGTGACGGTGTAATGTTTCAGACTATATAACTGAACTGCATATAAACTCAGTCAGCTCATCAGTAAGGGAAGTCGAAAAAAATCGCGTTTCCTAACATAGCGAAGGCAGTACAAGTTGTTCAATTTCATGGTCTGAGCCATAAGTCTGAGAATGACTGCAAAGTTTTCGCTATACCGCCATTAATACCCGGTATAAACTAAATTCCATTAGGGGCTTATTTACAGTTTGCTTCTAAAAATGGACGTCGTCAAAAAGTGTAGGCATTTGCGACGGTCCCAAAGGTCGGTCAAATACGAAAAAGATTATTCCTTTTTTTATAACGAAAAGATGTGACATGTTTACCCACCATTTCCTAAAGGACATATAAGGAATCTTGCCTTTATTTGCTCTCCTGGTTAATTGGTAGACAAGTATATTTTTACGACTAAATCAGCTCGCCTATAAAAGGCAGACTTATGCCATGAAATCTTATAAGTATCTACCCCTCGCCAAAACGACAAGCAGTCACGAACCTCAATAAAATAATTAATTCTGATTTGGTCCAGAGAAGCAGAAAAATATGACAAAGCTAAGTCTTTTGTTATGGAAGATTGTTTTTTTTTTCTTATTTCGTCCGAGGCTCCGTGGAAAAACTTGCTGGAGAGCCAAGATAATGCATATTTCCATCGTTTTATACACCATTTGTATGAAAAATTTAAGTAATTATTTATTGTAAATAAACATCATCTTCCTGCCCTTACGCCAATTACTTGGGGTCGGTGCAACATGCCTTGATTGAACACAAAATCATGTTGCAAAAGGACGACCTCTTTGGGAATGCTATTCGTAGGTGGTATTCCCGCACCATACGGTTGACCATGGCCGGCAGATATTGTAGCCAAGGTCAATAACCTCTACGTCGCCTTTTACGAAACTCCCTGAGTAAAATAGGGGTGGCAGAATTCTTAGCCGCTACCACTCTGCACATTATTATAATAATTTAAATAAACATACAACGTATATAATGGTCCCAATTCTTTCTCAAAAGTGTTCGGCAGATACCTATTGCTTACAAAACACCCTGAGTAGAATAGGGGTGGCAGAAGTCTTAGCCGCTACCACATTATTATTATAATATAAATAGGGAAACGTACTACCTACGCATATTATGTTCCCCAGTTCTTTCTCAAAAGTTTTTCTGTAAACCTGGTTTCAAGTGAATTACTTCAGGTTGAAGTCGTTGAAATAACGAGGGTTGATGTGGGTAAGTTTCGATTAGAGGAAAACGGATCTCTCTAGAGAAAGGATTTGCGGGTTGAATTATTCAAAAGTAACTTTCTTTCAAACCGAGCTTTACAGTACTACAAATTCTATTGCTTGTAACTTAGTACTTCTACTAGTAACTAACGAGTTCATCTGATGTTTATTTTACTCAGTACCTACATAAGTGAAATATTCTAACATTTTGTTCTACAATACCGATAAGTCAATTCAAATATAAACTCTTCATGAACCCTTATCCAAATACGGGTCACTATGCTAGACTCCATAAGTACTTATCTAACTACAAACCTCAATATAGTTTGTAGAACAAAGATTTTTTTACAACATGTGATGTAAAGTACTCTGATACAAATATATAACAGTACCTTCGGGCTGGTATGCTGGTGGCGGCATTTTTAGTAGCACGATAATATATCTGTAAGAAAATATGCAAATTTTATGGCAGGTTCTTTAAAAAAAAAAGCTTAATTACATTAACCAAAATTGGTGAAATCAGCAATTATAACTTTCATAAATTTTATTTCAGAAAATGATATAGACACTTTATCGCCCATTACTTTGTCATAATTATTTATTATATTCTATCATCTATTGTATTCTATCGTAAAATATCGTAATTTTCTGGAAGATATCAATGTTGGCAGTATTTATAAAACGTTTGTTTCCTGTGTTTATTTTAGTATACCCTGTACCATGACCCTGTATGAAAAACCTGACACCAAGGTTCATCGGATCGTTGGACGACTCGGAGTCCCACACAAAGAGAAGATGAAGAAGTACACCTAGATACCGGTATCTAATAGATACCTACCTATATCGGGATATTTTTTGAATGCTGCATAATAAGTTACTTTAATTTTTCTGCAAACCCATCGGCCTCCCTTATGAGCCAGTCTAACTAAACCAATTATTAAGCAGATCACCATGGCGGACAGAAATTAATATTGTACCTCAAAGACTTCTTCTTACACTTACCGGAAAATTTACTATAAAATTTACCTAAATTAAAATTTATAAAAGGCAAAAATAACTAAAACTTGAACTCAGTAATTTTGCAAAAATTATGAATCTCAAAATAATGATAGTTGTTGTTGGTCTATGTCACAGTCTATGTCATGCTATGTCATCTTCAAATTGATTTTCAAGTTAAATCTAAATCAATCAAAATTCAAAATGACTTTCGTCGTTGAAAGGTGTCTTTTTATTTTATTATTTGTTTCGTCGACAAAAAGGTTACATACCTTCCTCCATGGTCAAAAAGAGGTCAAAAACAAGGAGCTTTATGTCAAAAACAAGTTCAAAATAAGGTCAAATTCAAAGTTATCTGTGGTCTGAAAGGCTAGTCTACATATTTAAGTTCATCTGTGTCTGAAAGTAGTGAAAGTGTAAGTCGAAATTACCCAGTTTTTTTTATATTTTCAAGATTATTTACAAGTTTACAAACAATATTTACAACAATTTATTTTAACAATGCATTAAAAGCTACGGAGCATTTTTAGTCATACTGATTTGCATAAAATAGTTGCCTTTCAATATGTTACACATATGGCAGCGCTGTGTTTTTGTGGTTTCTGTGATCCTGAATCTTCAATTTTGCAGTACATTAGATTTTAGCAACTCTTACACAGGAGATGTAATCAATATTCAAAATATTACCTCCAATAATCAACAAAAATATCCTGCAAGTGCCAATTACGTGACTGAAATTTCTGATTTTCCTTCAACGGGTAAAAAGTGGAAAGTGGGTAGAGTTAGCCGCCAACAATATGAAATTATCAACATGCTCTGGAGAAAAACAAACATATTTGCTGATGAGGATACTACTCCACTTGAGTATCCTCGCACTGAAGAACCAACAGATTTATTGGAACGAGATATGTTCAGTCCTCTCACTTTAACTCATAAATCTGACTATGTGACGCCGCCTCCACAGAAAGTTACTCATGAAAACGGTGCGAAAACGCAAACATCAACAGCAAGCTTTATAGAATTTTATTACCTAGATGAAAATGTGGACCCCATGCCTTTTTTGCCTGAAAATAACTTGAATGAAAAAAACAAAGTTAAAACTGAAGTACCTGATCGAACACCAAGCAGACTAAGTCAATTTTTAACCGTCGTATCACGATCACCTTTGTTTGCATTTAGACTGAATGAACCTGCTTATCAACGTCTGACCAGTAATCCAATCACTGAACAAACTACTACTACTAATAATATTATACTTCAAGTAAAAACGGAAACTGAAAAGAATATGATTGTGCAAAATGACTTGTCGCAAGGTCTTTTTGAGAGAAATATGTCTCCTCAATACAATACTAGTCCCATTACTACAGAGACTACTACTAGTAATACCTTTACAACTTTTATTACTGAAACCGCACCCATTGCAACAACTAAAACACCCAAGGAATTGCCGAATGACAGAGTTAGCTTTTTTGAAATATATGACAGCAATACGTATGCAGCAATGAAATATACAGCTAAAAATTACCATACAGAAAATAAAACAATGAAAACTGATCAAAAAGTTGAATTAGAGCATATAGAAATTGATAATAATCGTGGGCCTAACAAAACTGTTTATCATTATGCAAAAAAACACGTCAAAAACAGAGACATAGCTGAAAATTACACTCAAGATTTAACAAGTTATACTGAAGCGATAAATAAGTCCGTCGATAATCATACAACAACGTCAGAAGAACCAAAAGAAACTACCAGACAAGAACCAAAAGAAACCACAAGAACACTCACAACAGTAACAGTAATGGATACATCTACTGCAGCTTGGAATGATGTTTTCCACTATACTGCAAAAACTGATATAACGGCTAATTGGGCAACATACCCGTTTGCTGCAGTGTATGTCTACGAAAGATACCAAGTAAGTCGATTTTTCCTCTACCAGACAAGGTTGTGGTACGTTACGACCATAGTCTTGCACCATTTTAACGAACAATCATGTTGTCCTTCTCAAAGCATACTACTTAGAACAAATTCAAAACTGATAAATAAAAAAGTATAACTATCTATAAGACCCACTTATCCATTAGCCAAGCAACAAACCTGGAAAAGTGTTTGAATCGAAAGCTTGACTACTACACCACGAAAACAGTTAATATATTCTAATAATCATTTTTCGTCGTGAGTTTCTTATCATGGCGCGGAATCGGTAGTCAAATTTTTGAGAGTAATTAATTTAAATTGAATGCCAGATCCATTGTGATGCCGCGGCAATCAGTGCGTATTGGTTGATATCGTCGGCTGCCTGCCTCTCCCGACATCGAGACAACCCAACTGGAGAAAGGTAATTGATACATCTACTCCATTGATTTTATCACGTTCACTTTTACTGATATAGTGTAATTACGCTTATTATGAGCAATCCCTTCGGCCAAGTTTTCATACAAACATATTCCCCTGTTTGTTTTCGATTAATGCATATAAATAAACAGTACAGATGCCGAAGGCCGCAGGTTCAAATCCTGCCTGCATCGGATGATTTTGCAATTATTCCAAAAAGGCACTTAATTTTTTTGGTCTTCCTATATAGGGTGAAATTTTACTAGTGACCGATAGCGAAAACTCAGAACCGGCTGGTGATAAGGAACAACTTTCCCCAAGAGACATAGGTCGAAATCCGAAAAAAAATTTTTGGCCTCCCATAGTAATTCAAATTAGCTGATCGGTAACTTTGTATGGGAGGCCCAAAATTTTTTTTTTGTATTTCGACCTATGTTCCTTAGGGAAAGTTGTTCCTTATCACCAGCCAGTTCTGAGTTTTCACTATCGGTCACTAGTAAAATTTCACCCGATATTCATGCCACAATTGTTACACATAAAAAAAAAGAAATATGAGCAAATTTTCATAATATTATTCAGAAATAGTAAAAATATATGGGCAATGGGCACTAATATGATAAAAAAAAGAAATATAACGCTACATTCATTATTCTGGAAGTAAACAGGAGAATACGTTTGTATGAAAAGACGGAAAACAGGCAACACTCGGGTATCCCCTTATAATATTTCTAGTATTTTTCCACATCTCGTATAATAATGAAAGGGGGATTGTACCTACTGTCCTACTTATTCTCCTACTCCCTTCTAAATCTCTTCTAAAGGGTTTTCATCCTCAGGTCTGCATTCGTCGCATATTGTGGTGAAGAGTGGTGGGACCCGCAACGCATTGCATACGTCAAATACACACTCGTGCACCCCCGATACCATCCACATGAAGCTGCTCGAAGACATCTCTATAATATTGGTAAGATTCAAACTAAACTAAATTGTCATTATATCAGTCTACAACTTCTGCACTTAGTACTCCCCAGGGTACGCTCTGGCATACTCGATCTCCCATTTTCACCACCCAGTCTATAGTAGAAACAAACCAATAGTAGGAACAGTATGAAGATCATTTAGGACATAGAAAAGTTATGTTCAAAATTTTCAGTGCTTTTGTTTTTTCCTTTCTTCTTACTCGCGAAAACAGTTTTTATTGGTACTTCTTTGTTAACTTCTTTTCATAGGTGTGATCCAGGTTGCCAGCTCGATGTCTTTGTCTTGCCCTGGCTGGACGCCTGTCTCCATCATGTCACACCAGTATGTCCCAGAATCTGACAGTCAGGTCGGATCCGCCGTGGGTTGGGGGTTGAACAGGTAATGTAATTATGCATGTTTACCAAATATATTTAAAAAAACAGCTGGTGAACCGAGCTTGCTCGGTTTTTCGAGAGATGGCGTTGATATTATGAAAACAACTCTCAAAAAAGAGGTGAAGCAACGATTTTTGGAAAATGAAACCTATCTCGAATAATTTATCCCACCTGAAAACCCTTAAACGAAATTTTGTGGAAATCGTTACAGCCGTTTCCAATGGCCGTAATAAAATAGACAACTGTTAATTTTTCCTACAGATACGACACTTCGTACGCATCTAGTGATCTACCAAGGCATCCCCTTGCCGTGTTTGAGAGCTACATTCATTACGGTGATTGCCCAGGCAACTCGGATTACAGGTACACACATTTTGATTTAAAAAGAAAAAGAATAGAAAATTATTATTAAAGTGACATGGTTGCAATTTGTATAAAGAAATCTACTCTAGTTGGAAATCAAACCCGTTACCTCTGCATAGAAGGAAGTCGCGCCACCTCTGCACAAAATAGGCGTCCAAAGAAAAAGTTGATGATTATCTCAAAACCGAATACCTTAAAATACTTCCTATCTTAGGTACACAATATTTGGAAAACTTGCAAAATTTTAATATCTCATAACCGCTTTAGATTAGGGGCATACGTTACATACAGTATTCCAAAGGCCAAAATTGCGATTTACGATGGCACTTCGGGTAGGCTTATATCCAGCATTGTCCAGCTGCTGACGTTTTGCGGCTGTTGATGATGATGATGAAACTTGACTTCAGGAATACCAAACGTGTCAGTGAGCAAGCGACTGCAAATGTATATTGCTTGGCTCTACCAGCGTACCCTAAAGAGGACACCGACCCTGTGCATGGAGGTTTGCTGCTCGTCGGCGGGAAGCTTATAGCTCTGTATTTACAGGTGAGAATTTATTTCACAGATATTTGTGTCGGTGTAAATGTTTTCGGCCCCGAGGCCATTAAAACTACATCGGTTGGCTTGGTCGAGAGCAAGGGCTCACGCGGAAATATCTGTATAATTTTTCAAACAACCAAACCTACCTACCTAGCCCCCTAAAGTATGGTATAAAGCATTTTCCCGTAATATCCCACTTCCGCATTCCAGTCACTACCAGATCCCGTTTGATGTTTATGAATTCGTAAATGGAGTTCGAAATGTGTCATATACGTAATCGTAGTAGTAGGTGGTTAAAAACACCTGAATTCATCGGTTCAGACTTGGTATCCCTCATGACATGAGTCGTGCATTATGATGATTGCTATCAGGAAGAGCGACGGCGATGGGGCGACCAGTCAGCGCAGTACACTGGTGTGTGGCGGCTCATCCCCTGGGTCCTCGACGTTGCTAAGGATCCAGATGACCTGGACAACTTTCCTCTTGACCGTTGAAACTCTTGAACTTTCTTCACTTATCTATAGAGCATTTTCCTGAAAATGATGTTCTACGTCGCCGAAGACTAAATCAGATTTGATGTCAAACTTTTGTAGCTTTTCCGATTTATTCTTTTGAAAATCTTTTCTATTGATCAACGTGAAGCATTTTTAGAAAATTTAATTTTAAGTAATTTTGTCTAGTGTTGCTCCTCCGATATGATAAAAAATTAATTGTTGTTTCATCGTAAGAAGTGGTTTGATATTTTTTTTAATCATTATTTACTTATTTGTATATATTTTGTTTTTTTGTGTGTAATGTATATTATTTGAAATGATTCGCTTGTCTAAAATGTGAAATTTTAACAGTTTGTTTTATTTTCACATTTGATAACACCACAACCTCAACGTTTTAAGTCCCTAATACCAAAGAATACTAACTATAGCTAACCGCTCTAATACAGTAAATTCTAGGTTCTTCAGTTTACTTCTGCCGGTTTGCTGAATGATTCTAGAGACTATTTTGAATTTTTCTATCTGAGGAAATTATAATTTTATCCTCTAGATTTCAAGATGTCGGACTTTCATTTTTGTATGGCACTAGAAAAATAAATCTGCTTGAGCCTATCCTGTGGGATATCAAATGAAAGAGCTACTTATGTTTAATGTGCAAGCGATTACAAAGATATTATCTCAGAATACATTTCAGCTGCTCGTTTAGGGAAAAAAATTATGTTACTTTTAAAAAAGGTCAAAACATTCCGAGTTTGGGTTCCTTTTGGAACAAAATGGTAAGTACACCATCTTGATGTCTAATAGTGGATGTAATTTTCATTTCCTCGAATGTAATCATTCATAATGGTCCCAAGTATTACTGAGTAAAGCGAACTCTGCGAGCAAAAAAGCTTCAGGCTCATATGTGACCGTAAGACTAATATACTTACCTACTATAAAAATATTGGAATCCAAAAGACAGGAAAATTAAAAACGGCATTATTTAATCTAGAGAGACCATTTTATTATATCTACTATCATAATTATAATACTATGAGAGAGTTTCAAAGGACACCCAAGTAACAATTTATTACAAAATATTTTTTTATTTATTAAACTTTATTGCACAGAAAGTACAAAGGGCGGGCCTAATGCCACGCAGCATTCTCTACCGGCCAACCAAAAGGTAAACTGAGAGAGTCAAAGCGGGTGCACTGATATAAAAAAACATGAAATCAGGTTTAAAAAAAGTAACACAATACATTAATAATAAATACGAAAAATAACAATATATACCTACATCAATATTAGACAAAATAGAACCTTACTTTGTTACATAAACTTGATATAAAATATACTATAATATATATTTTAATACAAATAAATAAATAAATATGATATACCTCTGACTAAAAACAAACAGAAAATAGTAAGACGTAATGCAATCACGTCACTAAAAAATACTTACTCAAAAAACTTATTTTCTAAGGGTGGTTGTTAGTTAATACAAAGTTTTTACCTATTCACTTATTCCTAGGGCCCGGACCGGACCTATTCACTTTATACCCTAAATAAATCAGCAACAAGCAGCATCTAGAGTTACCCATTATCAAGATGCAGACAGAATGTAGGTACTACACTCACAGGCACAACTAATCGGCCACCAATCTGTAATGGTATATTTCATGTTGATTAGAAATATAAATATAAAAATATTTATTTATCTAATAAAATACGAAATGTAAATAGTAATAGATAATAATATAAATTAACTAATTTACAACTTATATTAACTGTAATTATCAATGTTATAAATATTAAAAAGTATTTCATGCTAATGCAGGTGGCCGATTAGTTGTGCCGGTGAGTATATTTTTGCGTACATGTATCCGTTAGTCTACCTATTTTTTTTAACCTCAAAAGTTGGGTTATGTTTATCGAAAATGTGTTTTTGTATGTATGTATGTACCAGAAAATTCTTTTTCACGGGCTACAGCTCAAACGGCTGGACGGATCTTGACATAGGTAGGTATGCGTTGTCTTTAGATTTGTCTTAGCAGCACGAGTGACACAGGCTGTGTAAAAATTTAAAAAATTCAAGATGGCAGATTTTTATCGCAAACTACAACTTTGAAATTACCTTCAATCAATACGTTTTAATTACATCTGCTTGTTGCGTACAAGACAGCACAAGTATGCGTACCTAAGCCAATTCTTTTTCTTTATATTATTGAAAAGGTAACTCTTTATACAGCTTGATACTTTTGTGTACATCTCTGTGAATTACTCTATTATTTTATGGCAGTGACAAATTGTAACATCCTTATGTCTAAACTAAATTAATGGGACAAAAAAAGCGATAATCCTAGACAAGATACAACTGGTTCAGTCGCATAATGTACGATTCGCAAAATGTATACTCACTACAAAATGTCGCTTTCGCACAATGACGCTTTCGCAAAATGTCGCTTTCGCATAATGTCGCTTTCGTAAAATGTCGCTTTCGCATAATGTCGCCTATTGATATGATAGGAGAATATCGTTCAGTTGCTCATTACTATATTATTACTAGGTTTCCGCCCCGCGGTTTTACTCGCGCATTAATATTTTTGTGTGCTACGTGGATACTGCCTTCAGATTTTTTAAATTTATTTTAGCCTCCTGAGTCCTAGCACCTGATTGCTATTTTCATGTTTATGCGCTCCACATACATCCATACAGTCTCCTGAAAAACGGTAGCCGTTTGCTATACTGGGTGTAAGATATGGTGTAACGAAAACTTTGTAGGCGTGCTAAGACCATGAAACTGAACAACTTTCCCCATGCAACATTATGGTGGTAAACTATGGTTTGGTTAATGGTACGGTTTACACCGTCTCTTACACCCTGTATATCGAACGGCTACCGCTAGGGAATGCAATACCGCCTACTACAAGTAGCAGGCCTCTGACATGGTTGTGTAACGAACGCCGTCTAAATGATCATAGACAGCAATCGAGACCGACGGCTTAACATGCCCATCCGAAGCACGGGACCATCTTGCTGTTCGGACAATCAGGTGGTTCAGCCTGCAATGTCCTAACCAGACTGGGAACAAATTCACAAAGTGATAAATATTAACTTTGTGAGTGACCCCGTCGTCGCGCAGGCAGTTGTACTAACCACTGTGCCACGCGGGCTGTCGATTTTCAGTTATCAGGTCATTGGGCGGCTTGGTGTCACGCACGAAAAACGAAAACGAATAAAATTATGATGCTACCTAATAATTTATTTCTTTCATATTTTTTTGTCGTCTTAACTGCATGCGGGATCCCGCATATACAGGGATCCTGCGGGATAGTAATTGCCCAGTTACGCAAATATCAGTACTAAAATTTACTTGCGTGATTGAATTCCCTAGCTACCGCGTTACAGGAGACTGTATGGATGTATGTGGAGCGCATGCGAATTAATGAGGACTCAGGAGGTAAGGAATAAAATTAAAAAAAAGACCTAAAGACAGTTATCCACAAAACACATAAAAATATTAAAGCGCGAGTGAAACCGCGGGGCGGAAACCTAGTAATAATATAGTGATGATCAACTGAACGATATTGCCCTATCATATCAAAAGGCGACATTATGCGAAAGCGACATTTTGCGAAAGCGACATTATGCGAAAGCGACATTTTGCGAAAGCGTCATTGTGCGAAAACGACATTCTGCGATGAGTATACATTTTGCGAATCGTACATTATGCGTCTAAAGGATACAACTATCTCCAACTAGCTCATAAACAAATTTAAAATTAAAGTTTTCTTTTACAGAAATAAATTGTTACATTTCTAGATGAAGCAACATTTGTTGAATGTAGGTACAATATATTTTTGTCCGGCTTGTCGGTACCAATCACGAGAAAATCGAAACCTTAAAATATAATTGTTCATGAGTTCTAGAGAGAGACTGAGCAATAATTTGTCTCTAAAACTGAAGACAACACGTTTAAGTGTTTTAAAAGATACTATCTAAAGTATAATATAAATATTGGATTGACCAATATTTATATTCTTTTCTAGATAAAACACAAGAGAGAGAGAGTGGAGACCTACTACTTGACTTTTGATCTTCAAAGCTTTTGATTTGATCTAGTTCTCGACAATCCTGACAAAGAAAGATAAATTAAAGGAATCTCGTCCCTTTGATTATTCTTAATCCATACAAATCTAAAAGGATGTTTAATTGAGTTTGCGTAACCCTGCATTATCATTATCATAAATTATCAGTGATTTAAAGGGTCAGCTTACTGGTAGAAAAATATTTTGCTGATCTAAACTTCTTTGTTCGTGCTGTGTGCTTATCGCTTAACTTACATCATAATTTCACAAGTTAATTGTTAGTAAACAATATGAAATATATTACAGAACATCGCTTATATAAACAAAATACATTTTAATAATGTATGTAATGTATACCTATTTTTACCGAATTGGCCATATTAATTTACAAGAGTAAAATTGTTAGGAGCTATAGCCAACCGAATAGCATTTATTTGCCGCTGTCGGTACAGGTACGGATGTAGGGATCTCCAGGGTAATCAATCAAAATATTTCTTATTCATGACGTCACGTATCCAGGAGACGTATCCAGCGGTCCGGGTGTAGATGCCGTACTTGCCGCGCTTGCCGCATCCGTCACCGAAACTCGTGATGCCCTGAGGAGAAAAGGTCTGCGTTAATATTACACCCAAACATCCATATATCACACGTATATCGCTTGCGAGGTAGTAGAAAGAGTTTTCCTATCGCCGCTACAAATTTCTGTTGACTTCTGTCTGTGTACCTATTAGTGTAACGACCGCTTTCTAAATAATAAAAGTCTTTCTTACAAGCAATAAGGTGGTTCATCGTGCACCGTCCTAAGCGATGGGCAGTTTAAAAAGAATATCTGATTCACCGATAAACGATATCCGTGTCATTTTGTAGAGGTAGATGAAGAGATGTTTTATTTATAGAACGTTTCGTAAAGGTATTTGGAAAAGGATAGATACCTACCTTACGTTTTATGAGAAGTGACTTACAATTCAAAATACAAAATTAAAGTTACTCAAGTGAAAAAGGGTTTAGTTGATTTCCTTTTGGAGCCACAATACCTAGTAGATTTTTTTAATGAATCATAATAACATAATAAAGATAGGACCTTTATGAAGTGAGTTCAGCTAGGTTAGCTTGGATAGCATATGATACTGATTTTCATCCAAAGCGAAATGAAACTGTTTTAAGATCGTTAAATTTTGTTAGAAGCATAAGGCAGTAGACAGTAAAAATACTCCTGACACCTGGGCTCCGCAGGTTTTGTTCATTCGGTGCATGGGAACGATACTCGTAAGCAAGTTTCTTACTAACTACTTCTAAGCTACTTCCACTTTTAAGTAGGTAAGTACCTACCTACTTCGTTTTGCCGTCAGGTAAAAGCGCTATTAGTCCTTGTAATGGGGACATTAATTTACTATTATCCCTAGAGGTAATATTTTTAATCTTAATTTACATGCTAGACTAATTTATAACCACTTTACCTTGGATTAACCATGAATTTTTTTATCTGCTTGATACGAAGTTGAACCCATGGGAAATAAATGATTATATGAGTGGGGTCTCAACTCAACTCAACCCACGTAAATAACCAAATGTCATAATCATAAACCAAATCAAATGCCACTTCATTTTCATCAAATATTTTTATTTTAGAAAATTACCGAGGTGCCTACAATTTTTAATAAAACGTAACTAGGTACCTACAATGAATAAATCTGATACCGATAGTAGGTATGGCAGATGTGATGTTATCTACAGCAATAGGTAAGGATACAACCAGCTTATGACACTATTTTATAAAAGTTTCATCAGTACTTTGTTATAGCGACGATTTTAATTAGGTATACCAAAGAATTGAATATTAAAAGCAAAGCAAATTAATTTGCACCGCCATAAACCTTCCGGAATACAATCTTCTCCAATTATGGTGAAATATGATTCCAAATAAGGACGTCCTTTATCAAATTAATATGGGCCATCCTTTAAGGGATCGGTTTTGAGTTTTGAACAATGGTATTAGCATCAGGCGTATAATCCATCTCATTATCCAGATCTTTGTAATCCTAAAATGGAAATTCGTTCATTAATTGACTCGCATTAAGTATTTTTAGCAGTTGGAGTGTTTATTTGTAACTTCATTAGAAGTTCTTGTTATATGAATATAGGGTCAGTAAAGGGATCAGTTTTATCAAAAAGGAGACCTCTTCACTGACGTTATCAAAAGAAGTCTACTTATTTAGAGATCAGAACTACAAGTAGTTTATATTTTGCGCCTGACTAGTCCAAGGTGCCAACAGGCAGAGTCGCTCTCATATCGCATTTAATAGCATTCTGCCCGTATACCCCATAGGCGAGACACAATCCTTGCTTGACTGACTTGCAAGTAGGTAGTATTTCAAGCCTAATACAACCGCGTAAAAGTCCGCGCACCATGTCGTCGGTTATTGACACCTCTTGCTTACGTAGCTAGAAAACTGTTCTGTAAGTAGGGTAAGTCCGGGATATACGACCAAGCGGGATATGTGCCTCAGTACATTTATGTGAAAAGTAAAACACACACACAATAAATGACTTTATTATACAATTCCACACCCTCCCCTCTTCAGTCTGCCACAAAGCGTTGGCGCATGCTGATATGCGTAGGAGTGTTTTAGACGGCGAAGTGATAAACAGTCGGAATTTTACTTTTTGGACGAATTTCGGCCTTCAATAACTTTGGATTTACCAGGTAAGTGCACTTTCTTTTTACGTACAAATAAGGACTAGGGTATGTAGTTTGATAATAAGGCAATTTTTAAAATAAAATATTAGTATTTATATTCATTTGTGATAAGGGCAAATATCCCCGTAAAAAAGGATATGTGCCCCGATATTTTTTGGGATATGTGGCCCCAAGGGCATATATCCCTTGCCCTAAGGGCACATATCCCTGGCCTTACTTTAATGTTTGTCTTATATTTCAGATTGGAAATGCCTAGCAAATATAAGCGTAAAACTGATGTGCAACCGCGAATTATTGCTTGGGCCGAGGATGCAGCCAGCCAAGGAGACAATACAGCCAACCAGATACAAAGCAGCCAGCCAAGGAGACAACGTGGCCAACCAGAGCCGATGCAGCCAGCCA
Organism: Phthorimaea operculella; assembly: GCA_024500475.1. Taxonomy (NCBI): domain Eukaryota; kingdom Metazoa; phylum Arthropoda; class Insecta; order Lepidoptera; family Gelechiidae; genus Phthorimaea; species Phthorimaea operculella. The sequence continues at coordinate 622,455 of JANFCV010000171.1, read as the reverse complement.
AGAAGACAATACAGCCAACCAGATACAAAGCAGCAAGCCAAGGAGACAACGCAGCCTACAAGAGACAAAGCAGCCAGCCAAGGAGACAATACAGCCAACCAGATACAAAGCAGCCACCCAAGGAGATAACGCGGCCAACCAGAGACGATACAGCCAGCCAAGGCGACAACTGTTGTTGTTTGTTTGCTAAAATAATAAATATGTATTAATAAATGTATGTTTATATGTATAAAATATCAGTTTTCTTGCCAAGGGCATATATCCCTATCAAATAAATCGCTCTGGGGCAAATATACGGCATGTGAGGCATCTATCCCGGTTTGCGGTTTTATTTTTAACTTGGAATATACAGTTCAGTAATAGAATTGTTTTCAAAAAACCATTTAAAATCAATAAGTAATGGTCCAAAGTTTGGATATTTAAGAAAATCATGAGCTTATTATTTTTAAACAAAAAGATAAAAAAAATAAAAAAAATTGGGCATATATCCCGGACTTACCCTAATACTTTATGTCTGCGCCTCGACAGAGCAGCGGGCCGCCTGAATCACCCGCGCAAGAGTCTCTGCGCCCACGACCCGCGCATTATCATGTCGTCGGTTATTGACACCTCTTGCTTACGTAGCTAGAAGACTGACCTGCAAGTAATACTTCATGTCTGCGCCTCGACACAGCAGCGGGCCGCCTGAATCGCCCGCGCACGAGTCTCTGCGCCCACGACCCGCGCATTATCATGTCGTCGGTTATAGCGCAGAACAAATGACTCACGCCTTATGTAACTAGATGATTGACCTATAAGTAATACTTCATATATGCGCCTCGACACAGCAGCGGCCCGCCTGAATAACCCGCGCAAGAGTCTCTGCGTCCACGACCCGCGCAATATCATGTCGTCGGTTATTGACACCTCTTGCTTACGTAACTAGAAGACTGACCTGCAAGTAATACTTCATATATGCGCCTCGACACAGCAGCGGCGCGCCTGAATCGCCCGCGCAAGAGTTTCTATGCTCGCAACCCGCGCATTATCATGTCGTCGGTTATAGCGTACTGCCAGTACGAAAAGCGGCACCTCTTGACAACGAAGCTAGAAGACTGACTTGCAAGTAATACTTCATGTCTGCGCTTCGACACAGTAGCGGACCGCCTGAATCGCCCGCGCAAGAGTCTCTGCGCCCACGACCCGTGCATTATCATGTCGTCGGTTATAGCGCAGTACGAGTGACTCACGCCTTACGTAACTAGATGACTGACCTGTAAGTAATACTTCATGTCTGTGCCTCGACACACAAGCGGCCCGCCTGAATCACCTGCGCAAAAGTCTCTGCGCCCGCCACACGCGCATTATCATGTCGTCGGCTATTGACATCTCTTCTTGCTTACGTAGCTAGAAGACTGACCTGCAAGTAATACTTCATGTCTGGTCCTCGACACAGCAGCGGGCCGCCTGAATCGCCCGCGCAAGAGTCTCTTCGCCCACGACCCGCGCACACCATGTCGTCGGTTATAGCGTACTGCCAGTACGACCGGCGGCACACGCCTTGTTGGATAGTTGAAACCTAGTCGACAATAACACAGGTATTCATTTACATACAGAAGCAGAACAGTTTTAATATGCATAATAGTTACTGTACCTGGTCTTATTGCGATAGTTGATAGATAGTTGGAAGCCCGACATTTCGACTGAGTTTCATCAGTCATGGTCCCGGCTCGGTAAATCGCTTATTTACCTTAAAAACTAACAATATAAGACCTGGTACAGTACCCAAAGCGAAAATGGCAACATGATTTTCTTAGCTAATACTTTGTTTACCTACTGAAACTTTGCAATATTTTCTTCTCCCGTTTCAAACAGGAAAAGATGTCGCAGTGGACCCGTGGGAACAATAAAACTCGGCGTTTATAGTCGAGAAGAGCCGCGCGCGGATTGAAGAATGGGACACTGCCTAAGGCTTTGCGGCCTAAGGGCTTTGCCGTAGCTTAGTGCTACGAAAGCTACGAAGCTCATTGAAATTATGATAAAACTGTACTCAAAGTTCGGCCGTTCGAATAGGCCATATTTGACAGCTGTCAAACCCATACTAGAATATATCGGGAGTAACAGAAAGGGTATAACAAGCCGAAAGGAGGTCAAGGTACTCATGAAACTAAACAACTTTCCCTATTAAACATGGGTCGAAATATGAAAAAAAATTGGACCTCCCTATCAAGAAGTAAAAATATACTTTATATCATAGCATTAACATGATTTCGACAGCTGTCAAATATGGCTTTTTCGAACGGCCGTACCTACTATAATGATTAGATTTTCGCTAGATACCAAAAACTTTTGATATCCTTATTTTCGGACAACAGCAGCGAATATGATGAGTATCTACTCCAAGGCACTAGCGATTACTTTTACAGATTTATGTATGGGTTGAATTTAAAAGCATAATAAAAAATGCTTTCCCTTTCTCGAATTTGTTTTCAACTAATTAGGTTCCACTATTTGCTTTATGTACTAGGCTAGACTCAGCTAATTTAACTTGGGTAGCCAAAAACCTGTGCACCTCAGTCAATCACAGTTCTGTTTTACCTAACTTTGATGAATAGCAGGTAAGAAATACTATTTAGCTATGGAATCTCATTTTGGACTTACACAAAATTGCTTTCCATCTCTCCAATACTACGTTTTATCAGCTCAATAGGGAAATTTTCTTGGAAATGCGAAATTTTGCGATTCCTGAGCAACCAGAATTTGCTCAGACGCGCTAGTTCCGAGCAAATAAGTGACTGGATGAAATGTACGTGATTTCCAAACACTTTCGTATTCAAGCGACGCCGCAGTTTGCAATTTGCCTCTACACTTTGACTAAATAATTGGTTCAATTTGAATAGTTCACAGCTTCTTTGCAATGTCTGTTTTACAGGATGTAGAAAAATTGGCTTGAACTACTTTTATTGAAAGGGTGAACCAGACCATGAAAGCTATCAAGTTTTACGATGAAAGCAAAGATAGGATGAGTCATAAAGTTTTTGTAATTTCTTCCATTCATAGAAAAGGATATTGTTGAGTTTGGAGGTAGGTACTTACATATTTTATTTCTAATTTTCACGTATGTTTACAAGGGATTTTTACACCCTAAATTCTAATTCCTAAAACTAAAATAATTAAAATTGCCTAGTAATTAAATTTGCTCTCAAACTTTTGTCAGACGTGGTGTAAATGGTGGTGTTTTACAGTACGCTCTGCCATTCCGCAAGGGTGATATCTATACGTATGTAAAATATTCCACACCTGTGCCTCATGCAGTATCCGAGTGCCATGTACGTCTGTGGGCCGTTTCTTGCCCCATCCGAGGATCACGCAGGTCGTATGAGGTAGAAGAGCTTGTCTTGGTTGTGGCAGGCACGCTATCCCGTGTCCCAGGTTCGGCCGGGCTGGTTCTGGTAGTCTGAAAAGAATAACATGGTTTGTAAGGCTGTAAGCTCCACTAATAAATCACCTAATACTTATACAAACATCAAATCATCAAATCATCGATCCCCCCTCGCTTGAATCGGTATTATTCGGTAGCTTAAATAGTTAGTGAAAACCCTTCAATATTCAAGGCTACACAGTATCTAAATAAGCAGTAATAGACAATGTCCCATTATTTGCGTAAGCGTTGGCAACGTAGTTTCGCATTTCGCATCCATTCATTTGCCTAGTTATGTATATGTAGAGGAAAAGGGTCTGTCTATTAAAACAGCTGCAAGGGGAGGCCCTAATGTCTGTTTGCGATGATGATTACAACAGCAGCTTAGATTTATGCGTAGATGCTTCTGAAATCGAGTGAAATACTATTATGCCAATCAAAATAAATAACTTCCCTGAAATAAATGAATTTCAATAACATGAAATATTCATAATCAAGTTCAACCTTTCGCAGAAAATTTGCCGAACAATTTTCTTTTCGATAAATAAGGTGCTAATGCAGAGTAATTAAGGCATTTAAGGCAAGGTTGGATTGGAATTTCATTTTGTAATCACCACGAAATTAAAGGTTCACTGATTTTGTGTTTTGTCTGTCGAGTTTATAATTCAAGTGTATAACTCCATGTTCAAGTGTAAATACCGATGTTACGGTTCATTGAATAAAGTGCTTTCATAGAGGTATATCGCTGTTTTTAGTTGTTTATTTTGAGACCGATCTCAGAGTCAATAAAAATGTCAATCAACATCTCTCAAGGAAGGAAGGACGAAATATGGAAAACATAATTAAATCCGCATGCAAATGGGTTGGCCTAATTTCGTTTGGGACTGGCAATTTTTATTTACCTTTTTTTTCTTGTGGTACACCGAGTCGTTCAACGACCCGATGAACCCTGGTGTCAGAGTTTTTCAACCGCCTACTGCAAGTAGCAGGCCTCTGACATGGTTGTGTAACGACCGCCATCATAGACAGCAACCGGGACCGACGGCTTAACGTGCCCATCCGAAACACGGAACCATCTTACTTGGGGACAATCAGGTGATTCAGCCTGCAATGTTCTAAGCAGACTGGGAACAAATTCACAAAGTGATAAATATCAACTTTGTGAGTGACCCCACCGGGAATTGAACCCGGAACCTTTGCGTGGCAGGCAGGCATACTAACCACTGCGCCACATCGGCTGTCTATTTCCCTTGTGAGCGTAGTAACAATGCGATGCGGTAAACTAAGCCCTTATGTAGAGTAGAAAGTAGCTGCGGTTTCCGGAAAGGAAGGAAGCTAGTCAGCTCCCGCAACGCAGATTTACTCTCATTTAATTAAACCAGAACTTTCCCCCGATGAAAGATAATAAGACAAAGAAAGTTTTTGTGCGAGTGGTCAGTAGCTGTTCTACTGGTTCTCACAAACTACTAAATAAGTTCTGAATGGAAGTATATTTTTAAAGGTGGGTCTTATGTAATATTGAAAAACAGTAGGTAGATGCAAGAGGCTGAAACTGCTCCTACTTTGAGCATAAAAATATCCAGTAAGCACATATTCCAATTACATTTAAGTAGTTTATTTTTTAGGCCTATAGTTTTTCTAATACGCACTAAAACACCCTGTAATGGCACGCTTTTGTTCCTTGTGGCCTACTTCCTTCTTTCGATATGTACCTACTCACTCATAAAGTATAAAGAATCAGGAAGCAAGTGAGTGCAATGTCAAGGGTCATAAAGCGTGTAGAGTACTACGACTCTACGACCCGATTAAGTCAGAATCTCAGCCATGTCTCAGCAGACAGAATAGGAAGTCAGTCAAGCGTATAGTAAACGTAAGAGTATGGTCACAAACTAGGAAAACTAGCGACGATTTTGACGCTAACTGACGTTAACTGGAATGAACTAGCTAGATCTTAGAGGAACTCGAGGTAACTAAGAAGATGGTTGTCACGATTTCTTGTATTTCTTGTAGAAGCCGAATCAGAATCATTTAAAGTTCTTGTATCAGATTTAGCTGTATATTTGTTTTTTTATCTTGTGCTGCCAGCTGTCCTGGCTATACGGGGTGTAAAGATTTTGACTTCCCATAGTAAATGCAATCAGTTCATCGTGATTTTGTATGGGAAGTCGAAAAATTTTTTTCTTTTCCTGAAATTTGTTTCTATGGCAAGTTGTTCAGTTTCATGGTCTGAATGCACCCTTTCAGTATTCGGAGGGCAGTCCCTTACACCCTGTATAACAAGTGACATTCGCGAAAATCCTAATCAGGGTCGAGTGAACGTTCTGTAAATTCTCTATTTTGTGCCGACTAGGTACCTATGTGATGATATGTCAGTCACAGAAATCTCAAAGATCTCATGAGATGAGACTTCAAAAGCCGCAGTCAGTCACGCGTTTAGTGTATCCATCCATGAATGGTCTTGTATTGCATTGCGTAGGTTAAGCCTCTACTAATATGAAATACATGCAATGAGAGTTCTGTATTTTTCAATTTATTGAAAAAACTAGCTGCCCGTCAGCGGTTTCACCCGCTGCAACCTATTATTCCGCGGGAAAAAAGCATTATTCGCCAAGAGATGTCGCTGTTAGTTTTCGGCGAAAACGTTTAAAACGCGAATCGGCTCAGTCACGCCACCTATTTCAAAAATATTGGAAAATGCGTGATCCCGTGGGAATGAGACATTTTTCCGTGGTAAAAAAGTATCCTATGTGTTATTCCAGATGCCCTTTTATATTTCTGCAAAGTTTCATGTCAATCTAATCAGCCGTTTTTGCGTGATGTCGTAACAAACACACACACAAACATCCGCCTTTATAATATTAGTAGGAAGTAGGATTAGTAGGATAACACACAACAAAGGCGCATTTTAAATTTTTGAGGCTTTCGTATCTTACATGAAATAATTATAGGTAAGTACTTAGGCAGAATATTCGATGTCCATTACAACTTAAGGGCATAGATCAACTCTTTGCCAAAAACATATGAAAATAAATTGATCTCTCTTGTCCTTGCTTTACAAACCGACGAGGCGGAAAATATTGAGCCATTCAGTGATCGTAGTAGGGTCAGGTAGGCTACAGTGACTCGGATTTCTTCAAACAATAAAATTTTATAGAAAAATTTGAAGTATCAAACTGAAATTCATATCTAGGATGCATTGTTTATTACTCTTTCGTTTCGCATTATCATTTTTTGCAATAACACAACACAAAGGTCACCAGACATTTTTTTTCTAGAAAAAAAATTGTGAATCACTGTGTACTACTACCTGTCTACACTGACTCAAACCCTGTGGTACACAGTGACTCTAACAGTTTATATGGACTTGGCAACCCTGTCGTGCAAGTATAATATTTATTAAAACTATGCATTTTAATCGATTATATTTGTCAAAGTATTCTTTTCATATCATTACAATTGCCATAAGAAATATTTTACAATTGTCTGTCAATGTTTCTAAAAATAGAGAGATGAGTCAGTACTATATGTTAGAGTCACTGTGTACCACTTAAATTTGAGCCAGTGTAGACGCCGACGCTATTTTGAAATAATTTGCCTACAAATATTACCAGACAACTTTAAGAGCTAGCAAACCTAGCTTATTACTTAGTATATGAAAACCACTTTCGATCATAATAATTACATTTCCCTAAATCTTTCAATCCTAACTGATAAAAATGCATGTAGGGTACCTTTAAAAGCATTTTTAGAGGTGCAAAACCAATCGCACATTTTTTTCACAATCAATCCCCACTGGAGAGCACGGATGATTGGTTTGTATGTGTTTGGTTGTCAAGAGCTACCATTAGGTTAAGAATACAGATAGATATAGCTGTCCTATTACGAAATATAAGCGTGAGTCAACGTACCCGCCCGAGTCACCGATCCCTACCTGACCCTATAGATAGTCTGGTTACGACTGGCACTAACTAGATTTCAGTGTTATTTTATCTCAATGTACGTAAGTAAACTAAGTAGATAGACAGAGACTACTTTTCTTTTCAATTTTGTTTTTAAATATCTATCTGCTCTAAAAGTTAAAGTAAACTAACTTTTGTAATGGATAGTTATAATCCGGGTGGACTATGAATGGAAATCTGCGAGACATCGGTCTCACACGAGTGTCTTGCGAAAACTTTTGTAAGTTTTGTCCTGAAATCAATTCAATTACACCTACTTTAACGTACAACCGAAAATCACACAGTAGAGACACATGAAATAACAAATTGGCACAATTAGCAACCTCATTGCTATAGTAGCAATATCTTCCAGACAACCAGGAGACAGTGCTCTGATTTAAGGCACTTTTACCTTGAAAACCACTTCGTTGACGACAGTGTCATGATCGTAGCGTGGATGTATGACAGCATCTGTAACGCGCATCTCGACCTCGCCTCGGTTGCACAGCAGACCATGCCTTCCGAAGCACACACACATATCAGCAGACCGGCTCTCCAAAGCACACATATCAGCAGACCGGCTGTCCAAAGCACCAGCAGACCGGCTCTCCAAAGCACACATATCAGCAGACCGGCTCTCCAAAGCACCAGCAGACCGGCTCTCCAAAGCACACATATAAGCAGACCGACACTCCGAAGTACACATATCAGCACACCATGCTTTCCAAAGCACGCGTACCTTAGCAAAGCCACGTCGTTGACGACTGTATCTGGATCGTAGCGTGGATGTATGACAGCCTCTGTCACTCGCATCTCGACCTCGCCTCGGTTGCGCAGGAGACCGTGCTCTCCAAAGCACGCGTACCTTAGCAAAGCCACATCATTGACCACTGTATATGGATCGTATCGGGGGTGTATGACAGCCTCTGTCACTCGCATCTCGACCTCGCCTCGGTTGCGCAACAGACCGTGCTTTCCGAAGCACGCGTACCTTAGCAAAGCCACATCGTTGACGACAGTGCCAGGGTCGTAGCGTGGGTGTATGACAGCTGTCACACGCATCTCGACCTCGCCTCGGTTGCACAACAGACCGTGCCCTCCGAAGCACGCGTACCTTAGCAAAGCCACGTCGTTGACGACAGTGTCAGGGTCGTAGCTGGGATGTATGACAGCCTCTGTCACTCGCATCTATACCTCACCTCGGTTGCAAAGCAGACCGTGCTCTCCAAAGCACACACACGTATCAGCAGACCATGCTTTCCGAAGCACGCGTACCTTAGCAAAGCCACGTCGTTGACGACAGTGTCAGGGTCGTAGCGTGGATGTATGACAGCCTCTGTCACTCGCATCTCGACCTCGCCTCGGTTGCACATCATACCGTGCTCTCCAAAGCACGCGTACCTTAGCAAAGCCACGTCGTTGACGACAGTGTCAGGGTCGTAGCGTGGGTGTATGACAGCCTCTGTCACTCGCATCTCGACCTCGCCTCGGTTGCGCAGCAGACCGTGCTCTCCAAAGCACACACACATATCAGCAGACTGTATCAGGAACTTACTGTATCAGAACACGGTCTCGCTTCTATTACACAGCAGTAGACCGTGCTCTCCAAAGCACACACACATATCAGCAGACCATGCCCTCCGAAGCACGCGTACCTTAGCAAAGCCACGTCGTTGACCACAGTATCAGGGTCGTAACGTGGATGTATGACAGCCTCTGTCACTCGCATCTCGACCTCGCCTCGGTTGCGCAGCAGACCGTGCTCTCCAAAGCACACATACATATCAGCAGACCGGCTCTCCGAAGCACACATATCAGCAGACCGGCTCTCCAAAGCACACATATCAGCAGACCGGCTCTCCGAAGCACGCGTACCTTAGCAAAGCCACATCATTGACAACTGTATCTGGATCGTATCTTGGATGTATGACAGCCTCTGTCACTCGCATCTCGACCTCGCCTCGGTTGCGCAGGAGCAGATCATGTTCTCCGAGCCGCACGTACAGCCGCCTGCGCACGCAGTGGGCCGCGGTCACCACCCAGCGTAGGGCCACCAAAGTTCCGCCACAAAACGCCGGTTGGGATTCCACCCTTATATCGTAGACATCCCGCAAATTCGCACAAAGCGCTTCGCTTCTACATTTTTAATACGAACTGCTAAGGAGTGGAACTCCCTGCCTGCGGATTTGTTTCCGGAACGTTATAACCTGGGCCTTTTCAAGGCGAGAGTGAATAGGCATTATCTGGGCGAGCATGCTCCATCATCATCTGCATCGTCACTTAACATCAGGTGAGATTGCGGACAAATGCTTACCCATTGTTTATAAAAAAAAAAACGCTCCCTCACAAGAAACCTTACGAATAGCGCGTACCTTAGCAAAGCCACATCGTTGACTACTGTATCTGGATCGTAGCGGGGATGTATGACAGCCTCTGTCACTCGCATCTCGACCTCGCCTCGGTTGTAAAGCAGACCGTGTTCTCCGAAGCACACATATCAGCAGACCATTTAGACACCTGTCAGAGGCCTGGTACTTGCAATAGGCGGTTGAAAAACTCTGACACCATGGTTCATTGGGTCATTGGACGACTTAGTGTCGCACTCGAAGAAGAAGAAGCAGACCATGTCCTCCGAAGCACGCGTACCTTAGCAAAGCCACGTCATTGACTACTGTATCTGGATCGTATCTTGGATGTATGACAGCCTCTGTCACGGGCATCTCGACCTCGCCTCTATTACGTAGCAGCAGATCATGTTCTCCGAGGCGCACGTACAGCCGCCTGCGCACGCAGTGGGCCGCGGTCACCACCCAGCGTAGGGCCACCAAAGTTCCGCCACAAAACGCTTCCTCACAGGAAGTCCTCCGAATGACGCGTACCTTAGCAAAGCCACGTCGTTGACTACTGTATCTGGATCGTATCTTGGGTGTATGACAGCCGCTGTCACACGCATCTCGACCTCGCCTCGGTTGCGCAGTAGGCTGTGCCCTCCGAAGCACGCGTACCTTAGCAAAGCCACGTCATTGACTACTGTATCTGGATCGTATCTTGGATGTATGACAGCCTCTGTCACGCGCATCTCGACCTCGCCTCTATTGCGCAGCAGCAGATCATGTTCTCCGAGGCGCACGTACAGCCGCCTGCGCACGCAGTGGGCCGCGGTCACCACCCAGCGTAGGGCCACCAAAGTTCCGCCACAAAACGCTTCCTCACAGGAAGTCCTTTGAATGATGCGTACCTTAACAAAGCCACATCGTTGACGACAGTATCTGGATCGTAGCGTGGATGTATGACAGCCTCTGTCACGCGCATCTCGACCTCGCCTCGGTTGTACAGTAGACCGTGCTCTCCAAAGCACGCGTACCTTAGCAAAGCCACGTCGTTGACGACAGTGTCATCGTCGTAACGGGGATGTATGACAGCCTCTGTCACTCGCATCTCGACCTCGCCTCGGTTGTACAGTAGACCGTGCTCTCCAAAGCACGCGTACCTTAGCAAAGCGACATCATTGACAACTGTATCTGGATCGTATCTTGGATGTATGACAGCCTCTGTCACTCGCATCTCGACCTCGCCTCGGTTGCGCAGGAGCAGATCATGTTCTCCGAGCCGCACGTACAGCCGCCTGCGCACGCAGTGGGCCGCGGTCACCACCCAGCGTAGGGCCACCAAAGTTCCGCCACAAAACGCCGGTTGGGATTCCACCCTTATATCGTAGACATCCCGCAAATTCGCACAAAGCGCTTCGCTTCTACATTTTTAATACGAACTGCTAAGGAGTGGAACTCCCTGCCTGCGGATTTGTTTCCGGAACGTTATAACCTGGGCCTTTTCAAGGCGAGAGTGAATAGGCATTATCTGGGCGAGCATGCTCCATCATCATCTGCATCGTCACTTAACATCAGGTGAGATTGCGGACAAATGCTTACCCATTGTTTATAAAAAAAAAAACGCTCCCTCACAAGAAACCTTACGAATAGCGCGTACCTTAGCAAAGCCACATCGTTGACTACTGTATCTGGATCGTAGCGGGGATGTATGACAGCCTCTGTCACTCGCATCTCGACCTCGCCTCGGTTGTAAAGCAGACCGTGTTCTCCGAAGCACACATATCAGCAGACCATTTAGACACCTGTCAGAGGCCTGGTACTTGCAATAGGCGGTTGAAAAACTCTGACACCATGGTTCATTGGGTCATTGGACGACTTAGTGTCGCACTCGAAGAAGAAGAAGCAGACCATGTCCTCCGAAGCACGCGTACCTTAGCAAAGCCACGTCATTGACTACTGTATCTGGATCGTATCTTGGATGTATGACAGCCTCTGTCACGGGCATCTCGACCTCGCCTCTATTACGTAGCAGCAGATCATGTTCTCCGAGGCGCACGTACAGCCGCCTGCGCACGCAGTGGCCGCGGTCACCACCCAGCGTAGGGCCACCAAAGTTCCGCCACAAAACGCTTCCTCACAGGAAGTCCTCCGAATGACGCGTACCTTAGCAAAGCCACGTCGTTGACTACTGTATCTGGATCGTATCTTGGGTGTATGACAGCCGCTGTCACACGCATCTCGACCTCGCCTCGGTTGCGCAGTAGGCTGTGCCCTCCGAAGCACGCGTACCTTAGCAAAGCCACGTCATTGACTACTGTATCTGGATCGTATCTTGGATGTATGACAGCCTCTGTCACGCGCATCTCGACCTCGCCTCTATTGCGCAGCAGCAGATCATGTTCTCCGAGGCGCACGTACAGCCGCCTGCGCACGCAGTGGGCCGCGGTCACCACCCAGCGTAGGGCCACCAAAGTTCCGCCACAAAACGCTTCCTCACAGGAAGTCCTTTGAATGATGCGTACCTTAACAAAGCCACATCGTTGACGACAGTATCTGGATCGTAGCGTGGATGTATGACAGCCTCTGTCACGCGCATCTCGACCTCGCCTCGGTTGTACAGTAGACCGTGCTCTCCAAAGCACGCGTACCTTAGCAAAGCCACGTCGTTGACGACAGTGTCATCGTCGTAACGGGGATGTATGACAGCCTCTGTCACTCGCATCTCGACCTCGCCTCGGTTGTACAGTAGACCGTGCTCTCCAAAGCACGCGTACCTTAGCAAAGCGACATCATTGACAACTGTATCAGGATCGTAGCGTGGGTGTATGACAGCCTCTGTCACTCGCATCTCGACCTCGCCTCGGTTGCGCAGCAGCAGATCATGTTCTCCGAGGCGCACGTACAGCCGCCTGCGCACGCAGTGGGCCGCGGTCACCACCCAGCGTAGGGCCACCAGAGTTCCGCCACAGAAGGCTTCCTGTGAAAAAAAACAAGTCACATAAAAAAACCTTTTTCTCAAACATGCTAGGAAATATAACAATTTCTTTCAAAAAAACAATTTAGAAAGTTTGACATTGCGTGATTTTGTAATTTCTGAACTATTTCTTTTTTACACAACTGCAATGGATTCCAATACAACTTTTCTGGCGCGATATCGAAATCGTTCAGAAATTACAAAATAAAAAAAGAATAACCAACTCCAAATCCACATCTTGACTTAGTAATCAGTAAAACAACTTTTTATATCAAATTACTATAAAATAAATTAAAATCTTTATTACTTCCTAGCATTTTTTGAGAAAAGCACTATGTAAGCCTCGGGGAAAATGACTTTACTAGACTCGTATAATTATAGTCCTCGCCTGCGGCTTGGACTTCAAACTATACTCGTCAATCAAAGTCTTATTTTCCGTCCTCGTCAACAACCTACTATTAAGATGTAGGTATGGCAAACGACTAAGAGGTCGCAGTCCAACCAGGTGGCCTGACCAAATTCGCTCGGCACTAGACAAAAAACTGCATGTTACGCTCCATGTCGCCAAAGATAGGCAGCGATGGAAAAGCATCGTGAATGAGGAAATACTTTCCCACTGGGGGAATCACGACCCTCAGTAATGAGGATTACGACGCGAGGAGGAGGATGTATCGTAGCGCTAAGAATACTGCCAGTCTACTCAGGGTGTCTTGTAAAAGGCGACGTACCTATAGTTTATTAGCTCGGCTGAATATTTACCGACTATGGTCAACTGCATGGTGGCCCTGATAACACTACAATAGTATTTCCTAAAATGGTTACCGTCAGGCAGGGCGCCGGTCATAAAACATAGCCAAATCCTTTTTCTGCATGGTTTTGTGTTCTAATAAAAATGTTGCGCCTACCCCAACAGATTTGAGATAAGGGTAGAAAGATGATGATAAAGACTGTTGGCACGTGTATTCAAGTAGTTACGAGTAAAACAATAACGTCATTTATACTACTAACAATAACTATTCTGGTTGCGCCGATTTCTGCGATCGTACGAACCGGTAGCACATAAATAACAATAATTGAGCACTGATCTGAATTTACGTATCGGACACTGCAGCGGTTCATAATTACCATACAACTACAGGTAATTGCATACGTACCGGACGAAAATTAGGTATGGTCCATCCGCTATCATAGTAGTGTCATTCATGAGTCATGACAAGCGAGAGGCCAAGTTACGCTGGTCGCAATACTTAGATACTACGCGACTATCGATACTTCGTTTCCCGCCTAGTGAAGCAGGTTATGATAGCGGATAGACTATACCTATAGAGATTGACAGCGACAAACATACAACCTGTGCTTTGATAGCCGCAATTTGATGCGAGGACGTGTAGGTATTATGATATCCGGTTTATATGGAAGTTTTGTAAACTTCTTTACTCACAAGCCCGGATCCGGTACCGCACCGGATAGTCACGCGGTGCGCGTGAGTACCGCTTTATTCGTTATCTAGTTATCGTTCAAGCAAAGAAGTGGTAGACCACACCATAGCCAATACTTACTTTGTGACACCGTGTGTTACCTATAGGATTACACGAACCATTTGGGGCCACTTTTCACCCCTTCAGAGTTCAGATTATCTACGTGGATTGTTTCTCAATTAAATTTTTTGTGGTGTTTGTTCTTACACAAATATTAAGCACTACAAAAACAAACGAGTTTGTTATGTAGGTATTATTTTCAGTGCTCATTCTACCGAAAACTATGAATTATGCAAACAGAGTAGAGGATAACTCAAACAAACCCAACAAAGTTAGAAAGTCACCTGGATTAGATACTGCCAATATTTTCTCAACTTTTCTATTTGATGTTCAGAAAGAGCCAATAAAATAGAGAGTAGAAAGTAATAAATATGATTCTAAACGGCAATAAAATGGCACCAATATCTAGCCAACATTTTGGTCAACTGCCAAAATACACTGTAAGTAGCTAACACCCGATATGACAAAGCTACTAAGGTTTCAGTTGAGCTAAAGAGAAAATATGTGATTCTTTTCATACTAGGTATTTGATTTGTGCGGCAGCAGTCTAGAGAGATATTAATTTGCCATAGTTGTTTTATGTATAAAAAGCTGGGAAATAAATAATGAAACACAATTACTTTACAATACTAGTAAGAAAAACATATAGATTTTTGAAACCATTGCCAGCGACCAGATCTTGACAATCGCGAAGAACTTAGGTGTACTTTTATATCAGAAATCAGATTTATGTATGTATGTAATGAATCAAGTACAAGTACAAGGTTCATCGGGTCGTTGAACGACTCGGAGTCCCACACGAAAAAAAAAAAACAATTACTTCAGTATAATTTCATTTGATTCTGTATACAAAATAACTCCTTCACGTAAGTACGAGTATTAACTTTTCTCTTCCTGAGAGGGGCATGATCAAATTTGTTCCGTAGGTTTTCAGTGAATGAAAAGTCTGTAAAAACTTTTAACATCATTTCATCGGGTTTACTTGTTTATGTGTGTGAATAGACTACTTATCAAATGGTTGCCTTTGTCAACAGAATTTTCGCACCCTCACCTCAATACACGAACGAGGGCGAATTTCTGTGGCACTGATGGACCAAAAGCTTTCAAAAAATTGGCCAAGTGCGAGCCGGACTCGCGCACGAAGTGTGCCGCATCAACGTGTATAATTTTTTTACAAATCACGGTTGTTGTAATTTTCATTTTATTCTGACTTTTAGTATTTGTTGTCATAGTCATAGCTCATAGCGGCAATATTAATACATGTTCTGTGAAAATTTCAATTACGGCTTAAATATAAGGTTACATTTTATTAAATACAAATCTCTTTAGGGCGTGCTCTACTTACAAAACTGAACAACTTTTGTTATAAACTTTTCTACGTAATATGAAAAAGAAATTTGGATCTCCCATACTAAGTGACGCACTTTTTCAACATTTTTGTATGGGAGGTCCAAATATTTTTTTCATATTTCGATGAAAAGTTTCTAACAAAAGTTGTTCAGTTTTGTGAGTAGACCACACCCTCAAGAGATTTGTACTTAATTAAATGTAACCCTATATATAAGATACAGTCTGGTGACAGACGGACTGACAGTGAAGTCTCAGTAGATAATAGGGTTCCGTTTTCACCCTTTGGGAACAGCACCCTGAAATCTACGGAAACCTACTTACAAAGTAAACACCCTTTAATGGACATTTCAGCCACAGTTACATCATTGTAGCTACTACATTAAACTTTAACCCATTTACACAATAAATCGTGGCTAGTAGACCATAAAACTGATTAAGTAGGACGTTTATTCAAGCCACTGAAAAGTTATTGAACGAGTACTGAAAAATACTTTATAAAAAGGCCTTTGTAGGCATAAATCCATAAACTTATCACTGATTTAGTTCAATCAGCAAAAAGTAGATCAAAAGAGCCGAATAATAGCCCGGGTTTTCATCTTTGATCTGGCCAGTTTTTCAAAGAACTTTTTCTTTTCTTATTATTTTATTCTTATATTTCAGCTTCATTTCACAACTAAGTACAATTACTCGTACATCAGTTAGTTTTGTATGTGTAGAGACATTATTACTATTGTCCTTTGTAGATCCTAACTAACCTACAGGACAAACAACTGAGGACAGTAGTAACACAAATTAGGGAAACGGCACGCAGAGCGCCTTTACAAATGGCTCACTCAGCAGTAGCGACGATTTTGATGCTTATTTACTGGCTTTAATTGGAATCTCAGGGGAACTCAAGGTAGGTAACTAAGAAGATAGTGGACATGAACGTCATATTTCTTGAATTAAAACTGGCTCAGAATCATTATGACGTTCTTGTATCAGATTAATATGCTGTTTTGATATGGTTTTGATATTCTTCTACTTTGAGGTTATTGACTGTAGCAGCCCTGGCTATGTAACAATTGAAAGTCGCAAAAATCCTGAATAGGATCAAGTGAACTTTCTGTACAATATATCTACAGCTGAGGTTATGTTTTCTACTTTGAATTATGTTCTATAGTTAAAAACGGTGATTGCCCGTCTATCTTGGCTTACAAAATTACCTTATACCGATTCAGCACCGCAACTTGCCACGGCCACTTCCCAGGAGGCGAGGGCCGACCGCCTATGATGCGGACCATCTCCCGCATGCGGTACCGCAGCCGCGCCGCAGCGTTGCCGCGGTACCGCCCGAGCCGCCCGCATTCCGGCGGTGCGGTTCGCGTGGCGCGTGTGTCCTCAGAATGTATAGCTAGTACTGGAGCAGGCATGGTCTCTGCTGGTGTGAATTCTGAAACTAATAAATCATTTGCAACATTTATTTTGGATGCTTAAGGACATTTACCTATATCTACTGCTACCTGCATTATTATTTATTAGTAAAACAACGAAGTTTTCTTAGTTCGTCAGTGTTTATTTCAGTGCCTCTTTGGATTTCGGGTGGAAGCCTAGAAAGTTTGAAGATCACTTAAAACAAACGAGTTCGTAAATTACTTTTTGAGTGTTCCGAGCATAGCCCGTTGTAATCAATCTAGGGAAGTGATCTAGGTATCAGAAGTAGGAATGTGCATAACAATAAGGTGTTAAAAAATATTGGGTTCATATCAAGGGATAAAGATGCCCACCATGGGCCAAAACATCTTTTTCCATTAAAAATAGATCGAAATTAGAGTACAGTAAAATAAATTGAATGAGAGTTATCTGTATAATTTATGATAGCTCACAGAGCACCAAAATGTCAGTCGCGGGCCCCTGCGCGAAAATGGTTTCATCTGTCTATGTGATAGCTTATCAAAATAATTATATTCCCCTACCTTTGACATTTTTAAATTCCTTTGGAAATAAATTGCCTTTCAAAAGTAACAAAGTACTTTTTCTTACACGCTGTTTCTAACTCCTTTGAAATATTTCTGGTGTAGGTGTTGGTATGTACCTAATAAAATACGAAAAATGCCAACACATGATGGATCTTTCTAAAGTAATTTATCTTGTGTGTAATAGAACATTTTCCCTAGCGAAGAACTTATACCAGCCTCTTTGATTTTCGCCAAATAAAGAGATCGGTTCTACTAGGTCTTTCGGCTTTTAGCACCTTAATTTATTGTTTGATCTGACGTCACGATATACATAATTACCAAGTGCGAAAGTAAAAGTTAGGCAAATAATTTGATTTAGGGCTCAAGTCGGTCGAATGAACATCTAAATTAAGAACCTAGGATCAACTAGTGTATAAAAAGGTATAGGTACACTAGTTGCCTACATAGAAACGTACCTACGTAATGTAACAGAGCGGTTTCTTTTGGATTTTATTGAAGTTTGTTGAGATTATTCCAATTTTTACTTTTTTTATTTACCCTCGACTTATTAGCCCTAATTAAATATGTTGGTTTTTAGTTTATATTTACACTAGCTGCCCGTCAGCGGCACAGACCTACTAAGTCAGCGGTTTCACCCGCTGCAACCTATTATTCCGCGGGAAAAAAGCATTACTCCCCAAGAGATGTCGCTGTTAGTTTTCGGCGAAAACGTTTAAAACGCGAATCGGCTCAGTCACGCCACCTCTGCAAAAATATTGGAATATACGTGATCCCGTAGGAATAAGACATTTTCCCGTGGTAAAAAGTAGCCTATGTGTTATTCTAGATACTCTTCTATGTTTGTGCAAAACTTCATGTCAATCTAATCAGCCGTTTTAGCGTGATGTCGTAACAAACACACACACAAACATCCGCCTTTATAATATTAGTAGGATTCTAGAGTATATGATCAAGTTGTAGGACATTCCATGTTTACAATCTCGTCCCATTCTCTGCCAGCAGCAAATTACATGCTAGTGTGTGGATTTCTAGCATATTTATTGTTTCCAGGTTGTTTTATATCTTGCCTATTTAATAATATCTATGATGTTTATGTCATAGATCTACAAACAGTCTGCGACTGCACTTTACACAATATCTACTTTCAAAGTTTTACCCTTCATGTAAAAAGTTATAATTGCCTATCAGTAAGCAGTAAAAATAAAGTTAGTAGGGTAAGTACCTATGTGCATGTTCACCTGGGTCCTTGCGCCGGTGCATCTTGGTTCGTATCCAGTGCTGGCAGTAGCTTCCCTCAAGGTAACAGTATGCCGACTGCCTTATGATCTTCTTTCCACACATTGAGTGTATTCGGCAGTGCCTAGAGTAAATGAAACACGTTTTGCTTAGTGAGTGCGGATCTACAAGATAATCAACAGAATCGTATGAATTTGTATGATAATACTGATAATTCATAGCGTAGCCGGAATAATTCTTTCCGTCTTTTATATAAATTTTCAAACTCCAAACTTAACTACAGTATTATCATTTGCTATTTTCATTTGCAGAATCTGTAAAATTTTATGTGAAGTAAAGTCAGATAATAATTTTCACGATTTGAACTTGACATAATATGGGCTTACTTGAGGTACAAGTACCTAATACGTATTCAACAAAATAATCATTTACGTGCGATTCATTATCGTACTAATTTAATAAAGCCCTTTTGTATAGCTTTAGCTTTCAATACATTCGAATAATTAATGTTAATGTGTTATAGGCCGAAGCGATCCGTCATCATAAGTTTAGTCTGAGCAGCTATTATGTTAAGTTGCTAATGAATAATAAATTGTAATTCTATTCAGAAATAGGATCACTTACGTATCTGCTAATAGCTTTGGTTTATCTACATCTGGGGCACAAACACAAACGGGGTCGATTGTAGGTATTATTATTTATTATACCTAGTATACATACAATGACCATCATTTCAAATTGTCAAACTTACCTATTTGATCCATTTTATAATGAATTGTATCCTTATCATTATATAAGTCAAATTTAAGTATCCTATTACAAAAGTTAATCTAAAATGTTATCCGAGAAGTAGATTATTTTAACCGAAGTCACCACTTTAAAGTATATCATTCTGGTTCAAAACTTATTCAAATCTCGCAACATCTTCATAATGTTTATCAGTTTCTTTGCGAGACGTTTTGATGGCATAAGTTTATTTCAAATTTTGTGTCTAGAATCCAATTTGTATGGAATCAGGAACTATTAGGCCAGGTCTCTTAAACAAAAGACAAAACATCGATATACATTGCGGCGTCATTATCATTATACGAATGCCTCGCCGCCTGAATGGACCTACATCTATGTTTTTTTGTTTCGTTTGGAAAATAATATTCTTTTGTATAGATCAATAATCTTTGATGAAAGTAACTTCCTACCTTCTTACGGGACATACCTGCGTCTAACTGTGGTGCATCTCCTGGAGCAGTTGGTCCACTCGCTCCACGGAGAGAACCCTCGGAACCTCTTCTGGACGTCGCCCACTACTTGCATCTGCCTTTTCTCCGGCTGCATATGAAGGAATAATATATTATTAAATGTAATTCATTTAAAAATGATACGAATGTACTTTCTGTCATAGCTACACATTTTACCTGGTATTGGTTTGTTATAGATGATATAGATCAGGAATAATCAGGATTTAATTTAGCACTTGCGTACTCTGAACTTTTTGTGGGTAATAAATCACGATATCAGTGCGAGAAAAGTCTAAGATTTCAAGTCATATCACTCTAGGTATATTTTAGAGAGGTATCTACTAACCATTTAATCGAAATCAAGCTAACGGTTTCTTTGGAATCAAAACATTTTTATACTTGAGTGAAAGTTGAGTAGATAACAAATTTTATAGAGATTTAATAGTCCAGAGAGCTAAACGTTCACTAGCAATATTTAAATTTACCTAACTGTATTTAATTAATAAAAATAGTTCTTATAGATTTCTACGCTTGACGTGCTTGAAGTCTATTCGTTTAACTAGGCACTATAAATTGGCCCTTCTTCCCTCAAAATACAAATCAATGAATCTAATCAAGTATTCAAAATTCTTGTATTTGCGTGTGAGTTGTTTGATGTTGTCAAACAAATATGATGAACTTACTAGCTTTCTTACCTTCTATACCTATATTGTTTACTGTGACTTTTTATAGCATCATAGGTATATTTACTTTTACAATTATGTTATGATATAAAAACACTCACAATCTGTATCCGAATATTTCTTCCGTGATTTTTTCCTTGGATCGTATCCTCATTATCCGCAGGCCTTGGGCCGTGGGAGGCTTTGCATCTGTAAGAAAAAGTGTGTAAGTGATATTTGAATCTCGAACACGTGCCTATTGCGATAAGAAGAGACTTTATCGTCGTTACGAGGAATGGAAAAGGATGATGGTAGAAAATATCAACTAAATTTAAAAATTGAAATCAAAATTTACTCTAGAAATATTGCTTTAGGTCAGAGGCCGTGGGAGGTTTTGCATCAGCTAGAATAAGTGTGTAAGTGATATCTAAATGATGAGCAGTCTGAGCACGTGCCTACTGCGAACGATGAAGTTAGAGTTTATCATAGTTACAAGGGTTGGGAAAAGATTATACCTACAAGGAAATGAAAAGTATGACATCGAGAGAGGCCATTTTGCGCCTGCCGCCGTATGGTTGTCATTATCTTTGATTTATCTAAATTACGGAAACAGCTGTTCCACTGATGAAAGGTGTGTCTGGATGATTTTATCTTTAGATATTACAAAAATATACCTACCCTTATAGGATCCTGGAACAGTGCCTAAAAAGTGATAATGAAATTGATTGGATCCGACGCTGTGAAATGCCGTACGACAAGATGATGATGACCCAGATACAACCACATGTACCTTATTTGAGTAAATACTCGAAAATTCTAGTTCAACATATTGTTAGAATACAGTTAAGGTAACGCTATGCCTAAACAAGCTCAAAACTCAAAATATAGGGTGATAGGTGTACTAGTGACCGATAGCGAAACCTCAGAACCGGCTGGTGATAAGGAACAACTTTCCCCAAGAAACATAGGCCGAAATATGAAAAAATATTTGGACCTCCCATAGCAACTCAAATCAGCTGATCGGCAATTTTGTATGGGAGGTCCAAATATTTTTTCATATTTCGACCTATGTTCCTTGGGGAAAGTTGTTTCTTATTACTGGCTGGGTTCTGAATTTTCGCTATCGATCACTAGTAAAATTTCACCCAGTATAGCAAGGTTTATTGAAAAACCGTTCGTCTATGGCTCTAATTGCCGAATGATACGCGATTTCGTCTTCATTAAAAATAGTTGGAGATAGAGTGTCGTTAACCTCTTTCCAGTTGAAGTGACAGACGCAATTAAACGAGCTCTAACTGCAATTAATTAGTGCTTCAACAAGCAATTAAACGTGTCACTTCTAATCACGCACTGCTTTTTGGGAATGCAGGGTCTTTATCGGTGGCCTTGCACTTCTATGGAATAAATCTATGTTTAATGATGTATCTATAGTGGACTGTAAAAGCGACCGTATAATAGCAATACAAGTCAAGAGAAAAATGCGCACGTTCTTAGTGTTTAGCGTATACCTACCATACGATAAAGACACTGATGATAGCTTAGTAGACTTCACAAATTGCCTAGCTAATATTAACGCCATAATTAACAGCAGTGGAGTGGAAGCTGCTTATGTGCTTGGCGATTTTAACGCGAACCCGGGTTCACGATTTGGTGAACAGCTTATTACTTTTTGTAACGAAGAGAAGTTGGAATGTGTGGACATAGACCTGCTGGGATCTGACTCGGGGTCCTATACCTACACGTGTGAGATGACCGGCAAACGCCGTTGGCTAGATCACTGTCTAGTTACAGGAGCGGCCCGCACCACTGTGCGGGGCGCGAGTATAGACAATGA